>JARQOD010000004.1:433997015-434053560 GCA_033576555.1 Oophaga sylvatica
GGTCAGGGACTCACCAGTATTGAGACCACCTTGACGATGGTTGGTGGCTTTAAAATGTTTGGCCAAATGTTATACTAAGCGTCTCAAATTTTTCTTATATTCCAAAGCCATATTGCTGTTCTAAATTTCATGTATTCCATATTGTCATGCTTTAGTATGCTTGAGTGCAGCCTTTTTTTGTATGTTTTACATGGGGGTAGCTTCCCTTGGTTTGCACCTAGTTCACATTAGTCTGGATGTGCCAGTCAGGTTTTTTTGTCTATTGTATGTTAGCTTGCTGACCGAGCACTCCGCCCCCACCAGGTGGTGATTTTAATTACACCAGGTCCCTACTTTACCCATAAATGCAGGCATTGCTGACAGAGGTGCATATTCACCCAGAATTCAGATATCAGCCTAATAGAGGTATGTTCACATTAGGTCAGGGACTCACCAGTATTGAGACCACCTTGACGATGGTTGGTGGGCTTTAAAATGTTTGGCCAAATGTTTATACTAAGCGTCTCAAATTTTTCCTTATATTCCAAAGCCATATTGCTATCTAAATTTCATGTATTCCATATTGTCATGCTTTAGTATGCTTGAGTGCAGCCTTTTTTGTATGTTTTACATGGGGGTAGCTTCCTTGGTTTGCACCTAGTTCACATTAGTCTGGATGTGCCAGTCAGGTTTTTTTGTCTATTGTATGTTAGCTTGCTGACCGAGCACTCCGCCCCCACCAGGTGGTGATTTTAATTACACCAGGTCCCCTACTTTACCCATAAATGCAGGCATTGCTGACAGAGGTGCATATTCACCCAGAAATTCAGATATCAGCCTAATAGAGGTATGTTCACATTAGGTCAGGGACTCACCAGTATTGAGACCACCTTGACGATGGTTGGTGGGATTTAAAATGTTTGCCAAATGTTTATACTAAGCGTCTCAAATTTTTCCTTATATTCCAAAGCCATATTGCTATTCTAAATTTCATGTATTCCATATTGTCATGCTTTAGTATGCTTGAGTGCAGCCTTTTTTTGTATGCTTTTCATGGGGGTAGCTTCCCTTGGTTTGCACCTAGTTCACATTAGTCTGGATGTGCCAGTCAGGTTTTTTTTGTCTATTGTATGTTAGCTTGCTGACCGAGCACTCCGCCCCCACCAGGTGGTGATTTTAATTACACCAGGTCCCTACTTTACCCATAAATGCAGGCATTGCTGACAGAGGTGCATATTCACCCAGAAATTCAGATATCAGCCTAATAGAGGTATGTTCACATTAGGTCAGGGACTCACCAGTATTGAGACCCCCTTGACGATGGTTGGTGGGCTTTAAAATGTTTGGCCAAATGTTTATACTAAGCGTCTCAAATTTTTCCTTATATTCCAAAGCCATATTGCTATTCTAAATTTCATGTATTCCATATTGTCATGCTTTAGTATGCTTGAGTGCAGCCTTTTTTTGTATGCTTTACATGGGGGTAGCTTCCCTTGATTTGCACCTAGTTCACATTAGTCTGGATGTGCCAGTCAGGTTTTTTTGTCTATTGTATGTTAGCTTGCTGACGAGCACTCCGCCCCACCAGGTGGTGATTTTAATTACACCAGGTCCCTACTTTACCCATAAATGCAGGCATTGCTGACAGAGGTGCATATTCACCAGAAATTCAGATATCAGCCTAATAGAGGTATGTTCACATTAGGTCAGGGACTCACCAGTATTGAGACCACCTTGACGATGGTTGGTGGGCTTTAAAATGTTTGCCAAATGTTTATACTAAGCGTCTCAAATTTTTCCTTATATTCCAAAGCCATATTGCTATTCTAAATTTCATGTATTCCATATTGTCATGCTTTAGTATGCTTGAGTGCAGCCTTTTTTGTATGTTTACATGGGGTAGCTTCCCTTGGTTTGCCCTAGTTCACATTAGTCTGGATGTGCCAGTCAGGTTTTTTTGTCTATTGTATGTTAGCTTGCTGACCGAGCACTCCGCCCCACCAGGTGGTGATTTTAATTACACAGGTCCCTACTTTACCCATAAATGCAGGCATTGCTGACAGAGGTGCATATTCACCCAGAAATTCAGATATCAGCCTAATAGAGGTATGTTCACATTAGGTCAGGGACTCACCAGTATTGAGACCACCTTGACGATGGTTGGTGGGCTTTAAAATGTTTGGCCAAATGTTTATACTAAGCGTCTCAAATTTTTCCTTATATTCCAAAGCCATATTGCTATTCTAAATTTCATGTATTCCATATTGTCATGCTTTAGTATGCTTGAGTGCAGCCTTTTTTGTATGTTTACATGGGGTTAGCTTCCTTGGTTTGCTCCTAGTTCACATTAGTCTGGATGTGCAGTCAGGTTTTTTGTCTATTGTATGTAGCTTGCTGACGAGCACTCCGCCCCACCAGGTGGTGATTTTAATTACACCAGGTCCCTACTTTACCCATAAATGCAGGCATTGCTGACAGAGTGCATATTCACCCAGAAATTCAGATATCACCTAATAGAGGTATGTTCACTATTAGGTCAGGGACTCACCAGTATGAGACCACCTTGACGATGGTTGGTGGGCTTTAAATGTTTGGCCAAATGTTTATACTAAGCGTCTCAAATTTTTCCTTATATTCCAAAGCCATATGCTATTCTAAATTTCTGTATTCCATATTGTCATGCTTTAGTATGCTTGAGTGCAGCCTTTTTTTGTATGTTTTACATGGGGTAGCGTTAGACGTTCACATTGTCTAGTGCCTCGTTTTGTCTGTGTGCTTGTGACGGACTCGCCACCAGTGTGATTTTATACACAGGTCCACTTTACCATAAATGCAGGTGCTAAATGCATTTCACCAGATTCAGTGTCGCTAATGGTTGTTACATTAGTCAGGGCTCACCAGTATGAGACACCTTGAGATGGTTGGATGCTTAAAATGTTTGGCCAAATGTTTATCTAAGCGTCTCAATTTTCTTATATTCCAAAGCCATATTGCTATTCTAAATTTCATGTATTCCATATGTCATGCTTTGTATGCTTAGTGCAGCCTTTTTTGTATGTTTACATGGGTAGCTTCCCTTGGTTTGCCTAGTTCACATTAGCTGGTGTGCAGCAGTTTTTTTGCTATTGTATGTTAGCTTGCTGACCGAGCACTCGCCCACAGTGGTGATTTATTACACCAGGTCCCTACTTACCATAAAGCGGCATGCTGACAAGGTGCATATTCACCCAAATCAGTATCAGCCTAATAGGTATGTTCACATTAGGTCGGGACTACAGTTGGACCACCTTGACGATGGTTGGTGGGCTTTAAAATGTTTGGCCAAATGTTTATACTAAGCGTCTCAATTTTTCTTATATTCCAAGCCATATTGCTATTCTAAATTTCATGTATTCATATTGTCATGCTTTAGTATGCTTGAGTGCAGCCTTTTTTGTATGTTTACATGGGGGTAGCTTCCCTTGGTTTGCACCTAGTTCACATTAGTCTGGATGTGCCAGTCAGGTTTTTTTGTCTATTGTATGTTAGCTTGCTGACCGAGCACTCCCCCCACCAGGTGGTGATTTTAATTACACCAGGTCCCTACTTTACCCATAAATGCAGGCATTGCTGACAGAGGTGCATATTCACCCAGAAATTCAGATATCAGCCTAATAGAGGTATGTTCACATTAGGTCAGGGACTCACCAGTATTGAGACCACCTTGACGATGGTTGGTGGGCTTTAAAATGTTTGGCCAAATGTTTATACTAAGCGTCTCAAATTTTTCCTTATATTCCAAAGCCATATTGCTATTCTAAATTTCATGTATTCCATATTGTCATGCTTTAGTATGCTTGAGTGCAGCCTTTTTTTGTATTGTTTTACATGGGGGTAGCTTCCCTTGATTTGCCCTAGTCACATTAGTTGGATGTGGCCGTCAGGTTTTTTTGTCTATTGTATGTTAGCTTGCTGACAGAGCACTCCGCCCCACCAGGTGGTGATTTTAATTACACCAGGTCCCTACTTTACCATAAATGCAGGCATTGCTGACAGAGGTGCATATTCACCCAGAAATTCAGATATCAGCCTAATAGAGGTATGTTCACATTAGGTCAGGGACTCACCAGTATTGAGACCACCTTGACGATGGTTGGTGGGTTTAAAATGTTTGGCAAATGTTTATCTAAGCGTCTCAAATTTTTCCTTATATTCCAAAGCCATATTGCTATTCTAAATTTCATGTATTCATATTGTCATGCTTAGTATGCTTGAGTGCAGCCTTTCTTTTGTATGTTTTACATGGGGTAGCTTCCTTGGTTTGCCCTAGTTCACATTAGTCTGGATGTGCCAGTCAGGTTTTTTGTTATTGTATGTTAGCTTGCTGACGAGCACTCGCCCACCGTGGTGATTTTAATTACACCAGGTCCCTACTTTACCCTAATGCAGGCATTGCTGACAGAGGTGCATTCACCCAGAAATTCAGATATCAGCCTAATGAGGTATGTTCACATTAGTCAGGACTCACCGTATTGAGACCACCTTGACGATGGTTGGTGGCTTTAAAATGTTTGGCCAAATGTTATCTAGCGTCTCAATTTTTCCTTATATTCCAAAGCCATATTGCTATTCTAAATTTCATGTATTCCATATTGTCATGCTTTAGTATGCTTGAGTGCAGCCTTTTTTTGTATTATTTACATTAGCATTACACTTATATTTTAGTCCTTATGCTGGGCTGGGACCTGACCTCTAGTACTACGGGTAGATTTACGCAGTACAGGTGCCTGTAATGATCTAGCCTGGTCTAGTGTGTATATTGGTAAGCTTAAAAATATTTAGAATTGAGAGTCCTCAGTGGTTGATACCTTTTAATGGCTAACTGAAAAGATGGTAACAAATTGCCAGCTTTCAAGACTACTCAGGTCTCTTCATCAGGCAAAGACTAATACACCATCTGAAGAATCACATATTTATACACAACACCCACGGTACTAAGATATACATCTTTCCTATATCATATTGGTAAGCTGGGCACTAGCCATCTGCGACTTCTTAGACTCACCGTGGGTCTTACAGATTCACCGCTAGCAGGGGGCAGATTTTCGTGTTCCACTGCAGATGTGGCTTCTGTTACTTGAGCTTGCGGATCTTCAGACTGGTCGCTTCTCTTTTTGGCACTTACAGCTGGGGAAAGGTTAAGACGGGCACGACTATGACTTCGTTCTCTCTTGTCCAATTTGAAGGGAGCTCGCCGAGTACAGTGCTGATCTTTTCCTCCACTTCTACTGGCTGATGAATGTCTTGGTCTTCAATCTTTTCCTTCAGTTGGTCAGGGCACGGCATTAATTGATTTCTTGACACTGTTGCTGAGGTTTCTCCTCCATCTTTGCTGATGAGGCACACCTTGGTGTTATTGAAATCTGAAGGTAAAACAATGTAGGGCTCAGCCTCTCATTGGTCGTCTAGTTTGTGCACTCGTCTCTTTCTTTTGAGTACCCATTCTCCAGGTGACAAGGGAACTGTGGGGGCGTGCTGATTATAAATTCTTTATTGCTTTTATCTTGCCTGGGCCAGACTCTTCTCTATGCATTCTTGCACTTTGCGATACTGTTCCTGCCGATCTGTATCCGAATCTCCACCTGGTGATGTTACTTCAGGTGTTGACTCCCATATCCAAGTCAATGGGTAACTTGCCAGGTCTTGCTCACATCAAGTAGGCTGGAGTACAGTTGGTGGAGATTAGAAGGATATGATTGTAGAGATCTACCAGATCTGGCAACTTCTCTGGCCACAGGTTTCTCTCTATCATGGGCAAGGTCTTCAATAGGTCAATTACCACCTGGTTCATTTTCTCACACATGTCTGTGGATGGTACAGCATCATCCTTATTTTCTTGCAGCCGTACAGGTTACAGAACTCCTGAAACACTTCTGCTTCGAAAGCTGGGTGTAACAACCCTGCTGGCATCACTGCATGGCCTCCCATCTCCCGCACACCAACATACTCACTCCTCCACTTCTTGCTGTGATTTCTGTCTGCTGCCAGCTCTATGCTTTGTGCCTCTTGTCTCCTATCTGCTCTGTGCATGTTTTCTGGTTGTGTCCATAGGGGGGCGGCACCAGAACTCTCTGGTTCTTATGGAGTCAGGGTGCGCCTGTCTAATTTGTCCCTAACCAATTACTATTAGCCCTCTAGTATTTAAGGCAGCTCCACCCTGTGGATCTTTCATTTGCAATGTGTTAACTCAGTGTATAGCTACTGAGCTGCCAGGTCTTGCTCTGTGTTCCTCCATCTTTGGAGGCTTCACTCCTAGCTTTGCTTTGTACCTGTTTGTCCGCCCTCCAGGAGGCAGAATATCCTGGTCTCTGTGCTCTTGCTTCTGACCTTATCTTGTACTTGTCCTTGCCGCCCTCCAGGAGGCAGAATATCCTGGTCCCTGAGTCTTTGTCCCTGTACCTTGTCTTGTGTCATTTCCTTGTCTGAACTCTGTCCTACCTATGTCTCTAAGTCTCCTTGTCTCTGGTTTCGTTCCTTGCTGTGTCTTGCCTAGTGTTCTCTCTTTCTCTTTCTGCCTCTTGTCCGCACTCCTGCGGTTCTGCTCCGTTCCACTCTATTTGCTCCTGCAGTTGCAGTAATCTCTTGCTGCAGCTCCTCTCGACATATCTTGCGGTTTTGCTGTTTCACTCCTGCAGCTGTAGAACCTCTTACTGCAGCTCCTCTCCGCATACCTTGCGGTTCCGCTTTGCTTTACTACTGCTGCTGCAGAACCTCTTGCTGCTCTACAGCACTTCTCCGCAGCCTTGCGGTTTTCCTCTTGTGTGAACAGGTCTCTACCTGTTTCTCCATACACCATTCCTTCCAGTCAGTTCCAGTACCTGCATTTGCTGTGTGAACAGGTCTCTACCTGTTTCTCCATACACCATTCCATCCAGTCAGTATCAGAGCCTGCATTTGCTGTGTGAACAGGTCTCTGCCTGTTCCTCCATACACCATTCCTTCCAGTTAGTTCCAGTATCTGCATTTGCTGTGTGAACAGGGCCCGCCAGCCCTGTGTCTCATCAGTGCCTGCCAGCCGTGTCTCATCTGTGCCTGCCAGCCCTGTGTCTCATCCATGCCTGCCAGCCCTGTGTCTCATCCGTGCCTGCCTGCCCTGTGTCTCATCCGTGCCTTCCTGCCCTGTGTCTCATCCATGCCTGCCTGCCCTATGTCTCATCCGTGCCTGCCAGCCCTATGTCTCATCCGTGCCTGTCTGCCCTGTGTCTCATACATGCCTGCCTGCCCTGTGTCCCAGCCGTGCCTGTCTGCCAGTGTCTCAGCCATGCGTGCCACCGTCTCCCCAAGTGGGATCAGCAGCAACAACCAGACCACACTCTGGAGTGGCACCTGGCAGCTGCCTGCCGCACAAGCCTGACCTCACCATCAGAGGCTCCATTGAAGACCGAGGCAGCTGTCCTAGTCACGCCCCTTCCAGGGTAGTCTGGTTTGTGGCACAGTGGGGCCACAACCCCCTGGCTCACACCCGCCAGTCAGGGAGTGAGCGTGACACGTATTTCATGAATGTTGCTGGGCCTCTGCCAGTCCCGGATAACAGTGACTTTGTCGAGGTCTGGTGCCACACCTTCTTCGCTCACTATGTGGCATAGGTACTGCATCTTGGGCTTCAGGAGGTACCATTTGGACGGTTTCACTTTCAGGCCAAAGATTGACAAGGCCTCGAACACCTCACCCAGGTGCTCCAAATGGTCTTCATAGGTATTGGGGAAGACAACGAAGTCATCCAAGTACAATAGTACTGTCTCGAAGTGCTTGTGTCTGAGGCAACACTCCATCAACCTCTGTAACGTTCCTGGCGCGTTGCAAAGCCTGAACAGCATGTAGTTGAATTCTGAGAGGCCCATTGGTGTCGCGATGGCGGTCTTCTCTTTATCTGCCTCTGCCCCATTAACCTGCCAACACCCACTGATGAGATCTAAGGTAGAGAAATAGTTAGCGGTTCTCAGTGCGGCTAATGATTCCTCTATCCTAGGTAATGGATAGGCGTCCTTGTGTGTAATGCTGTTAATTCACCTGTAGTCAACACACATCCTCATTGTACCATCTTTCTTTCTAACGAGGACTAGCAGAGCTGCCCAAGGGCTACAACTGTCTCTGATCACCTCAGCCTCCTTCATCTCTCATAACATAGTGTTGGCACTTTGATAGTGAGCTGGGGGAACAGGCCTGTACTTCTCTTTAATGGGCAGATGATCTCCAGTGGGAATATGATGTTGGACCCCTTTTACCTGCCCAAAGTCTAAAGGGTGTTTGCTGAATACCCGTTCATACTCTTGGACTACACGGTAAACCCCATTCCTTTGGTGAGAAGGGGTGGAGTCAGTGCCTATGTGCAGCTTCTGACACCAATCCCCTAGCTGTTCTGCAGAGCCATTGTCCTCCGCCTGGTTGGACGAGACCAAGGGTTCTGCTGTCTGAATTGTGTTGTGATTGACAGTGAACAGCTTAGCAACGGTGGCATACCGAGGTAGTTTGACCTCATGCTCCCCACAATTTAAGATACATACAGGTACCCTGTCCTTGCGGACATCGACTACCCCTCTGTGTTCTGTCCAGCCATATAATTGCTGTCTAGAAAGTCTAGTCATTTTTTTATGTCTCCGATTATTATAGACATTGTATTTTTTGAGTGTATTAGTCCTTCATACATTTCATATTGTAAGGTAACAGCACCACCTGCTGGCCGTTTAATGCATAGATTCTAGTTTAATTTGCAATGTCTTATGGGAAGTTCCGAGGGCATTGTGGGATGGTTCCTGTTGCATCATGGTCTTGTTTATGACACTGTGGAGGAAACAGCAGCCATTATTCCTCCATGTGTCTTTGGAGAAACTACACCATTCGTGTTCTTCATGCTTCTTAAACAGCCTGCTCTAAGCATAGTCGGTAAGCACTATCTAGGTGTTATAATCCTGTGTTTATCAGTACGTTTGTTGTATTAAGTAGGTAATAATCAATTTGTATATTACCTCATCTTACCTGTGTATTGCAAACTATTTGTGTTTCATGCTCTGTGCAGTTATATATTCTGAAATGCTCCTGTTATTGCATTCTATAGTTTCACCCTTTCCTGTCACATCTGCAATCAATAAAAGAAGGTTACAATTTTACAGCCTCTTTTTCTTAAAGAAGACAGGGGGTTTAGCTACATGTCTCATCGCACACCCTTCTAACGTGTATGAGGACAGTATAGTGAAACGACTACTGAGAACAAGCTCAGAAGATCTGACATACAGAGCCCGCCATTATCCAAGCATACGGTTATTGCATACGGATATTGCAGCAACCTCCTAACGGTCGGACCGAATAATCGGACCATACGGGGCCCGCCATTATCCATGCAGAGCCGACAAAGGGATATCACAGCGGTCGCCTAACTGTTGAATCATGTCTCAAGGACGAGCATCCTATTTCAAGACAATATCACGAGTTGGTTTCTCCAAGACATCATCCGTCAGCAATGCCGCCGCTATTGCCCGCGCAAAGACTGAAGCGGCAAAAGCAAGAAGCACATTTGCTGAGCAGGAGATAGAATTGAAACTACAACAAGCACGCATGGACGCAGAGAAAGCGCGCCTTGAAGCAACATTACAGAAACTTGCTATTGAAAAAGAAACAGCAGCTGCCATAGCAGAAGCAGAATCCCTAGAAGCTGCCGTATATTCTGACGACCAACGCAGCAGACACAGCAGTGTGCTAGGCCTACAACGAGTTACTCACGATCCATTGCAGCGTACTGCAGAGTACGTCCATCAGCATTCCAAATCAAATAACGATCCAGACCCACAGGTGAAGACAGAGCATTTTGTCAACAAGCCAAGCCAACCAGATAATTCGGACCCCCAGAAAGCCAACTATCAGTCTCCCTACCGAAAGCAAGGAAATACACATTGGGATGATACTGACTACAATAATCTTTCTCCAGAACAGAATGTCCGGAATCTGTCCCGGCTTAAAGAGAATCCCTTCGCTTCAGAAAGGTACTACAGCAGTTGGACCAAACCAGAGACATCTAACAGGTATGATCGCACAGCACACATGTACTCTGACAACACTGCATCAGCTGGCATCAGTGCCAATCAAGCCACAATGGACTTTGCCAAGTTCCTTGCTCGACGTGAGTTGGTCACTAAGGGACTTGTAAAGTTGTGAAGAAGTGGATCTCTTGGTAAAATGGCTAGGAAGTGAGTCCGCCGAACACGCAAAGAGAATCAGAGACATTAATATAAATTATCCAGATGTCGGCCTCAAAAGAATTTGGAATAGACTTGATGAATGCTATGGCTCAGTAGAGGTTATAGAAAGTGCCTTGTTTAAAAGAATAGAGGACTTTCCTAGAATAGCAAACAAGGATTATTCAAAGCTCAGAGAATTAACTGACTTGTTAATGGAGTTGTGTGTAGCAAAAGCAGAAGGAGATCTTGTTGGGTTGACATATCTCGACACTGCTAGAGGTGTGAACCGCATAGTTCAGAAACTCCCATATAACCTGCAAGACAAATGGGTTACATATGGATCTAGGTATAAACAGATTTACAATGTAACATTTCCTCCATTCAATGTGTTTGTAGATTTTGTCTCAGAACAAGCAAAAATTAAAAATGACCCTAGCTTTGATTTCATGCCGTCATGTTCCAATAACTCTGTTAGTAAACCTCATAGAACAACTGTAGAGGTCCACAAAACTAACATTTCTTCCACAGGTTCAGTTCGCAAAGAGTTCAGCTCCGGTCAAGGGGAAGACAAATCCAAGGATCCAAGCAGGCAGTGTCCCTTACACAAGAAGCCACATTCCTTACTTAAGTGCAGAGCTTTCAGAGAAAAATCATTAGAAGAAAGGAAGGCCTTCCTTAAGCAGAACCACATCTGCTACAAATGCTGCTCTTCAACATCCCACTTCGCCAGGGACTGTGAGGTTAGTGCAAGGTGTACCGAATGTGACAGCACCGATCATAACTCAGTTCTACACCCTGGATCAACATCGGATACTTTGCCCCAAGAGTATAGCGGGGAGCTGAATGACTCAAATACTGACACTCCAGCCATTACTTCTAAGTGTACAGAAGTTTGTGGAAATCTCATGGGAGGCAAGTCTTGCTCTAAAATTTCCCTAGTTAGAGTCTACCCGGCAGACGAAAAGGACAAAGCCATCAAAGTATACGCTATTTTAGATGATCAGAGTAAGGGCATGTGCACACATTGCGGATTTGCCTGCGGATTTTTCCGCGCCGAAACCGCACCTCTTGTCAGAAACCGCGGTTTTGGCGCGGTTTTGACGTGGTTTTTCTCATGCGGTTTTGTATGCGTTTTTGACAGCTAAATAAAGATATGTTGTTTAACAAAAAAAAAAGATTTGTGATGTAATTTCTTGTCCAACCTCCTCTTTTACATTTGTCCAACCCACACTCCATTACACACACACAGATAGAGATAGGCCGGCGTCACACTTGCGAGTGTGATGCGAGTAAGTCGCACGACTTTCTCGCATCAACACCCGGCACGGCCGCCCGCTCTCGGACCCGAGTGTGCGGCTGCATGTATTTCTATGCAAGTGTGACGCCGGCCATAGATAGATAATAGATACCAGTAGTTAGATAGATAGAAAATACATACATAGATGGAATAGATAGTTAGAAATATATATATAGAAAGATAGATATATAGATAGACAGAAAGATATATAGGTAGATAGAATGGTACATAAATAGTTAAAGACACACACGCGCACACATACAAAAAATAATGCAATAGTTAATAAAAAAAAATAGGAAAAAAAAATGGCGTGGGCTCCCGCGCAATTTTCTGCACCAGAGGGGGAAAGCCGACAGCCGGGGCCAATATTTCTAGCCTGGGAAGGGGTTAATACCCATGGAGCTTCCCAGGCTATGAATATCAACCCGCAGCTAGCCTTCACTGGCTATTAAAATAGGGGGACCCCCCCAAAAAAATGACGTGGGGTCCCCCTATAATTTATAGCCAGAAAGGCTAGGCAGACAGCTGCGGGCTGATATTCATAGCCTAGGAAGGGGCCATGGATATTGGCAACCCCCCTGGCTAAAAATACCAGCACCCAGCCGCCCCAGAATTGGCGCATCTGTACGATGCGCCAATTCCGGCACTAAGCCCCTCTCTTCCCACTCCCCTGTAGCGGTGGGATATGGGGTAATAAGGGGTTAATATCACCTTGCTATTGTAAGGTGATATTAAGCCTGGTTAATAATAGAGAGGCGTCAATAAGACGCCTATCCATTATTAATCTTATATTAATAAAGGGTTAAAAAAAAACACAACACACATAAGAATAAAATATTTTAATGAAATAAAACACAACACGGTTTTCATTACTCTTTATTACACGCTCAGATCCAAGCGACGCCCTCGATCTCCTGTCATAAAACGTAAAAAAATAAAACAACCGTATACTCCCTGTCCGACGCAGTCCAATTAATAACAAATGTCCCACGATGGTCTCCCCTATAGAACAGTGACATCAGGAGACAATGGCTCCTGCATTGCATCACTGAGTTCGTTCTCTCACTTTATGGCAATGCTGCGTGGGAATTTTCTCACCCAGCATTGCCGTGAGAGAATGAACTGTAGTGACATCATTCTCTCCCGGCGGCAGAGGCAGAGCGGTACACAGATGGATGGTGTGGGGAATAGGTGAGTATATACTCTATGTTATGTTCTGTATGTCATGTGTATGTCATATGTTGTATGTCATGTATGTTATATGTTCTGTATGTCATGTATGTTATATGTTCTGTATGTCATGTATGTTATATGTTCTGTATGTCATGTGTATGTTATATGTTGTATGTCATGTGTATGTTATATGTTCTGTATGTCATGTGTATGTTATATGTTCTTTATGTCATGTATGTTATATGTTGTATGTCATGTGTATGTTGTATGTAATGTATGTGTTTTGTTTTTTTTACATTCAGCACATTAGCCGGATGATGGGACTACTACTGTCCCATCATTGGCTAATGTTTCAGTCACTGTCACTGTAGCACGCATCGCCGGATGGGACTTGTAGTCCCATCCGACGATGCCTGCATACACGGATACATACACACAGCCCCGCACACCGCCGCACATACACCGATCCCACACACAACCCCGCACATACACCGATCACGCACACAGCCCCGCACACCGATCACGCACACACACAGGCCCGCACACCGAGCACGCACACAGGCCCGCACACCGATCACGCAGACACCAGCACACAATCACCGCCCACACACACAGCGCCGCACACTATACACGCCCACGCTCCGCCCACACACACAGCGCTGCACACTATACACGCCCACGCACCTCCCACACACTTCCTTCCTCCCGAACTGCAGCAGTTTCACCCGCAGCAAAACCGCAGATCTTTTTTAGATCTGCGGTTTTGCTGCGGAAGTGCCCGACTCAATGCAAGTCAATGGGCGCCGAACCGCTGCAGTTCCGCACAAAGAATTGACATGCTGCGGAAAATAAAACGCGGCGAAACCGTGCGTTTTTTTCCGCAGCATGTGCACAGCAGACATGCGGTTCCCATTAGATTACATTGGTAGTGCACTGTGCTGCAGGTTGGATGCGTTTGCGCACGTTGAAAAACGCAGCGGAAACGCATCTAAAAGCGCAAAGTGTGCACATGGCCTAATAGGTCATTAGCTAAGTCTTTCTTCTTTGATAGTTTTAACGTCAGAGGACCCAGTGCCCCCTACTCTTTGAAAACCTGTGCCGGTATAGTAGAGACTTAGGGTTGAGCATTCCGATACCGAAACCCGGTTCCGATACCTGAAATCCAATGTAAGTCTATGGGAACAAAATATCGGAATATTTTTAATTCCGATATTTTGTTCCCATAGACTTACATTGGATTTCAGGTATCGGAACTGGGTTTCGGTATCGGAATGCTCAACCCTAGTAGAGACAGCTGGTAGGAGAGCAACAGGCTATGTAGTCGAGTCTATAGATGGCCAAATGCGTCTGCCCTTACCAACCATATTAGAATGTAACCAGATTCCTGACAACAGGTCAGAGATACCTACGCCTGAAGTGGCATCATATCATCCTCATCTGAAGCGTATAGAATGCCTGATTCCTAACCTTGACCCAGAGGCTCAAATAATCTTGCTCCTAGGGAGAGATATTCTACAAGTTCACAAGGTTAGACAACAGATCAATGGCTCACACAATGCTCCATATGCTCAGAGACTCGACCTTGGGTGGGTCATTGTAGGAAAGGTCGATTTAGGAGGTGCACACAAACTGACAGTGATTAACAACATGTTTATACCAGGACTCTCGAAAATGGACGTCCATCTCTCCTTCAAACATGTGAAAATCACTACTTCATAAAGGAGTTGCTACACAGCACTTCAGCACCAAGTATCTTAGCGAGTAGTGCATTCAGAATTGTGACCAAGATCACCTTGGATGTACGGTCTTTAACAAGACCAAAGAAGATAATCATATAGCAATGTCATTTGAAGACAGACTGTTCCTAGAGATGATGGAGCAAGGAATGGTGCAGGACAAAACGAAGAGCTGGATTGCACCTCTACACTTCAAGCCTCAAAGACAACGCTTGCCTAACAACAGAGAACAAGTTTACAAACGATTTGTCTCCCTCAGGCACAGCTTCCATAATAAACCAGAGATGAAAGATCATTTCTTTACCTTCATGGAGAAAATATTTAAAAACGGTCATGCAGAGTTAGCACCTACACTTCAAGACGCTGAAGAACATTGATACCTGCCTGTTTGGAGTGTATCACCCGAAAAAGCCAGGTCAAATCAGAGTAGTATTTGATTCGAGTGCTAAGTATGAAGGTGTTTCATTGAATGATGTCTTGTTATCAGGCCCGGATCTGAACAACAAACTTTTAGGAGTGCTTATCCGTTTTCATAGAGACTCCATTGCATTCACAGCAGACATCCAACAGATGTTCCACTGCTTATTTGTTAAAGAGGAACACAGAAATTTCTTGAGATTCTTGTGGTTCAAGGATAACGATCCTTCCAAAGAGATTATGGAGTATCGTGCGAAGGTACATATTTTTGGTCCTTCTCCTGCAGTAGCCATCTACGGGCTGAGACGCGCGGCTCAAGAGGTTGAAGCAGAGTACGCCAGACTGTTTATAGAGAAAGATTTCTATGTGGATGACTGTTTGAAAACTATGCCAACAAATGAGACCGCGATTAGTCTTCTGAAAAGAGCCAAAGACATACTCGCTGTATCCAACCTGAGGTTGCATAAGATCGCTTCTAACAGCAAGGAAGTGATGGAAGCCTTCCCTCCTGAGGATCATTAAAATGACTTGAAGAATTTAGATCTAGCCAAACAGTCATGGCCAAAAGTTTTGAGAATGACACAAATATTAATTTTTACAAAGTCTACTGCTTCACTTTTTCTAATGGCAATTTGCATATACTCCAGAATGTTATAAAGAGTGATCAGCTTAACAGCAATTACTTGCAAAGTCAATGTTTGCCTAGAAAATGAACTTTATCCCCCAAAACACATTTCAACATCATTGCAGCCCTGCCTTAAAAGGACCAGCTAACCTCTTTTCAGTGATTGCTCCATTAACACAGGTGTGGGTGTTGATGAGGACATGGCTGGAGATCAATCTGTCATGATTAAGTAAGAATGACACCACTGGACACTTTAAAAGGAGGCTGGTGCTTGGCATCATTGTTTCTCTTCTGTTAACCATGGTTATCTCTAAAGAAACACATGCAGTCATCATTGCAATGCACAAAAATGGCCTAACAGGGAAGAGTATCGCAGCTAGAAAGATTGCACCTCAGTTAACAATCTATCGCATCATCAAGAACTTCAAGGTGAGAGGTTCTATTGTTGCCAAAAAGGCTCCAGGGTGCCCAAGAAAGACCAGCAAGCGCCAGGACCGTCTCTTAAAAGTGTTTCAGCTGCGGGATCGAGCTACCAGCAGTGCAGAGCTTGCTCAGGAATGGCAGCAGGCAGGTGTGAGTGCATCTGCACGCACTGTGAGGCGGAGACTCTTGGAGCAAGGCCTGGTCTCAAGGAGGGCAGCAAAGAAGCCACTTCTCTCCAGAAAAAACATCATGGACAGACTGATATTCTGCAAAAGGTACAGGCAGTGGACTGCTGAGGACTGGGGTAAAGTTATTTTCTCTGATGAATCCCCTTTTCGATTGTTTGGGACATCAGGAAAACGCCTCATTCAGAGAAGACAAGGTGAGCGCTACCACCAGTCTTGTCTCATGCCAACTGTTAAGCATCCTGAAACCATTCATGTGTGGGGTTGCTTCTCAGCCAAGGGAATCGGCTCTCTCACAGTCTTGCCTAAAAACACAGCCATAAATAAAGAATGGTACCAGAATGTCCTCCAAGAGCAACTTCTCCCAACCCTCCAAGAGCAGTTTGGCAATCAACAATGCCTTTTCCAGCATGATGGAGCACCTTGCCATAAAGCAAAGGTGATAACTAAATGGCTCAGGGAACAAAACAAAGAGATTTTGGGTCCATGGCCTGGAAACTCCCCAGATCTTAATCCCATTGAGAACTTGTGGTCAATCATCAATAGACTGGTGGACAAACAAAAACCTAAAAATTCTGACAAAATGAAAGCATTGATTGTCAAGAATGGACTGCTATCAGTCAGGATTTGGTCCAGAAGTTGATTGAGAGCATGCCAGGGAGAATTGCAGAGGTCCTGAAGAAGAAGGGTCAACACTGCAAATATTGACTTGCTGCATTAACTCATTCTAACTGTCAATATAAGCTTTTGTTACTCATATGTTTGCAATTATATTTGTGTCTGTGATAAAAACATCTGTCAAACACACATAAAAACCAGAGGGCAGCAGATCATGTGAAAATATATTTGTGTCATTCTCAAAACTTTTGGCCATGACTGTAGACTCCCCACCGATGCAGCTGAGCCTCGGCCTACTATGGGACATAAAAGCTGATACCTTCACTTTCCAGGTTAACAGAGAAGATAAACCCTTTACTCGCAGAGGAGTACTGTCTACCATAAGCAGTTTGTATGACCCACTGGGGTTTGTAGATCCTGTAGTCATCGAGGGCAAGGCTATGTTAAGAGAGTTCACCAGAGAGGTTACGAACTGGGATACTCCTCTTCCTACAAAAGAGAAAACCAAGTGGATGACCTGGAGAAATTCCTTCACAGCCTTATCAAGTCTTCATATAACACGCTCGTATGTGTCTGTACCTAGTACCGAGATAGAGACACAAACCCTTTGTGTGTTCTCCGATGCTTCAATCAAAGCGATTGCTGCGGTAGTTTATTTGAAGATGATAGACACTAGTCAACAATGCCATGTAGGGTTTGTCATGAGCAGAGCAAAACTAACACCGCTCCGTGAACACACCGTACCACGCCTGGAACTTTGTGCCCAGGGGTAAACCTAGCCTCTCTGCTGCCTGAGGCGAACTGTAAAAGGCGCCCCCCCCATTGTAAAATCAGTACAAATAAATCTGGTTTACTCTTACTAGCCTAACGTGACGCACATGTGAAATACATACACTTTTAGGGTATGTGCAGACGTTGCAGAATCTGCTGTGGAATTTTCCGCGCAGATTTTGCTAAATCCGCAGGTAAAATTACCTGCGTTTTACCTGCGGATTTGCCGCGGTTTTTGTGTGGATTTCCCCTGCGTTTTGAGACCTGCGGATTCCTATTTAGAGCAGGTCTCAAAACGCTGCGGAACTGCACAAAAGAAGTGACATGCTGCGGATTTAAATCCGCACCAAATCCGCGCGGAAAAATCCGCAGCATGTGCACTGCGTTTTTTTTATTTCCATTGAATATAATGGTACTGTACATCACTTGCAGTTCTGCCGCGGATCTGCAGCGGCAAATCCGCTGCGGATCCGCAGCAGATTCCGCAATGTGTGCACAGACCCTTAAATAGGAATATGTTTGAAACATCAATTTTTATATTTGGTAAAGTTCTGTATAAGTAGTACACCTTGTAAGCACATGGCTCCACTCCGTAAACCTTGTACACATGCGGCTTTGGACCATACACCTCATACACATGCGGTTCCGCTCCGTACACGCGCGGCTCCACTCCATACACACGCGGCTCCACTCCATACACCCCGTACACACATGGCTCTGCTCTGCTCCGTACACACACGGCTCAAGCATGGAGCCCTGTGTGTACGGAGCTGAGCGGCTCAGCTCCATACACTTCATACACACAGGGCTCCGTTTCGTACGCCCGTACACACACAGCACTGCTACTGCCACCCCGTATACACACGGCTCCGCTCCGTACACTTCAAACACACATGGCTCCGCTCCGTACACCTTGTACACACGGCTCCGCTCCGTACACTTCATACACACACGGCTCCGCTCCTTACACCTCGTACACACACGGCTTCGCTCCATACACCTCGTACACACACGGCTCCGCTTCGTACACTTCATACACACGGCTCCGCTCCGTACACACACGGCTCCGCTCCGTACACCTCGTACACACGGCTCCACTCTGTACACCTCGTACACACACGGCTCCGCTCCGTACACTTCGTATACACTCGGCTCCGCTCCGTACACCTCGTACACACACGGCTCCACTCTGTACACCTTGTACACACACGGCTTCGCTCCGTACACCTCGTACACACACGGCTCCGCTCCGTACACCTCGTGCACACACGGCTCTGCTCCGTACACTTCGTACACACACGGCTCTGCTCCGTACACTTCGTACACACACGGCTCCGCTCCGTACACTTCGTACACACACGGCTCCGCTACATCCACACTGTAAACCCCTCCTGATCCCACATATAAACTTACCTTCATCCAGCACCATGACAACCAGGACAGCAGACCTGCACACAGGGAGCCTGACCATGTGACCCCTGACCCCTCCCCCTCCTGTGACCTCATCACAGGTCCTGGTCGCACATAAGAGGACAGCACAGCAATGGACTCCTGGCTGCCAGAAGCTGAAGTGGAAAGGTGGGAGGGTGAGGAAGGGGTGCATGGGGGCGTGGCTGCTTCTCACTGCCGGACACATAGCACAGTGCTCAGGAGTGTAACACTCAGCAGGGATTAAGGAGAGCCGGCACCACACCAGGTGTTCTGAGTTGTGCTCTGCCGCCCCCTAGCTGCCGCCTGAGACCGAAGGCTCAACTCGCCTCATTATAGGTGCGCCACTGTTTGTGCCGCTGTGTTAGCAGTCGAGTTAGCAGAACTCGTTGCTATGGAAATGAATCTAGAAATTAAAGACTTTGAGTTCTACACTGACAGCAGGATAGCACTTGGCTATATCCATAATGAAGTGAGACGCTTCTATGTCTATGTTAACAACAGAGTGCTCAGAATTCAAAGGTCTACCTCACCTGAACAATGGAAATATGTGCCTACACATCTCAACCCTGTGGACCAGGCTATCAGATTTGTTGCTGCCAATCGCCTCAAAGACACGATTTGGTTTACAGGCCCAAAGTTTTTGTGTAGGCCATTGCCCAACATGACAGAAACGACCTTGTTTGAACTAGTAAATCCACATGCTGACGTTGAAATTCGCCCTCAAGTGTCTGCGTTACATATGGAAACTTTGAAACGCCACCTGGGATCTCAGCGATTCAGTAGGTTCACTACTTGGAATTCACTTGTTCGTGCCATTGCCTGCCTGACCCACATAGCTCAATCGTACAAGGCAACCTCACAAATAAAAATAGGAAAGCAAGGCGAGACCAAATTGTTCCTCAGGCCAGTAGGGGAACTCGTTCTGCTGTTCTCGTCCAATAAACACATTAGTGACGTCTGCTGACGTCAAGCGGGGAGTGTTCTGTCCAGCCATATAATTGCTGTCTAGAAAGTCTAGTCAATTTTTTATGTCTCCGATTATTATAGACATTGTATTTTTTGAGTGTATTAGTCCTTCATACATTTCATATTTTAAGGTAACAGCACCACCTGCTGGCCGTTTAATGCATAGATTCTAGTTTAATTTGCAATGTCTTGTGGGAAGTTCCGAGGGCATTGTGGGATGGTTCCTGTTGCATCATGGTCTTGTTTATGACACTGTGGAGGAAACAGCAGCCATTATTCCTCCATGTGCCTTAGGAGAAACTACACCATTCGTGTTCTTCATGCTTCTTAAACAGCCTACTCTAAGCATAGTCGGTAAGCACTATCTAGGTGTTATAATCCTGTGTTTATCAGTATGTTTGTTGTATTAAGTAGGTAATAATCAGTTTGTATATTACCTCATCTTACCTGTGTATTGCAAACTATTTGTGTTTCATGCTCTGTGCAGTTATATATTCTGAAATGCTCCTGTTTTTGCATTCCATAGTTTCACCCTTTCCTGTCACATCTGCAATCAATAAAAGAAGGTTACAATTTTACAGCCTCTTTTTCTTAAAGAAGACAGGGGGTTTAGCTACATGTCTCATCGCACACCCTTCTAACGTGTATGAGGACAGTATTATTATTATTATTTATTTATATAGCACCATTGATTCCATGGTGCTGTACATGAGAAGGGGTTACATACAAATTACAGATATCACTTACAGTAAACAAACTAACAATCACAGACTGGTACAGAGGGGAGAGGACCCTGCCCTTTCGGGCTTACATTCCACAGGATGGGGGACGGAGACAGCAGGGTGGGGAATTGCAGCAGTTCCGGTGTTGGTTGAGGCGATATCTCTGGTAGTGGTGAGGAGGCAGCGGGGTCATTGCAGGCTGTAGGCTTTCCTGAAGAGATGGGTTTTCAGGTTACGTCTGAAGGATCTGAGAGTGGTTGATAGTCGGACGTGTTGGGGCAAAGACTTCCAGAGGATGGGGGATATTCGGGAGAAGTCTTGGAGGCGGTTGGGTTAGGAGCGAATAAGTGTGGAGGAGAGAAGGAGGTCTTGGGAGGACCGGAGATTACGTGAGGGAAGGTATCGGGAGATTAGTTCAGAGACATATGGGGGAGACAGGTTATAGATGGCCTTGTAGGTCAGTATTAGTAATTTGAATTGGATTCGCTGAGGGAATGGGAGCCAGTGAAGAGATTTGCAGAGGGGAGATGCGGAGGAGTAGCGAGGAGAGAAATGAATTAGTCGGGCAGCAGAGGTAAGGATGGACTGGAGAGGTGCGAGGGTGTTAGCAGGGAGGCCAGAGAAAAGGATGTTGCAGTAGTCGAGGCGGGATATGATGAGGGCATGCACAAGCATTTTAGTAGATTGAGGGTTGAGAAAGGGACGGATTCTGGAAATATTTTTGAGCTGGAGGCGACAGGAGGTAGAAAGAGCTTGGATGTGTGGTTTGAAGGACAGGGCAGAGTCAAGGGTTACTCCGAGGCAGCGGACCTCTGGTATGGGGAAAAGCGTGGTGTTGTCAATTGTTATAGATAGGTCAGGTAAGGAAGATCTGTGAGATGGGAGAAAGATGATGAGTTCAGATTTGTCCACATTGAGTTTGAGGAAGCGGGAGGAGAAGAAGGAGGATATGGCTGATAGACACTCAGGGATTCTGGACAGCAGAGAGGTGATGTCTGGGCCAGAGAGGTAGATCTGAGTGTCATCAGCATAAAGGTGGTACTGGAATCCGTGGGACTTTATGAGTTGCCCCAGGCCAAGTGTATAGATTGAGAAGAGTAGGGGTCCTAGAACAGAGCCTTGGGGGACTCCAACAGAGAGAGGGTGGGACGAGGAGGTAGTGTGGGAGTGGGAGACGCTGAATGTGCGGTTGGAAATGTATGAGGAGATTCAGGATAGGGCAAGGTCCTTGATGCCAAAGGAGGAGAGAATCTGTAGTAGAAGGCAGTGGTCAACTGTGTCGAAAGCAGAGGACAGGTCAAGAAGGAGGAGTATAGAGTACTGTCCGTTAGCTTTGGCTGTGAGTAGGTCGTTAGTAATTTTGGTCAGGGCTGTTTCAGACAGTATACCTCTGGCTGTCAGGACAGTGGACCTACTATCAGAATACACTGGTACTACCAGGGCCTGGTAATCTTTTCCCCTAAGGCCTATGGCTGCCCGACACCAAATTAACATTTCACTCCTTGGGGGTACTGCAATGAGGAATGAATCACTCTCTGACACTGCCGAATTCTCCGCCTGTCTTTGCATCAGGGCCTTGATCTCCTTTTGCAGGACCCGTTTCTCACTGGAACCAGCAGTTTCGGCTACCTGCTGCAACAAAACAATAACCTCGGCAAGACAATTTTCTATCACATTAGTACATAAGGTCATTATTGGGTTAAGTTCTCGTCGATCAATGTCTACAATTATCAGACATTGGGCTTTTAATTCTACTCGCCCCACCTTAATGGTCATGTCACCTCCTTATACCCTACTTGTGGCAAAGGCTGACCACTGCTAGCGACTAATGTCAGCTCATTATCTGGGCCGCGGGTAATATCAGAGTCAGTCCAGTACTGTTTGTAAAGAATATATGGCATAGTCGTCACCTAAGAGCCGGTGTCCAGTATAGCATTCATTGGGATGCCGTCAATCACAACTGGGAGGACCGGTCGTCCTCCGACGTACTAGGCTTGCCAGCTTTGTGGGCCTGTTCGTCCTACTCCTTGCGGTTGGCCCTTTACCCCAGGGGTTGCTTGTTTAAATTACAGAATCCTGTGACGTGCCCCGCTTTGCTGCAGCGGCGGCAAATGGTTTGTCCATTCTGGTCGTAGCGATCGTTGTCTCTCCCTCTGGTCAGTTGGATCCTTTTCCGCCATCGCCACTGCACATCATCTGGACTGGAGGTCAACTGGATCTTTTTCTTCGGAGGAACTTGCATGGACTGCATGGTTTTGGCCAGTGCAGCCATACTTTTGGTCAGCTCCTGGACCTGAAGACGTAGTTCTGCAGATGGATCATTATCCAGGTTCTGTGCTTCGGCCTCAACAGGGGCCTGAGGGAAGGATGCTGCTTCCTGGTGGTATGTAATTGCTGGGCGCCTAGGGGGTGCTGGGTGGCTGACATTTGGTTCAAGCAGCACCGGGATAGCCCTAACTTTAAAGTCTGCAAAATTCAGGTCAGGGTTTTGTAGGGCCATGATGCGCAGCTGTGTCCTGTGGGTGCTGGACAGGAGTCCCCTTAATAAATTGCTTCTTTAACAGTCTGTCTCCATCCTGCACGCTGTCTGGGTCAATCTTCTTTATGGCCCGCAGCGCCTCCTGAAGGTTAAGGGCATAGTCCCGTATACTGTCCTGCACACTCTGATTACACGCAAAGAACCTTATTTTTATTTCTGCTGCAGTGTGGGTATCAAAGGTGCTTCTCGGCTTAGCCACAATTTGCTTAACAGTCTCTTTATCACTGTCCTGCCAGGACTTTACTTCTCTTTGGGCTGCACCAGTTAAATGTCCAATGAGAATGCTGAATTTTTGGCTTTCAGAAAGGGGCTACACGTCAAATAGACTACACAGTCTCTCCTTGAAATCGCTCAGGGTATGCGACTCCCCTTAGTATTGCGATAGCCAGGCTGCTCACGGTATATATGGCTTTGATAGTGGCATTATAGGGACTGCAGTGGTGGTCGCCAGATCTTGCTGTGCTCTGGGGCTGCGGCTGCATCCGCTGCTAGATCTCCATCTGCGCAGGACATTTTCTTCCTCCCTTAGTGAATCTTAGCCAGGCTCTGAGGTTCCGCTGGCTTACCAGTCTGTTGCTCTGTCGGCGCATGAACGGTGCACGAATGGATTCCAGGCCTCAGCTCCCTGTTCTCTGCCAGCTGATGTCTGAGTGCGCACAGCACTTCTCTTTTCATGCTCTCTCTCAAGCTACGCCCACGATGGCACACCCCTTCTGCTTCCCGAGCGCCGTGTGGCGCTGTAATGGTGGCAATCCACCCAGTTCCAACAAAGTCTATGGCACACAGTTCCCGGCATTACCGGTGTACGGATCCTGTTTGTGACGCCAAAATGGATCACCCGCCAGGGCAGTGGGGATACTCGGTATCGGGCCGCTTCTTAAAGGTAAAGTGTCACAGCAGTAGTGACCTGCTCCGTGGGCCTGGGCGTCCAATAAAAGGGATAATAAAGTTTGTAATAAAGTGTTTGTGACGCCACCCATGGTATTCGGTCAGGGGAACGACACTGCTATGCAGATCCTCTGGGATCATGATAGGGCAGCAAAGATGGTTAAGTTCTCCACGAAAAGAGCTGTGTCCCAGTTCAGTTAGAATATTAAAGGTGATGTTGGTGGTGAGTGTGGTGCAGGGCAGGTGACACGTGAATGACTTAGAGGACACAGCAGGATGCAGTTTCCTTTACCTTTAACTGAGCAGTGCAGATACAGTCCGGGGCTCAAGTTACAGATGGTTCTGGAGCCGGTCAGCCTGGAAGCAATTTGGGAATTTCCCCAGTCAGGTGGGTTGTGAGGCCTCCTTTCTAGTGCTATTCTCTGATGTACTTGCTGCTGTAAACTCTGTTCAAGTCCCTGTTTCTGTCTGATGCTTAAGTAGAACTCCACTCGCATGACAGGCAGCTGGAGCCTGCTTCAGGGGTCGCTCCTGTCTGGCATCTCCGGCTCACATGCGCTGCTGTGTCATCTAGTATCAGTTGGGGACAGAGGATCTGCATTCTTCTGCCCTCCGGACTCCGCTGCCGGAGCTTTAGTACCCACACAGCCTCAGGCTCTTGTGCCCGGTTACTGGCACTCAAGCCTGGGGTGAGCTCAGATGGAGCTCCTATCCCCAGCTCCTTTCCACACGTTCTCTCTCAACCTTGTTCAGACTCTAACTCCCCACTAACTTCCTCCTCCTGACTAGAGAGAGCAGCTCCCCTGAAGTCAGGTTTATAGCTCCCCATGCTGGCCTGGAGCTGGAACTGTGTTGTATGCTGGAACTACCTAGTAAGGGGATTCCTTCTTTGCTTCCAGGCATGGCATCACTCCCCCCTGGAGGGAGGCAAGGCCACTGTGGCAACCGGACTCCTGGGGTGCCACACGGGCAAAACGCACTTTCAAATATCTGGAATGTACTTTATTTGTTTAAAAAAAATCTTGTTACTGTCAATAACTGTGGTAAGATGAAGAAAAAACTAATCTAGCCCTGAAATGCTACAATTTTTAGCACACAGAGAGATAGGAGTCTGACACAGACACCACACTGGTCACTCTATGTAGCCTGTATTTTTTTAGTTTATACCCCAAAATATTGTACAGAACTAGAGTAACAGACAGCAAATACAGTGGAATGTAGGCTGGAAATGCCACAATTTATAGGCCACAAATAGCTCAGCCGTCTGACAGCGATACCGCACTGTTCAATATGTGACCTGTAATTTTTTAATTTTTACCCCTAAATAGTGGTTACAGCTAGGGTAACACACAGCAAATAAAGGTGAATGGAAGCCTCCAAAGCACACTTTGTAGCCATCAGATACATGAGGAGTGGAGTGTCACAGAGATACCGGACTGTTCAATATGTCGCCGGTCTTTTTGTATTTTTTACACCAATTAAACTGTTTTGAGCTATGGTAACACACAGCAAAAAAGCTGAAGGAAGGCTCAAAAGCACAATTTGTAGCCCACAGATAGATGAGGCGTGCCACTGAGATACCAGACTGTTCAATATGAGGCCAGTATTTTTTATTTTTTAGGCCAAAATAGAGTATACTAGACCTAGGGTAGCAGACAGAAAACAAAAGAGCAAGGCAGACCTGAAAAGCAACTATTTGTAGAGCACAGATACAACTGGCGTCTGACGGAGATAACAGACTGTTCAATATGTGCCCTGGAGTTTTTTAAAAAAAATTTTACCCAAAAAGATTGTCTAGAAATAGGGTAAAGGCACTGTCACACATAGCGATCGCACCAGCGATCACGACAACGACAAGACCTGGCGAGATCGTTGGTGTGATCGCTATATGGTTGCTAGTTAGCTTCCAAACACAAAGATCTCATCAGAGATCAGCGATCTGTATAACGACCTCTGCGGTCGTTGGGAAAACCTAGTCCCGCCTGTGCCGCTGGTAAAGTCGTTCATAAAGGGTGTCACACTCAGCGATTCAGGCTCACCAGCGGGACACCAACGACCAAAAAACGGCTCAGAACGTTCATGAGCGATCAGCGACATCGCAGCGGGGGCCACATTGCCGCTACATGTCACACACAGTGACGTCGCTAACGAGGTCGCTGCTGCATCATAAAATTGCTGACGCTTCAGAGATCTCACTAGCGATCTCGCTTAGTGTGACAGTACCTTAAGACACAGCAAAAAAGGGTAATGTTTCCCTGATATGCCACAATTTTTGGCACACAGAGAGATAGGAGTCTGACACAAATACCACACTGGTCACTCTATGTAGCCTGTATTTTTTTAGTTTATACCACACCGCACCGCGCAGCGCCTGGAAACCCGATGTGTACCTTGGTTACCAGCTCCCTGCATCAGGGCGCTGGTATCCAAGGTACACTGCGGGTAACTAAGCGATGTTACCCGCAGTGCCGCTTGTACTGATCGCTGCCTGAGCTGCCTGTTTGGCAGCGATAATGTAGCGATACACCAGCGATCCTGATCGTTGTCGGGATCGCTGGTGTATCGCTATGTGAGACCCAGCCTTAAGACTCCACAGCCTACCTAGCACTGCAATCTATATACCCCCTAATTAGCCCTCAAAAGGACTGTTGGTTTAGCTGGATTTGTGGATTGAACAATGGTAGACACACACTAACTAATAAAAGGACAAATCACTCCTTATCTCAACAGCAACTCTCCCAACACTGTCTGAATCCGGAGCTGAATGCGCTGAGCAGGGCGGCGTCCGGTCTCTTATACACCTGATGACGCTATGCGGCCAGCCAATCACTGTAATACCACAACAAAGACGGCTGCGGCATTACAGTGCATGGCTGACTATCCCTGCATGTTCATTGGCGCTCTAAAGAGCGCCAAAATTGCAGGGCGGAAGACCGGAAATGCTCGGTGCTCGCCAAGTACATTGAGTACAGTGATACTCGGGCGAGTAACGAGTAGTGGCGAGCACGTTCGCTCATCACTAATGTATATATATTACATAGTCTCTTTTATTATGTATATTGCCATCCCTTATTACAAAGTGCCCTTTCTTGCTATGTGCAGCTCTGTCCCTTACATATCGGATTATATAGAGCCCTGTTCTTTATTACATACCGTCCTGTCTTTTTAGATATATAATGTAATGATGGCTGATGGAGCATGGGAAATCTTTTCTAATGGAGTAGCTGATGGACTGGTTGTCTGGTCACCGACTGCTCCATTGGCAGTCATTTTATATCTAACAAGAGAGTGGGCTATGTAATAAAATTTACCTATCTGGACATGACCTCACCTCCTTACTGACCAAAATCCCACAGTGTCTGTCTGCTATCTCAGCCTTCTTTTCTACTCGCTTTCTCAAACTGAACATGGACAAAACAGAATTCATCATCTTTCCCCCACCTCATTCTACCTCTCCACCAGACCTATCCATCAATGTCAATGGCTGCTCACTTTCCCCAGTCCCGCATGCTCGGTGCCTTGGGGTGATCCTCGACTCTGCCCTCTCTTTCAAACCACATATCCAAGCCCTCGCCACCGCCTGCCGCCTCAAACTCAAAAATATTTCCAGAATCCGTGCATTCCTCAACTATGAAACCACAAAAACACTTGTGCACGCCCTTGTCATCTCCCGCCTCGACTACTGCTACCTCCTACTCTCTGGCCTCCCCTCTAGCACTCTGGCAACACTCCAGTCCATCCTACACTCTGCTGCCCGACTAATCCACCTGTCTCCCCACTATTTCCCAGCCTCCCCCCTATGCCAGGCCCTTCACTGGCTTCCTATTGCCCGAGGCT
The DNA here is from genome assembly GCA_033576555.1 of Oophaga sylvatica. NCBI lineage: Eukaryota > Metazoa > Chordata > Amphibia > Anura > Dendrobatidae > Oophaga > Oophaga sylvatica. Next base: position 434,024,834 of record JARQOD010000004.1, read on the forward strand.
CCAGTTCAAAACCTTAACCATGACATACAAAGCCATCCACAACCTGTATCCTCCATACATCTGTGACATGGTCTCCCGGTACCTACCCACATGCAACCTTCGATCCTCTCAAGATCTCCTTCTCTACTTCCCCCTCATCTCTTCTTCCCACAACCGCATACAAGACTTCTCCCGTGCTTCCCCCATACTCTGGAACTCTCTGCCGCAAGACATCAGACTCTCACCAACAACGGAAACCTTCAAGAACCTGAAGACCCACCTGTTCCGACAAGCCTACAGCCTGCAATGATCCTCAGTCTACTGAACCATCGCACAACCAGCTCTACCCTCTCCTAGTGTATCCTCACCCATCCCTGTAGACTGTGAGCCCTCGTGGGCAGGGTCCTCTCTCCTTCTGTACTTGTGTGTCCCTTGTCTCGCACATGTTTATTGTACTTGTCTATATTTCCCCTTTTCATGGAATAAATGGCGCTATATAAATGTATAATAATAATAATAATAAAAGCGGGAGCTGTGAATAACAAAAATAACAAGAATATACTATTTAAGAGACAGCACTGTACAAAACACTGTAAGGGACAGCACCATATATAGAGAGGATGGTATGCAATAAGGAACAGTGTTATACATAATAAAAGAGAAAACTATGTAACTAAGGATGGTGTTATACATAAAAAGTGAGTACATTATATACTAAGGGACTGTGCTATACATAATAAGTAAGTACACTATATACTAAGGGACTGTGCTATACATTGTAAGGCAACATCCCTGTTTCTGTGTACAGTTTCGGTGTGCTGCACGCTTTTACAGATGCATTGAGCATGTCCTATTCTGATCGTCAAAAATGGATCAGAACATTCTCTGACACACAGAGATCTCATTCTCAGATCCGTGATTTTCATGTATGTGTGAATGGACCTATAAAACTCTATGAGTCTGTGTGCCATCCGATAAAAAAAAAATCCTGGAAGCACACGGACATTTCACACAAATGTGAGAATATAGAATAATGGATTTTACAAAATAACATTATCACTCCACACAGTGCAGATACGGAATAATATCTACATCCAGGCACTTACCGCTGACATCTCATCTCATTAGAGTGGCTTTCTTCCTGTTTCTTCTCCATCTGGTCATACCTTCATGTGGACATCTCCTAGCCACAACTCGTCTTGTCACAATGATCTTTGCAGCTCTGAAAATAACAAGGTCACATACATTGTATACATACATGTCTTCCCCCTGAATACAGATAGGTACCCCAACATTAATATACTATTACCCGCGCACTATTAAAAATATAAAGTGAGAAACAGCACTGTGTCCCCATTAGCTATAATCTCTGCCACCCAATAATATAAATTATTCAATCTGCGAATTTCCCCAGTTAACTGTAAGGATATGCGCACACGGAATATATGCAAGGTTTTACAGTACAAGAAAAGTGAATGAGATCCGTTTACTCTCATGTGCACGCTGATTATTTTTTCCTTGCAGATTCACAGCAAATTAAAATCTGCCTAATGTCAATTCTTGCAGCGTATTTCTCCCGTACTAATGGGGAAAATATGTAACAAAAAAATAAATGTATTTTATGCAACTTTCTTCCTGTCAACACATTGTTATATGCAGTAGAATTTTCTCCTACAAATCCTGAACGTGTGCACATAGCGTTAGTCCCTGTCCTGTGTCCCCATCATTCATTTTAAGTCCTTGAGAGCATCATAATGAATTTGGAAGTGGGAGAAGACGCCATCAGGTACTGAGCATCCTGAAAAATAAAATGTTTAGCAGCAGCAGAAATATTGCGATTCGAAGAAACATTCTTTATATCCTGCAAATGTTCAGCGATCCTGATTTTAATTTCCTAGTGGTGCAGCCTATATAAGATAAATTGCAAGTAGTGCACATAATTTTATATACCACATAGCATGAATTACAATTGATATATTTGTTAATGGTATAAATCGCAGTGCTGTCATTATTTTCAAAGGTTTTCGTTACACAAACATATTTGCAAAGTGCACATCTATTGTGGCCACATTTATAAAAACCTTTATGTTCTAACCACGATGTTTTATGAGAAGAGAAATTATTACTGAACATGCTTGGAGAAACTTTGTTACCAATAGATGGCGCTTTCCTTGAAACAACATTAATACCTGATGAAAGAATGTCAGCAAGAGAGGGATCTTCATATAAAATAGGCAGCGATCTCAAAATGATTTTTTTGATGTCCCCAAATTGAGGACTATATTGAGCACAAAAATATGGTTTCACTGCAAGATCATTTTTTTGTTGTCGCCCTCCACTAATGAGATCCTCTCTGTTTTTATTACTTACAATTGTTCGTGCTCTTTTTAATGACCATTTAGGATAATTTCTGTTTTTTAATTTTGTATCCACACAATTAAATTCCGTTTCCAAAGCTGTAGGATCGCTGCAGTTTCTCAAAATTCTGGTATATTCACCCAAAGGAATCGATTTAATAGTATGTTTGGGGTGACTGCTTGCTGCATGCAAGATAGAATTATCAGCACAAGGTTTGCTGAACGTTTTAGTAATAATAACAGAGTCATGTACCCCATATAAATCAAGATCCAAAAAAGAAATTTTGTTGTGATGAAATTTATGAGTAAAATGTATGTTGAATGAATTAGAATTGATATAATCAATAAATCCGGATATGGCAGGTACATCACTACTCCAAATAATGAGTAAATCATCAATATATCTACCATACCAAGCAATCGAGTCAATAAATGGATTAGTAGCTGAAAAAATAAAAAAATATTCCCAATATGACATAACAAGATTAGCTAGGGATGGTGCAAATTTCGCACCCATCGCCACGCCAGATTTTTGTAAAAAAAATTTATTGTCAAATGAGAAAAAATTGTGGGTTAATAAAAATTGAATAACTTGTAAAATATAATTAATGAGATCCTGGGAATAATTACTGAATTTCGTTAAGACAAACTGCAGCGCTGTCATGGCAACATTGTAAGGTATACAGGTATATAAAGAAGTCACATCACAACATAACCAAGTATATTCTTTAGACCAGATTTTCTTGGAAAACATTCTCAACACTTCTTTAGAATCTTTAATATAACCAGGAGTGATTTGTACTAGTGGTTGAAGTAGTGAGTCAACCCATTCACCCAGATGTTCATTTAAAGATCCAATCCCTGAGACAATAGGTCTCATGGGGGGGATTTTCATATCCTTGTGAATTTTTGGGAGACCATGCATGATAGGGATAATACGATGAGACACTGTGAGATAATCAGTTTGTTTTTTGGTTAGAATGCCAAGGCTGAAACCCTCATTGATAATTTGGATAATCTCACTTTTAAATTTATCAGTGGGATTTGTATGGAGTTTTTCATATACATCACTGTCAGACAAGAGAGACATAATTTGAGAATGATAATCCTCTTTATTCAGGATAACTACCATGCCACCCTTGTCCGACATTTTAATTATTATATCTGACATACTTTTGATCTCATCTAATGCAGTTTTCTGGGCTTTTGTTAAATTGGAATGATTTCTGCTGCTGCCCATTTTAACCCTATCATGAAGGATTTTTAAATCCCTCTCTATCACCTCCTGGTATTTAGTCATGCAATCAGGCCTGGATTGAATGGGATAAAAAGAGGGATTTTTTGTTTTAAACACAGGTGCATGAATAATATCAGATTCATTATCATAGGAATGAGTAGACAAACTAAACAAAGTGTTGAGAGATACCTGTTCTCTGAAAGACAAGTCAGTAAATTCATTATTATATGTCAGCGACTCCTGCAAAGGGGTCTCATCAGAATGATTTAAAAAATGCTTTTTGATGGTAAGGTCTCGCATAAACTTATTGACGTCCAAAATAGTAGAAAAAAGATTGAAATTCTGATCGGGCACAAAATTCAGACCTAAGGACAAAACATCTAATTGCGTTTTGGTAAAGTCTCGTGCGGATAAATTCAAGACATTATCATGGTTTATGACAGCGCTGCAGTTTGTCTTAACGAAATTCAGTAATTATTCCCAGGATCTCATTAATTTTACATTTTACTCATAAATTTCATCATAACAAAATTTCTTTTTTGGATCTTGATTTATATGGGGTACATGACTCTGTTATTATTACTAAAACGTTCAGCAAACCTTGTGCTGGTAATTCTATCTTGCATGCAGCAAGCAGTCACCCCAAACATACTATTAAATCGATTCCTTTGGGTGAATATACCAGAATTTTGAGAAACTGCAGCGATCCTACAGCTTTGGAAACGGAATTTAATTGTGTGGATACAAAATTAAAAAACAGAAATTATCCTAAATGGTCATTAAAAAGAGCACGAACAATTGTAAGTAATAAAAACAGAGAGGATCTCATTAGTGGAGGGCGACAACAAAAAAATGATCTTGCAGTGAAACCATATTTTTGTGCTCAATATAGTCCTCAATTTGGGGACATCAAAAAAATCATTTTGAGATCGCTGCCTATTTTATATGAAGATCCCTCTCTTGCTGACATTCTTTCATCAGGTATTAATGTTGTTTCAAGGAAAGCGCCATCTATTGGTAACAAAGTTTCTCCAAGCATGTTCAGTAATAATTTCTCTTCTCATAAAACATCGTGGTTAGAACATAAAGGTTTTTATAAATGTGGCCACAATAGATGTGCACTTTGCAAATATGTTTGTGTAACGAAAACCTTTGAAAATAATGACAGCATTGTGATTTATACCATTAACAAATATATCAATTGTAATTCATGCTATGTGGTATATAAAATTATGTGCACTACTTGCAATTTATCTTATATAGGCTGCACCACTAGGAAATTAAAAATCAGGATCGCTGAACATTTGCAGGATATAAAGAATGTTTCTTCGAATCGCAATATTTCTGCTGCTGCTAAACATTTTATTTTTCAGCATGCTCGCAATGTTTCTTCCTTCCAAGTCACAGGTATTGAAAGTGTTAACCTGTCTGCCCGAGGTGGAGATGCACGTCAGCGACTCCTCACACGTGAAGCTTTCTGGATCGTTAATCTACATACCAGACATCCATTTGGTCTCAACAAAAGAAACGAATTGATGTTCCATTATTAATTTTATTTCTTTGCATTGATTTTATTTGTGCAAATATTGTTTTGTTTCTTCATTCGTTATGTGCAAATTGTTAAAGGACTTGTCAAAAATCACATGACATTTTTTCTGATCGTGATTGGTCTTCCTTTGTCTTAAATATGTGCCTTTGTCTGAATATGTCAGCTGTGATAAAGATCCCTGTGATCGAAACGCGTAGCCTTGTCCTGAGCTTGTCCAGGAGCATGCCATTATTCATGTTTTTATGAATTAATAAAGATGAAGATTTTATTGAAGCTGGATCCCTTTTTCCTTCATTTTCTCACTGAGCATCCTCTGCCTCCTCCCAATTCATTTCAAGTCCCGGACAGCATCTTCTCCCACCTTTCAGTTAATTAGAAAGGGTCCTATGCACCTTATCGCATCCTCTCCCACGCCTCAATAAATTTTAACTCCCTGTTAACATCAAAATGAATTGCGAGATGGAGGAGAACACCATCAGGGGCTTAGCATCCTCCCCAACACCCAATTCCTTTTACATCCAGATATAACGTCTTCCTCCACCTCCCCTGTTTGCAAGTCCATTATAAGTTCCCCTTACTCCCATCCCAATCCCCCACAACCCTGATTGTCCCCCCCACCTCCATCATTGCCCCTCCATTACATCCATGATTACCTTCTCCACCATCCTCATCATTGCCCTCTCCACCACCCATCATTGCCTTCTCCCCCCCTCATTCATTGCCCTCTCCACCACCCATCATTGCCTTCTCCCCCCCTCATTCATTGCCCTCTCCACCACCTCCGTCATTGCCCTCTCTACCACCTCAATCATTGCCCTCTCCACCACCACATCATTGCCCTTCCCCATCACCTTCATCATGGCCCTCTCCACCACCTCCATCATTACCCTCTCCATCACCTCAATCATTGTTCTCCTCCTCCACCCCATCACTGCCCTTTCCACCACCTCCATAATTGCCTTCTCTACCACCTCCATCATTACCCTCTCCACCACCTCCATCATTGTTCTCCCCCTCAGCCCCATGATTGTCCTCTCCACGACCTCCATAATTGCTTTCTCCCGCACTATCCCCATCAGTGCCCATGCCACCATCTCCATCATTGCCTTCTTCCCCACCAACCCATCATTTTCTATTCCACCACCCCATCATTGCTTTCTACCCCACCACCTCCATCATTACCCTTTCCACACCTCCATCATTGCCTTCTCCCTCACCACCCTCATGAATGCCCATTCCACCACCTCCATCATTGCCTTCTCCCCCACCACCCTATCATTGTTTTCCCCATCACCCCAATCATTGCCCTTTCCACCACTTCTATCATTGTTTTCTCCCTCACCATCCCCATCATTGCCCTCCATAACCCCCCCACACACACCACTCACCTCTCCGCACGCTCCCCGCAGCCGCAGCACACACACACACATACACACACAGAGCACCACTCACCTCTCTGCACATTCCCCGCAGCATCTTTGTCGCCGGCAGCTTACTCTCTGACACAGAAGTGCGCTAAATGCTGAAGTCGTCCAGCCACGCTGCTGTGTCAGACAGGAAGCACGGGCAGGAAGCAGAGGACTGATTGCTCCATACCAGCCGCATATGAGGGCAATCTGGCCAGGGCCCCCCGGAGCCTTGGGGCTGCATAAACAGGCCAGATTGCCCTCAATGTTAGCCACACTGCATGGGGCCCCTTCCCCCTATGGGCCCCTGTGCAGCTGCATGTGATACGTCCGCCTCTGGTGTTGAGCCATTACCCTACTTATTTTTTTTTTTTTACATTTTATGTTTCAATTTTCCAACTTTTGAATTTGTATTGCATTTTCTTTTTTCTTTTTTTTATATTTTTTCATTTTTTCAATTTCACATATTTTTATGATTTTAATTTTTATTTTTTTATTCTTTATTTTTTGTTTATTTTTTTCATTTTTTATTTACTTTCAGTATTATATCTGTCATCACCATGCACAGGGGGACTCGTGGGCCCACATGTGTTCCCCTATACTGTCCATGATACACTCACACATTTTGTTAACTGTACACACTATGTTCGATATATAAAATGTAACTAGCTCTCACTATCCAGCCATTTAACCAATTACATCAGGCTTTGAGAGATTTATATGCAATTCCATCATATCATATTTTATGTGCATAATGAGTTCAACTAAGGTATGCTATTTCTTTTATCTCAGGCTATGTTCCCATGTACGAAGCTACATACACGCTCCTCTGAATGACAGGATCAGGAAGGCATGGGTTATCTGCCATCTGATACCCTCAGGCCTTTTTGCCTAAAATACAAAGGAAATGTGTCATCTCTAACTTTAGACCTTTTAGAGATCATTTCTGCAGCATCTGAAACAAGGGATACTGGAAGCCTGTGCCAGCATTTCTTCTGTGGTGTTGCTATCAGAGTGTCAAGAGTAGGAGAAGAGGATTGCATTGACAATCCAGCACAATAGGCAGCACTTTGAACACATTTTAGAAGTGGTCATAAATTTGTAAATAACTCATGAAAGAATAAATTTATGTTAAAACCAAGCACACCATTGTTTTTCTTGTGAAATTCTCAATAAGTTTGATGTGCCACATTACCCTCTTCCCATTGGAAAAAATAAAGTTGGATCCAAAATGGCCTACTTCAAAATGGCCACCATGGTCATCACCCATCTTGAAAAGTTTCCCCCATCATATATACAAACAGGAAGTTGATATCACCAACCATTCCCATTTTATTTAGGTGTATCCATATAAATGGTTTTATGTGGACCCTCATAGAGCGGGTGGGAGAGGGTCCACTTTATCTCTCTGTTAAATATTAATTATTGGTTATTAGAGTTGAGCGATACTTTCCGATATCCAAAAATATCGGATCGGAATGGTATCGCCGATATCACTAAATATTGGCGATATCCGATTCCGATACCGGAAGTCCCATGTAAGTCTATGGGAACAAAATATCGCAACTAAAAAAACACTTTCTTTCCTTGTAAACACAAAATATACACACATAGAATACATATATATATATATATATATATATATATATACACATGTCATTGTGACATATATATATACATATATGTATAGTTTATACACTTCTACATAGTAAAATAGCCTCTGATTCAATTGCTGGGTAAAGCCGGCTTCTGTGAAAAGACAGAAGCACCCGACATGAAATGACACTTGGTGTACATAGGGTTAACCATGTCTTTTCATGTCGTTTGCTATCTGATTTGCACAAACAATTACATCAGTCTATGTGTGCAAAATTTCACACCTGTAGGGGTTAATTAAAGGTGTAAATTCGTTGTAAAAAAAACGGACTTTTTTGCTACGAATTTACACCTTTAATTAACCCCTACAGGTGTGAAATTTTGCACACATAGACTGATGTAATTGTTTGTGCAAATCAGATAGCAAAGGACATGGTTAACCCTATGTACACCAAGTGTCATTTCATGTCGGGTTCTGCATTTTCACAAAAGCCAGCAATTGAATTAGCGGCTATTATACTATGTAGAAGTGTATGAACTATAAATATAAATATATATATATATATGTGTCACAAATTCAATGACATGTATATATATATATATGAGGTGTAAAATTGTTTAAAAAAAAATGCGTGGGCTCCCGCCCTATTTTCGCAACCAGACAGACAAAGCCAGCGAATGGGGGCAGATAATAATAGCCCAGAGAGGGACCATTATTTTTGGCCCCCCCTGGCTACTAACATCTGCCCCCAGACACCCCAGAAAAGATAAATCTATAATTAGATTCGCCCTTTCTGGCACTTTGCCCGTCTATTCCCATTGCCCTGTAGCGGTGGCGAATGGGTTAATATGGGGTTAAAGCCACATTGCAATTGAAAGGTGACCTTAAGCCAGGTTAATAATTGAGAGCTGTCAATTAGACAACTATCAATTATTAATCCTATTGCATGAAATAAAAATAAAACACACACACTTTAATTAAAAATAATTTTAATGAAATAAAGACACATGTTTTTGACCATCTTTTATTTGACTGCAAAAAACCATTTCCTGTAATAAAAATAAAATAAAAAAGCTAAATTATTCTTACCTATCCCATGCACAGTCAGGTCCCACGGTGTAATCCTTCAGAAAGGGTTAATGTTTACTGCAGGGACCGCAGCTAATGCTGCAGCCTCACAGTAAACCCCCAAATGAATGAGTTCCTCTCCTGGCTGACAGGAGAGGAAGTGGAAAGCTTAATTGATTGCTTTCCACTTTCACTTCAGGTCAGCCAGGGACACAATCAGTGACGTCAGAGGGAACTGATTAACAAAAATAGGGGTTCCCTTCGAATAAAAAATGGCGTCGGGTCCCCCCTATTTTTGTTAACCAGCCTGATGAAGCAGACTGCTGAGCAGTGGAGTACCGTGAATGAAGCAGACCAAGCAGCTGCTATGGGGCCCGGACAGGTGAGGGGGCCCTCGACGGTCGGGTAGCTGTGCTGACACAGTACTACCAGGGGGTCGGCGGGTGAGGGGGAGCGCAGCTCTTCTATATACTCACCCCTCTTGGTGCGGTCTCTGCAGCCCCTGCTCTTCTCCCACGGTCTCCGACGCCTGTGTTCAGCGGTCAGGTGGTACCGCTCATTACAGTCATGAATACGCACATATTCATGACTTTAATGAGCTGTCCCGCGTGACCGCTGAACACTGGCGGCGGAGACCGTGGGAGAAGAGCAGGGGCTGCACAGACCGCGCCGGCAGAAGGGTAAGTATAAGGGATATTTACCTGTCCCGTTCCACCATTGCTCGCGTCCTCTTGCTGCAATGTTCAGGTCAGAGGGCGCGATGACGTCGTTAGTGCGCGCCGCGCCCTCTGCCTCATCATTCACTGCTGGAGGACCCGAAGACAGCGGCACTCAGCAGTGGAGAGAGGACAGGTAAATATCTCAGGTGCCGGGGCCCTGAGCGAGCGGTGACATCGGCACCTGGTGTCACCCCCTGCTCAGGACACCGGCACCTGGCCCCCAGCGACGAAAGGTGAGTATGTCTTTTTTTTTTTTTTTGGTTGCAGCAGCTGCGGCAGCATAAGGGCCTATACTATGGAGCATCTATGGGGGCACAATCTATGGGGGCATAATACATTTTTTTGTTTAATGTGTCCCCTCACTGTGCTGGCACTTTACATTTACAATGGCTCTGGGTTTTTTTTTTTGGGGGGGGCCCATTCAGACTTTTGCTATGGGGCCCCATGATTTCTATGTACGCCCCTGCTGCTGAGGCATGGTATTTAAGGCTGTTAAGGAGCCAATATCCATGGACCTTGCCAGCAGCGTCGGACTGGAGTACCTTGGGCCCACCAGAGAAAAAATATTCTTGGGGCCCACCATCATACTTCCCAACCTTTGAAGAAGGGAAAGAGGGACAAAGGCTGTGGCACGCTGTGCCTGCTGCAGCAAATTTTAGGCCATGCCACGTTGCACCACAGACTGTCCAGGAGTTGGTGGATGCTTTAGTCCAGGTGTGGGAGGAGATCCCTCAGGAGACCATCCGTCGCGCTCATCAGGAGCATGGCCAGAAGTTGTAGTGAGGTCATACAGCATACCTCCCAAATTTTGAAGACAGGAAAGAGGGTTAAAGGCTGCGGCGCGCGTAGGGCGTCGCTGCAAATTTTAGGCCACGCCCCGACCACACCCATTTAACAGCTAATCACACCCATATCCTGGCCCCAAGCGTACCCATTTAGCACTGCTGATCACACTGACTGGTAATGAGGGCACAGTGGCTGGTACTGAGGAAAAGAAAGAAAGAGCAGCGAGAGAGAAAGAACAAACAGAGAAAGAAAGAGAGGAAAGAAAGAAAAGAGAGAGAGAAAGAAAGAACAGAGAGAAAAAAGAACAGAGAGCGAGAAAGAAAGAACAGAGAGCGAGAAAGACTAGAGAGAGAAAGAAAGACTAGAGAGAGAGCCAGAGGCGTAGCTAGGGTTTTGGTTTAGTGGGGCGAAACTTCTGAGTGGGCCCCTAATCAGAGAACCTCAGCAAATGACCGCGCTGTTGCCAAAAATAATCTATATATAAAAAGACCAATATTGATATTACCGCCATTTGGTCTGTGGTAAATAATACCAGTCCTACAGAAACATATAATAGATTACAGCACAGGTACAGATAATGACTTACCGCTGATGTTCTTTCTAATGGAATTGTTCACTTTTCATTTCTTTTCCATCTGGCCCAGACCGACATGACGACTTCTCCAGCCAGGCTCGACTGCAGAGATTACAACAAAGACACATTTCACTTCTCATATTTTTAGCACTGTCTTGGTCACCAATTGGACTATTCTCAACCTGCACAAACTCCTCATCCTGCTGATACCCCAATACTGAGCCGCTGCTGCCATATGTGTCCCTATTTCTGCACCTAATACCCCAATACTGAGCCGCTGCTGCCGTATGTGTCCCTATTACTGCACGTGATACCCCAATACTGAGCTGCTGCTGCTGCTGCCGTATGTGTCCCTATTACTGCACCTGCTGTGTGGTTCTGTGTGACCTCTAAATTTTAAAGCACCCTCTAGAATATAGTAATGCCGGGTGCAAGTGCCCTAGAAAACAGTGACCACATTTTGTCCCCTAGACTGTAATAATGCCCTGTGTGCCCCTTTGACAGTCACAGTAACCCGAGTTCCCCTATAACAATAAGTGTCCACTTTACATTTAATAATGTCCCAAGTCTCCCCCTGTACATCTCCCCTATACACAGAATAATGCCCCTCACTGGATATATACTGACCCCTTAATGTCCCCAAACTATTTAATGGGTCCAACACTGTATGATGGCCCCTAGATAGCATCCATACAGCATAATACACCAGATAGTCCTCAATATAGTATAATGCACCCCCATAGGCAGCCTCTATATTATAATAAACCCCCATAGGCAGAGTCTATAATATAATGCACCACCATAGGCAGCCGCTATATTATAATGCACCCCCATAGGCAGCCTCTGTAGTATAATGCATCCCCATAGGGAGTCTCTGTAGTATAATGCACCCCAATATGGAGCCTCTGTAGTATAATGCAGCCCCCATATACAGCCTCTGTAGTATAATGCACCCCCATATACAGCCTCTGTAGTATAATGCACCCCCATTAAAAAAAAAAAAAACAATACTCACCTCCCGGCTCCTGTGCTGCTCACTGTTCTCCCACTCAGCGTCTGACAGCGGGCGCCGGCAGGTGATGTCATCGCGCCCGCTGTCAGACGCTGAGAGGGGGATTATGGGAGAGAAGGAGCGCTCGCTCCTTCTCTCTCTATGCGGTCAGCTGTATCGGCTGGATGCCGATACAGCTGACCCTCCGATGACGGGTGGGGGGCCCACTGCTGGCACCGGGCCCCCCCAACGCCTGTTCAGGCCCCATAGCTTCTGGGCGGCAGAGCAGGAAGATCGATTCTCCCTGCTCTGCCGCAGAATGTAACTGTATCGGCGTACTGTGCACGCCGATACAGTTACTGTAGCGTAGCTCCGGGTGGGCCCCCTCAGAGCGCGGGGCCCGGGGCCACCGCCCCCTCTGCCCCGTGACCTATCCTTTCAAATCAGGGCCCACCACGCAGGAGCTGGGGCCCACCGGAGGTTTCTCCGGTGGCTCAGTCCGACCCTGCTTGCCAGCCTGATAATACCAGGCCACAGCAGTCTGCTTATCTTTGCTGGTTAACAAAAATAGGGGATCCCGTCGAAAAAATTTGGCGTGGGGTCCCCCCTATTTTTGTTAACCAGCCAGATGAAGCAGACTGCTGAGGCCTGGTTTTTCAGGCTGGTAAGGAGCCAAGATCCATGGACCTTGCCAGCCTGATAATACCAGGCCACAGCAGTCTGCATATCTTGGCTGGTTAACAAAAATAGGGGATCCCCTCGAAAGAAATTTGGCGTGGGGTCCCCCCTATTTTTGTTAACCAGCCAGATTAAGCAGACTGCTGAGGCCTGGTTTTTCAGGCTGGTAAGGAGCCAAGATCCATGGACCTTGCCAGCCTGATAATACCAGGCCACAGCAGTCTGCATATCTTGGCTGGTTAACAAAATAGGGGATCCCCTCGAAAAAAATTGGCGTGGGGTCCCCCTTATTTTTGTTAACCAGCCAGATGAAGCAGACTGCTGAGGCCTGGTTTTTAAGGCTGGTAAGGATCCAATATCCATGGACCTTGCCAGCCTGATAATACCAGGCCACAGCAGTCTGCTTAGCTTGGCTGGTTAACAAAAATAGGGGATCCCCTCGAAAAAAAAAACGGCATGGGGTCCCCCTATTTTTGTTAACCAGCCAAGTAAAATGCAGACTGCTGCGGCCTGGTATTAAAAGACTGTCAAGGCCCATGGATTTTGGCCCTCAACAGCCTGATAATACCAGGCTACAGCAGCCCCACATTTGGCGCATCAAAAGATGTGCCAATTGTGGCACTTTACCCGGCTCTTCCCACTGCCCTGTAGCGGTGGCAAGTGTGGTAATAAGGGGTTAATGTCACCGTTGATTGCACAGTGACAATAAGCCCGGTTAATAATGGATAGGCGTCAATAAGACACCGATCCCTTATTAATCCCAAAGTTTTTAAATGTATAAAAAAAAGACAAAGCAAGAAAAAAGTATTTTAATGAAATAAAAGAGTGTAAGGTTCTATGTATATATTCCTGAAACTCAGTTTGTTCGTCAGCCATTTTACTTTCTGTCTTGCTGCAGCTATCTTGCCCTCAGTCAAAATGGAGTTTCCAGCTTGCATGTTCCCGCCCTGATTCTCTCCTTTGCTTCTTAAGCAGCCACAGCTGAGCAATCAGTGCTTCAGAATCTAGCCTGCAGTGAACCTGTGACTTGAAGCCTTGGACCTTGTACTCCAGCTATTCCTACTGAGGAACTCTGAAGCACTTGTGGACTCTGAACCCTGCTCTTTGAAAGACCCACGTTTGCATGGACTTACGGTAACAGAGAAGAAGATCCTGAATCTGTATTGGAGAGTGATTGCTGAGCTTGGATTACTCTGGCCTGCTGTGTCTCCTGTTTCTGTGTCTGCAAACTGTGTGACTATTTCTGCCAACTTGTATGAAGTAATACAGGACTTTTCTATATCAAACCTGTGACTCCTGTGTTTTCATCGCACCCAAGCACAAGACGCTATATGAACTGTACTACATACATTACAAGATTCTGAAGCCAAAACGTTAGTGTCTGCTGGGTCTGGAAGGCTGTGTCTGCTGTACTGTGGATATCAGACGTCCGGTTGTACTTTCTGTGATGACAGTGGTTGTGACTTCTCACAACCATTCCAGGTGAGCAATTCCCTTAAGTTTTTTCTTTTTGCAGTGTTACCACAGGTAAACACTATTGTTTTTTTTTTTTTTTTCCTTTCTTTTCTCTTTTTTGTCTGCTGTAACTCTGGATATCAGATGTCTGGTTGAAACTTTCTGTGATGATAGTGGTTGTGACTTCTCACAACCATTCCAGGTGAGCAGTTCCCTTAATTTTTTTTCTCTCTGCAGTGTTGCCACAGGTGAACACTATTGTTTTTTTTCTCCCCTCTTCTTCCAGTAATCCTGTCTTAAAAGATCTGGAAAATGGAGGCCCGCATAAAGGAACTTTGCGGAGTGACTGATAATATCCTTGCAGATTTGCAGAATATAAAGACCCGTTTTACAAATCTACAGGACCTCAATAATCACAATTTGCAAGTGGTTGGACAGACTACCCAGGATTTGCGAGCCAGGATTGAGGTTCTAGAGGGGCGAGTCCAGGCTCCTGCCGTAGCCCCGAGTGCTGGGATTCCCAAGTTGCCCCCTTTTCGTTTTGGCGGTGAACGTGAGAAATTCAGGGGATTTATTAATCAATGTAATCTTTTTTTTTCTGCACATGCTTCACAATTTCCCACTGAACAATCTAAGGTGCTTACTATAATTATGTTGCTTACCAACAAGGCTTTAATGTGGGCAAACCCTCTGATTGAGACTGAGGATGATTGTTTGAATCACCTTGATGATTTTATTTCAGCCATGGGGCAGGTGTTTGATGACCCCAATCGAGGTGCAACAGCTGAAGCAGCCATGTTAGCTTTGCGCCAAGGTAAGCACTCGGTAGCTGAATATGCCTTGGATTTCAGGAGATGGGCCCTTGATACCACCTGGGACAGTTCCGCCAAAAAATCTATTTTTCGAAAGGGGTTATCTCCACTGATTAAGGATGAACTTGCTCGTGCCGACCCTCCCACTGCGTTAGGTGACTTTATTAACTACTGCATCCGTATTGATACTCGTCTGACTGAACGCAGGCAAGAGAGATGGTTCGAAAGCAATCGTACTAACCTTTTCCTACCTTCCTCTCCAGCTAAGGAACCTTTGAGTAGGATTACACGGGAACCTGAACCTGAACCCATGCAGGTAGACTCTTTACAACGACGGGTTAGTGATGCACGCAAGGAACATCGTTTTAAGGAGAATCTATGTTTCTATTGTGGTAAGTCAGGGCACTTCATTATAAACTGCCCCAGCCGTTCTCGTAAGACTACTGCAGCACTCATTCATTGTGAGTGTTGCGAGAGGGGATCTGTCAGGTCCGAGCCTCAGGCTCCAGAGAGATCTGCAGCAACAGATCTTGATTTCTCGGACTTAAACTCCGTTACCTCTGAGGACGTTGACTGTGTAAACGCTGCCATTTTTCAAGTTTCCTCAGCGGTGTCCCAGCTGAGTTGTAAGAAAAACAATTCTCATTGCTTTCTTTCCATCAAACTCTGGGTTGACTCAGCTTGGGTGTCTAGCTCTGCTATGATCGACTCAGGGGCAAGTGGAAATTTTATGGATGTCTCCTTTGCTCTGAAACAGGGAATACGTTCAGTGAAGAAGGCTACTCCAGTACAGATGGAAACTGTGGATGGCTCCCTGCTGACCTCTGGACCAGTGGATCAGGAAACAGAGCCTTTGAGGGTTCTTATGGGTAAAGATCATCAAGAGAAACTGTCCTTTATGCTTATCTCTTCTCCCCACTTTCCCATTATTCTAGGGCTACCATGGCTGCAGGCTCAGAATCCTACCATTAACTGGGAGACCAAGGAATTACACTTTCCAGAGAAACAGATGAGTCCAAAAGTTTCAGCTTGCTCTGTTCCTAAAGGAATCATGTCAGTCCCTGAACTACCAGCTGTATACCAGGACTATGTGGATTTATGTGACAAGAAGAACGCTGACCAGCTTCCTCCTCACCGTCCATATGATTGTCCAATTGAATTATTGCCTGGAGCAGAGATACCTTTTGGTAAGATCTACCCCTGGCGGGGCCCGAGCTAAAGGCTTTAAAGGATTACATAGATGAAAATCTAGCCAAGGGCTTCATACGCCCCTCTTCATCTCCTGCAGGTGCACCCATCTTCTTTGTAAAGAAGAAAGATGGATCTCTGAGACCATGCGTAGACTATAGGGAACTCAATAAGGTTACTATTAGAAACCGTTATCCATTGCCTTTAATCCCTGAGTTATTGGAGAGAGTGCGACATGCCAAAATTTTTTCTAAACTAGATCTTCGTGGGGCCTATAACTTAGTCCGTATTAGACCTGGGGATGAATGGAAGACTGCATTCAGGTCACGCTATGGACACTTTGAATATCTAGTTATGCCTTTTGGTCTGAGTACCGCCCCAGCCACTTTCCAACACTTGGTGAATGACATCTTCAGGGATCTCCTAGATACATTCGTGGTAATTTATTTGGATGATATTCTAATTTTTTCTAACTCCACAGAGGAACATCATGGACATGTGAGAATGGTCTTGGAACGTCTAAGACAAAATCATCTTTACATCAAACTTGAAAAGTGTGAATTCCATAGGACCGAAATTCAATTTCTGGGGTATGTACTGTCTACACAAGGAATTAGTATGGATGGAAGCAAAACCCAAGCCATCAAGGATTGGCCAAGTCCTAGAAATGTGAAGGAGGTACAGCGCTTCATCGGGTTTGCCAACTTCTATAGACGTTTCATTAGAAATTTCTCTGAGGTAGTGTCACCTATCACTCAACTTACCCGGAAAGAGTCTAGGTTTTCCTGGACTCCCCAAGCCCAGGAAGCATTTTCCCGTCTAAAAGATAAATTTACCACTGCACCTATCCTAGTACATCCCAACCCCGAGCTTGCCTTCATAATAGAGGTGGATGCTTCAGACTGTGCCGTTGGAGCTATACTCTCTCAGAGAACAGGTGAGAAGAATGTCTTGCATCCCTGTGCCTTCTTTTCCCAGCAGTTGTCTTCGGCTGAGAGGAACTACGATGTGGGCAATAGAGAGTTGTTGGCCATTATTGTCGCTTCAAAGAATGGAGACACCTTCTTCAGGAAGCTGCACAGCAAATAGTCGTCCTAACAGACCATCGTAACCTTGAGTTTATCAGGTCGGCTAAGTGCCTGACTCCTCGCCAGGCTCGCTGGAATCTTTTCTTAAACCAATTTAATTTTATCATCTCTTATAGACCAGGATCGCGCAATGGAAAGGCTGATGCACTCTCTAGGATTTACTCAGCAGAGACACGTCCAATTACTCCTCCTAAGACTATTCTTCCTGACTCTAGATTCCTAGGAGTAATTCATAATCAAGACCTACTTAAGGACATCAAGGAAGCATACCATGCGGATTCCTTTTTGGCACAACCCCCAAGGGACGTAAGTCTTGTCTTTAAGAATGGTGTGTGGATTCAGGGACAACGTCTGTATATTCCTGAAACAGTCAGATTAAGAGTATTGCAACTCATTCACGATTCCAAGATAGCTGGGCATAGAGGAATTCTAAAGACACAGGAATTTCTTTCTCGTTTCTTTTGGTGGCCCACTTGCAGGAAGGATGTTTTGAATTATGTCACTTCATGTAAGGTCTGTGCAAGATGCAAAACACCTCGCTCCTCACCAACTGGTCTGTTACAGCCTCTTCCCACCCCGTCCCGCCCGTGGGGATCCATTTCTATGGACTTCATTGTGGAGTTACCAACCTCTCAGGGGAAGAACACCATTCTAGTGGTGGTTGACCGTCTAACAAAGGCAGCTCATTTTATCCCTTGTGTCGGCTTACCCACTGCAAAACAGACATCAGATTTGATGATTAAAGATGTGTTTCGCTTACATGGAGTACCGGATGAGGTTATTTCGGATCGAGGGGTGCAATTCACTTCTAGGTTTTGGCAAAATTTCTGTGCAGCATTGGACGTTAAAGTAAACCTTTCTTCTGCTTTTCATCCCAGACTAATGGACAGACCGAACGAACCAATCAAACCCTGGAGCAGTATCTCCGCTGCTTTATCTGCCACCTACAGGATGATTGGGTGGATCTACTTCCATTAGCTGAGTTCTCGTATAACAACTCTCAGAGTGCCTCCACTAAACAGTCTCCTTTTTACTCTAATCTAGGTTATCATCCTAACATTCTACCACGATTTCCCATAGAAACGCCTTTACCAGCAGTGGCTGAAAGAATCACGTCTTTACAGAAGAATATGGATCTTCTAAAGGAAAATCTGGAATCGGCTCAAGAAAGGTACAAGAAAGCAGCAGATAAATTTCGTAAACCTGCACCAGCTTTCAAGGTAGGAGACTTGGTCTGGCTGTCAACCAGAAATCTTAAGTTAAGGATTCCATCGTCTAAGTTGGGACATAAGTACATTGGACCCTATAAAATCAGTAAAATTATAAGTGCCGTTGCTTGTCGTCTTCAACTGCCCAGAACTATGAGAATCCACCCTGTCTTTCATGTATCCCTACTAAAGGCTGCGACACCCAATACGTTTCCTGGACGTTCCTCTCCTTGCCCTGACCAGTGCTAGTCGATGGTCAGGAAGAATTTGTGGTGGAAAGGATTTTAGATTCCAGGTTGTATAGAAATCAGTTACAATATCTGATTAAATGGCAGGGCTACCCAGTGGAGGACAACTCATGGGAACCGGTCAATAACGTTAATGCTCCTCGCTTGCTCCGTCAGTTTCATCAGAGGTACCCACACAAGCCTGGTCTGAGGTCATCCGGAGGTTGTCCTTAAGGGGGGAGTAATGTAAGGTTCTATGTATATATTCCTGAAACTCAGTTTGTTCGTCAGCCATTTTACTTTCTGTCTTGCTGCAGCTAT
Organism: Oophaga sylvatica; assembly: GCA_033576555.1. NCBI lineage: Eukaryota > Metazoa > Chordata > Amphibia > Anura > Dendrobatidae > Oophaga > Oophaga sylvatica. The sequence goes on from JARQOD010000004.1 coordinate 434,044,074, forward strand.
CTTGCCCTCAGTCAAAATGGAGTTTCCAGCTTGCATGTTCCTGCCCTGATTCTCTCCTTTGCTTCTTAAGCAGCCACAGCTGAGCAATCAGTGCTTCAGAATCTAGCCTGCAGTGAACCTGTGACTTGACTCCTGTAAGCCTTGGACCTTGTACTCCAGCTATTCCTACTGAGGAACTCTGAAGCACTTGTGGACTCTGAACCCTGCTCTTTGAAAGACCCACGTTTGCATGGACTTACGGTAACAGAGAAGAAGATCCTGAATCTGTATTGGAGAGTGATTGCTGAGCTTGGATTACTCTGGCCTGCTGTGTCTCCTGTTTCTGTGTCTGCAAACTGTGTGACTATTTCTGCCAACTTGTATGAAGTAATACAGGACTTTTCTATATCAAACCTGTGACTCCTGTGTTTTCATCGCACCCAAGCACAAGACGCTATATGAACTGTACTACATACATTACAAAGAGACAACACAGTTTTCATTTCTTTTATTGTACTCTCATTCCTGCGAAGCCATCGATCTCCTGTAAAAAAAGGAAAAAAACAAACCAACAGTATACCACCTGTCTGACGCAGTCCATAGTAACGACTGTCCCACGACGATCCAGCTCTGCTACATCGCAATGACAGGCAGAGCCTGTCATCGCGACGCAGCACAGCTGATTACCTGCTTCCCCGGCGGTGACGTCATCGGACTGACTGCTTTACGGCCGGGATTACCCAGCAGTCACTGCAGTTATCGCGAGAAACTGCATGTGACCGCCGGGGAAAGATGATGGCGGCCATCAAGCAGTCCAGGCCGTGACCGCCAGAGATCTTCTGCCAGGTAAGTGCTGCTGACTCCTGACAGACCCGACCGACGGACACTGACAGTGACAGTGACAATTCCGATTCCGGTATCCGATAAGACGACAATATCGGAACTCGGAATCGAAAGTCCGATACAGCTAATATCGGCTGATACCCGATATTTGCAGTATCGTATCGCTCAACACTATTGGTTATGGATTTATTCTTTCTACACTCAATTCTGTACTGAGTACATTGACTTTCAGCTGACATTACAGATGCTATTTCTGTATGGTAAAGTGGCAACTCCATATACAGAGATCACATGATCTAAGGGACATATATATAATGACTACACAAAGGGAGGGGGGCTCTTGCTCTCTCACTCTCTCTACAGACATATGTGACAAGGACTATGATGAATGAACAGCCAGCTGCCATGTAACTACGAGTTGCTTCCCTACTATGCTGCTGACAAGGCCAGAATGTCATTTTTACCATTCAGGACACCAAGGAAAGATGTGTACAAGTTTTGCTATGGACAAATGGACAATCTCTTCGTAACTATTTCACTCATTTTATGTTTTCCTGTAATGATGTTTTTTTGATGGACAGTCCAATAAACCACTACATTTTTTTTTATAAGAAACGTGACATTTTCTTTAAAGTATCGCATCTGGTAACAAGTCCTGGAAAAATATACTTAAAATAAGCATTTTTAACATTTTGGCGAGCCAGACAGTTCTGTTTCTGTGCTATTTTTGAGTGGATTCTTTCCCTTGTACACGGGGGAGGTGAAGTTTGCCAAAGACACCTGTTGTCCAAGTTTCAAGAATTCCACTATTTCACGGCACAAGGATCAGACAGAATCTACAGATGAATGAGGACTAAGAGTTGCCAGACGTACTACAGGAATCTACAGGAATCAGAAGTGCTGACGTGCTGATGACAAGAGGCCATTGTCCAAGAAAGGAACTACAAGCTGAGATATTTCAAGGTAAGAAACATGGATATCATTACTTCTTTTTCTAAGCAAAGTAGACTGAAATTTATGTCTGTAGATCAGTCTAATTTAGAAGTTTTATGGCTCAGCTTATATGCACAATGTGAAATGGAAAATCTAAAGCTAGAATCTAAGCTGGTGTCCTTTAATAGAGAAGGAGAGACATTGAAAAATATTTTACAGTTAGTTGATGTATTTCACAAGTTTGTATTAGAGAAATCTAAAAATGACTGTGTAGAAATAGTGTCAGATGATACTAGTGATGTTCCCGAGATTGACTGTAATGAGGAAACTGAGCAAGATGTGGGACATGTGTCTGTAATGGCTACTCAAGGTGACCTTGTCTCTGATGACGTAAAAAAAAGATGGTGGAAATGTGGGAGGAGACTTGAGAACTGATGTAGGAGTGAACATGGGAGGAGACTTCAGAACTGATGCAGATGACGTACGAGGGACGGATGTACAAAGGCCACCAAAAATAGAAGACAATTCAGAGGCCCAACTCCAAATTAAAGTTAGGAAAAATTTGTTAAAATTATGCAAAATCATTCCTGCATATGATAACAAAATCCATGTATGCAGAAATTCTGAAATATTTGAAAGCTTTATTGATAAGCTTGATTTAAGTAATGTTGAGAAAAATCAATTATTTAAATTGTGGCTTCCTGCAACCTTTTCCAGACGTTTAACATTAAAGTTGTCTTGTGATAACGACTTACATGGAGATCTAGATGATAAAGACAGATTGAAAATTCTGATTTTCTGTGCATTAAATGAAAATTGTCCAGATATTGAGATTCTTCAAAAATTAAGGATTGGTCGGAAAGAATGTACTTTTACATTCATGTCCATATTTGAAAGGTTGTACAAAACTCTAATTACCAATGTCAAAACACAATCAATGATAAAGTATTTTGTGGACAAATTTGGATTCCTAAATTCTGTATCTCGTGTTATTGCGTCACAAAAAGATACTTTATTTGTATGTGCGCAATCTCTTGATTTTGCTAGAAAACATGAGAATCGTGAAAGTAAAATAAATCAAACAGATAGAGTAAGATCTTTTCAAAAACCAGTGTCAAAATCTCCTAAACTGAGTCATCCCCGTAATCAAATCTATGACATACGGAGAAAATTACATATTTGTTATAAACCCTATAAAAAAATCCAAGAGTCCGCTTTGCAGAAAGAGTTAACAATTCAAAGTTCAGACCGCTCTGTAAAGAGACAAATGGTGGACATTGAAAGACAGGAACAGGTGATTTCTCAAAATGATTTAATTGAGTCTTCAGTTTACAGCTCATTATCGGAGTTGCTCAAACAATCATTAAAAAAAGGAATGTTAAAAAGAGTTTTTCAGGACATCTTTGACAAAGAAATAAGATTTGGTTTAGGAATTGACTGAAAATGAAATTATATGTTGTGTAAAAGTGATATATATATATATATATATATTATTCAGTTATTTGTAATTATTTTACAAATATAATTCTGTAGTTCTACAGTTTTTGTAGATATATATATTCATACAGTATATATAGTATACTTGTATAAGTAGAGATTGTATAACTGTATATCTATATCTATAGTGATATATTTAAAATAAACTACAGAAATATTTAGAATTACATTAAAGCCAATATATATATATATATATATATATATATGTATGTATAAGACATTGCAATTGTTTTGTTTTTGTATATGATATTTAACCTTATCTCTTATTTATCCTTAGAATTTTCACTTCAAAGTAGGACTTAATCAGGAAAAATTCTCTTACATGGATTTATTCCTTTATTTACACAGGAATTTGTAATATAACTGCATGTTTTTATATATTTAACACTTAAAAGGAAATAATATATAACTAACTGAATCTAAATTTAGTTTTTGTGTGTTGCTAACATTTTGAAGTTATTATTTGCATGGCAATATGTTCTTACTGCATGACAGTGACACATGTGACATTTAAACTGTTCTAATAATAAGGCTACCATATACCCCTATTTCAGTGGTTGCAACTTAAAGCTCTTGTAGCTTCAGTGAAAATAATTTTTTTAGGCCTCTTAAGTTACAGGGTTCAATTACAGTTTGCAAACCCTTACACCAAGTATATAGAAACAGCTCATAACTCATTTTCTTATGAGTCCTTCTATCTATAGAATGGTTCACAAAGTTTATGTTATGTGTATTTGGGGAATATTCAAAGAAATATTAAAATATTAAATTTAGTAGTTTACAATGCGCATTGATAATTAGGATACAATTATTTGGGTTAATATATATGTATTCCTACTTTTGTATGTGGAATCTGTGGTGTGAACTTATCCGTGTCACAGTCTGAATGACAGATGACAGATGCGTGTATGAGCAGCTGCTAAGAGTGAATATAACCTAAGAGTATGTGATGTATGAAAGGAGAGGTTTCAAAATTCATGGTATGCGAGAAAAACAACAACTTGTTTTTAAGCGAAATAATACAAATCAGTTCAATTATTAGAATATTAAGATACATAATGAATATTATCTACTCAACATATATTCCTTTAGTAATTATTATTTTTTAGTTAATAGTAGATAAGTGTAATCACACATCAAAATGGTTTATCAAGAAAATTTACATTTAGATTATTATTTTTCCTTTTCCCAAAAGATAATTTTATGATATTCAATGTTATTTTTATTTTTAATGGTTACATAGATGGTACACATCTTCAGACAAATATATGGTATAAAGCTAAAACAGAAGTTATATAAATAATTTATAAAACAATTATTTTTTTCATTTTGGTTTTGATAAATCAATTATTTCACAAAATAATATTTTTTGGTATTAAGGGGGAAATGTGTTTTTGATCTTGAATACATCATCACATTTCATCAATACCTCTACTTCACACATTGTAAAGAATATAGAAAGGTACAATGGTATAACTACTAGAGAACATAACTACTCAACATTTGTCATAAACATATAAAGGCTTTATTTTTATTTTTATTCTTATTTTCATTTTTATTCTTACTTTTCATTTTTCATTTTTATTCTTCCTTTATCTCTATTTTTGATTCTTAATTTTTATTTTTTTATCTCAGTCAAGAAACATCAATATTTAATAAAGTAATGTCTAGTATGAGAATATTGCTTCATTAAATATAGTAAAGATATCAGTTCATTAAAAGAAAATGTTTTAATTCTGAGTAAATACAATAATTCTTTCATTCATTCATTCACTCATATTCACATTTTGGTTCATGGCTATACATTCTTACCTATTATTGATCTAATAAATATATTCCATTAATAAAGTTTTAGTAATAAAGATGGAAACACTTGTTACATAAAAAAATACACTGACTCCTATGGGTTGAAAAGGTAATTACACCTATGACATAAAAATATTCTATCTCATGAAGAATATGGTTAATAATGCATTATCATTTATTATTGTTTTACTACACAAACATGAATTCCATATTACTATTCTGATAATAATTCTATGGATATTACTGATTGCTATGGTACGCTGTGATATTATAGGTTAGGAAAATTACCAGATTTGGTATGCAAATTGCCTCTTCAAACAAAGAGGACTTGTACTCTATAGCGCCACCTATTGGAAGTAGCGATCCTACAAGTCACAATCAACCCTTTAACGAGTCTTGTAATATGACTTAGGATAAAAGCCAAATCAGAATCTCCATTTGCAGACACGGTGTTTCGGACTATTGGTCCTCGTCAGTGCAAAGTAGGAGAGATCTGATTTGGCTAGATGAGAGGCTCTGGACTAAGGTCTAGGGGGTAAGGTTTCTCCTTGTGGAGAGTGACATACCAGCTCTGGCGTGTCGAGGTAAGGAGGCTTATTCGCCGTGCAATGCTCCTCTGGGAAATTTTAATATGCAAATTGCCTCTTCAAACAAAGAGGACTTGTACTCTATAGCGCCACCTATTGGAAGTAGCGATCCTACAAGTCACAATCAACCCTTTAACGAGTCTTGTAATATGACTTAGGATAAAAGCCAAATCAGAATCTTCATTTGCAGACACGGTGTTTCGGACTGTTGGTCCTCGTCAGTGCAAAGTAGGAGAGATCTGATTTGGCTAGATGAGAGGCTCTGGACTGGGGTCTGGGGGGTAAGGTTTCTCCTTGTGGAGAGTGACATACCAGCTCTGGCGTGTCGAGGTAAGGAGGCTTATTCGCCGTGCAATGCTCCTCTGGGAAATTTTAATATGCAAATTCCCTCTTCAAACAAAGAGGACTTGTACTCTATAGCGCCACCTATTGGAAGTAGCGATCCTACAAGTCACAATCAACCCTTTAACGAGTCTTGTAATATGACTTAGGATAAAAGCCAAATGTAAGGTTCTATGTATATATTCCTGAAACTCAGTTTGTTCGTCAGCCATTTTACTTTCTGTCTTGCTGCAGCTATCTTGCCCTCAGTCAAAATGGAGTTTCCAGCTTGCATGTTCCCGCCCTGATTCTCTCCTTTGCTTCTTAAGCAGCCACAGCTGAGCAATCAGTGCTTCAGAATCTAGCCTGCAGTGAACCTGTGACTTGACTCCTGTAAGCCTTGGACCTTGTACTCCAGCTATTCCTACTGAGGAACTCTGAAGCACTTGTGGACTCTGAACCCTGCTCTTTGAAAGACCCACGTTTGCATGGACTTACGGTAACAGAGAAGAAGATCCTGAATCTGTATTGGAGAGTGATTGCTGAGCTTGGATTACTCTGGCCTGCTGTGTCTCCTGTTTCTGTGTCTGCAAACTGTGTGACTATTTCTGCCAACTTGTATGAAGTAATACAGGACTTTTCTATATCAAACCTGTGACTCCTGTGTTTTCATCGCACCCAAGCACAAGACGCTATATGAACTGTACTACATACATTACAAGATTCTGAAGCCAAAACGTTAGTGTCTGCTGGGTCTGGAAGGCTGTGTCTGCTGTACTGTGGTATCAGACGTCCGGTTGTACTTTCTGTGATGACAGTGGTTGTGACTTCTCACAACCATTCCAGGTGAGCAATTCCCTTAAGTTTTTTCTTTTTGCAGTGTTACCACAGGTAAACACTATTGTTTTTTTTTTTTTCCTTTCTTTTCTCTTTTTTGTCTGCTGTAACTCTGGATATCAGATGTCTGGTTGAAACTTTCTGTGATGATAGTGGTTGTGACTTCTCACAACCATTCCAGGTGAGCAGTTCCCTTAATTTTTTTTTCTCTCTGCAGTGTTGCCACAGGTGAACACTATTGTTTTTTTTTTCTCTCCTCTTCTTCCAGTAATCCTGTCTTAAAAGATCTGGAAAATGGAGGCCCGCATAAAGGAACTTTGCGGAGTGACTGATAATATCCTTGCAGATTTGCAGAATATAAAGACCCGTTTTACAAATCTACAGGACCTCAATAATCACAATTTGCAAGTGGTTGGACAGACTACCCAGGATTTGCGAGCCAGGATTGAGGTTCTAGAGGGGCGAGTCCAGGCTCCTGCCGTAGCCCCGAGTGCTGGGATTCCCAAGTTGCCCCCTTTTCGTTTTGGCGGTGAATGTGAGAAATTCAGGGGATTTATTAATCAATGCAATCTTTTTTTTCTGCACATGCTTCACAATTTCCCACTGAACGATCTAAGGTGCTTACTATAATTATGTTGCTTACCAACAAGGCTTTAATGTGGGCAAACCCTCTGATTGAGACTGAGGATGATTGTTTGAATCACCTTGATGATTTTATTTCAGCCATGGGGCAGGTGTTTGATGACCCCAATCGAGGTGCAACAGCTGAAGCAGCCATGTTAGCTTTGCGCCAAGGTAAGCACTCGGTAGCTGAATATGCCTTGGATTTCAGGAGATGGGCCCTTGATACCACCTGGGACAGTTCCGCCAAAAAATCTATTTTTTGAAAGGGGTTATCTCCACTGATTAAGGATGAACTTGCTCGTGCCGACCCTCCCACTGCGTTAGGTGACTTTATTAACTACTGCATCCGTATTGATACTCGTCTGACTGAACGCAGGCAAGAGAGATGGTTCGAAAGCAATCGTACTAACCTTTTCCTACCTTCCTCTCCAGCTAAGGAACCTTTGAGTAGGATTACACGGGAACCTGAACCTGAACCCATGCAGGTAGACTCTTTACAACGACGGGTTAGTGATGCACGCAAGGAACATCGTTTTAAGGAGAATCTATGTTTCTATTGTGGTAAGTCAGGGCACTTCATTATAAACTGCCCCACCCGTTCTCGTAAGACTACTGCAGCACTCATTCATTGTGAGTGTTGCGAGAGGGGATCTGTCAGGTCCGAGCCTCAGGCTCCAGAGAGATCTGCAGCAACAGATCTTGATTTCTCGGACTTAAACTCCGTTACCTCTGAGGACGTTGACTGTGTAAACGCTGCCATTTTTCACGTTTCCTCAGCGGTGTCCCAGCTGAGTTGTAAGAAAAACAATTCTCATTGCTTTCTTTCCATCAAACTCTGGGTTGACTCAGCTTGGGTGTCTAGCTCTGCTATGATCGACTCAGGGGCAAGTGGAAATTTTATGGATGTCTCCTTTGCTCTGAAACAGGGAATACGTTCAGTGAAGAAGGCTACTCCAGTACAGATGGAAACTGTGGATGACTCCCTGCTGACCTCTGGACCAGTGGATCAGGAAACAGAGCCTTTGAGGGTTCTTATGGGTAAAGATCATCAAGAGAAACTGTCCTTTATGCTTATCTCTTCTCCCCACTTTCCCATTATTCTAGGGCTACCATGGCTGCAGGCTCAGAATCCTACCATTAACTGGGAGACCAAGGAATTATACTTTCCAGAGAAACAGATGAGTCCAAAAGTTTCAGCTTGCTCTGTTCCTAAAGGAATCATGTCAGTCCCTGAACTACCAGCTGTATACCAGGACTATGTGGATTTATGTGACAAGAAGAACGCTGACCAGCTTCCTCCTCACCGTCCATATGATTGTCCAATTGAATTATTGCCTGGAGCAGAGATACCTTTTGGTAAGATCTACCCCCTGGCGGGGCCCGAGCTAAAGGCTTTAAAGGATTACATAGATGAAAATCTAGCCAAGGGCTTCATACGCCCCTCTTCATCTCCTGCAGGTGCACCCATCTTCTTTGTAAAGAAGAAAGATGGATCTCTGAGACCATGCGTAGACTATAGGGAACTCAATAGGGTTACTATTAGAAACCGTTATCCATTGCCTTTAATCCCTGAGTTATTGGAGAGAGTGCGACATGCCAAAATTTTTTCTAAACTAGATCTTCGTGGGGCCTATAACTTAGTCCATATTAGACCTGGGGATGAATGGAAGACTGCATTCAGGTCACGCTATGGACACTTTGAATATCTAGTTATGCCTTTTGGTCTGAGTACCGCCCCAGCCACTTTCCAACACTTGGTGAATGACATCTTCAGGGATCTCCTAGATACATTCGTGGTAATTTATTTGGATGATATTCTAATTTTTTCTAACTCCACAGAGGAACATCATGGACATGTGAGAATGGTCTTGGAACGTCTAAGACAAAATCATCTTTACATCAAACTTGAAAAGTGTGAATTCCATAGGACCGAAATTCAATTTCTGGGGTATGTACTGTCTACACAAGGAATTAGTATGGATGGAAGCAAAACCCAAGCCATCAAGGATTGGCCAAGTCCTAGAAATGTGAAGGAGGTACAGCGCTTCATCGGGTTTGCC
>JARQOD010000004.1:434053660-434103595 GCA_033576555.1 Oophaga sylvatica
TAAGGCAGCTACGTGGTCTTCTCCACACACGTTTTACACTCATTATAGGTTAGATTTGGGTGCTTCCTCAGACCTTTCTTTCGGACTAAGGGTGCTGCAGGCTGTAGTCCCTCCCTAAGTAGTTATTACTCTATGTAATTCTCTCTGTAGTGCTGTCATGGACGTTCGAATAAAGTCTTAGTTACTTACCGTTAACGGTATTTTTCGAAGTCCATGACAGCACCCTTAGATTCCCACCCGTGTTCTATGTGCACTTCTTCCTCTTATATAGTCCACATGTAATAAACAATTGATCAATGTTACTGGGTGATGCATAAATTTTTTGCTGTATACCATTTAACCTGGCTAGTCCTCTTATGCTCTGTAATCCAACTGATGCGTGGGAGAGGTGCCACCCTTTTTGTATCTGTAGGTTTCCTGTTCCTAAGGGGCGGATCCCCTCTCTCTGTAGTGCTGTCATAGACTTCGAAAAATACCGTTAACGGTAAGTAACTAAGACTTTCTGTGATATCTCCTTAGTATATTCTTCTTGCTGCTGATTGTCATTTATCTCTCAGCATATATACCATATAATTAGTCATTGAACAAGACTAAACGTGTTATTTTTACATGGGTGCTGTCCATAGAGGTTGTTGTAAGGTACCCATGCACTTTTAGTGCGTTTATGCAGCGTAACAGCATCAAAATCGCATGTAATCCGCACCTAAAACAGACACAAAAATGCAATGAAAAACTAAGGTGCAGAAATTCTGCAGCATCAAAAACTCAACCCTGATCATGGGAACATAGGCTAAACACAAGTAACAACAGCAAAATGAATTAATATTTACTAATCTTAAAAAAAACAAACACTAAAAATATACATTTCCCATATTGACCGCACATAGTGGCCCTTTCAAATGGCGTTACCAAATGGCCACTCTAGCAATAAAAAAATAAAAGTTTAATTCCAAATAAAACCAATAGACATATATTATAGTAGTTGGGTGGGGTACAGAACTGAGAGGCATGATTTGGGGATGGCTGAGTACTCCTGATGATGAAGCATGCCCCATTAGTGTGGAATGTGTGGCATGTTGTATGGCTGCCTTGATGGGCCTGCAAGAGTTCCATGCCCATGTGCCGGGATAGTTGATTATCCACACTGAGTAGGTTGGTACAGGGGCATACATAGAAATCATGGGGCCCCTTAGCAAAGGTCCGAATGGGGCCCCCCATAAAAAAAATAAAATAATCAATATTCCCCCCCCACCCTTCTAAGGTGCAAACTGCAGCCACTATTTAACCCTTTCCTCCACCCTCCAAATTGTGTGCATGGGCCTGCAGGCGGACTATTCCCCTCCAGCGCCCCCACACTATAAGGTGCAAACTGCAGCAGTTCAACCAATATTTACTGTCATGATACATAGTTTGCCTGTCCTGCATTTCTGTATAACTTTGTTCCTCCATCATCATTTAACTTAGACTTATGTCAACACAGCTAGAGGACTCCCATTGTTCTCCTAAGCCGGGGGAGAACTCACAATACACATTCATATAGACATATCGGAGCCATGCAATGGACCAAACCATTGACTAGGAGGTGGGAACCTCTCCTCCCCTACCCTTGGGCTGTTCCCAGTAGCCCAAGACAAGGGACTTATGCGTGACCAGTGTTGTGTTGGGAGATCTCTAAAGAAAAAGGGTGAGGGCTCATAGCTGCGGCAAGACCTCACGTCGGTCTGTGATTTTGGACTTATTATGGACATCAGGAATAACATGGATATTTGATTTGGTATGCTGCCTGCCTCGATAAATCCCATTGGATTGTTCTTAGCCCGGTGGTCTCTTCTTGCTCTGCCGCATACCCCGTCACAAACTGGTTGGCAGCGGTGGGATCAGAGCAGAACGAATGGAGGACAACGGCCCATCAACTTCTGGAACCAGAGCCTCAGAGTACAAGAACTGGACTGTGGGGAGCTTACAAACAAAGGCCCGTGAACTGGGGGTCAGCTACAAGGGACTCTCCAAGGAGCAGCTAACTGAGGCTTTGGAAGGAGTTCGCCTGCAAGAGGACACTGAGTAAGCACCTCCACGGCAAATGGAGGAAAGGCGACAGGCAGAGCTAAATACCCAAAAAAGTCAGTGGGCTGTGTGGTACGAGGAGGAGATGGCAATGATGGGAGAGGAGGTCTCCATAGACTATAAGATGGAGGTCATGCGAGGAGCTAAGGAGATGGCATTGATGGAGAGGCAGATAGCTTTGGAAGCAGCTAGAAGCTCCAGGCAGACTGTAACCCCAGCACCCACCATGAGGGAACTCCCCAGAGTGTCCCGCAAAGATTTCAAGCCGTTCCAGGAGGCTGCAGGGGACATTGAGGGCTTCTTCCAGGACTTTGAGCATCAGTGTCGATTAATGGAAGTCCCAGAAAGAGAGCAAGTACGACATCTGGTGAGGCTCTTAGAGGGTGGAGCTGTCGCAGCCTATAGAGCTATGGACCCTCGGGGGACTGTGAGTATGCAGACATTAAACGGACTGTTCTAGAACACTATGCTGTGACCCCAGACACGTATAGGACCCAGTTTCGTACTTTGGCTTGTGATGAGGAGGTGTCCTTCAAGATGTATGCCCACAGACTCAAACAAATATGTCATCGCTGGCTGGAGGGAGAGGAGGCCTTAACTTGGGGGGCCTTCCTCCAGGTCATCTTGAAAGAGCAGTTTTACTTCAAGTGCCCCGCTGAGATCCGAGAATGGGTGCGTGAAAGGAGACCAGCCACTGTGGAGGAAGCTGCAGCTCTAGCGGATGAGGCTCTCACCATCAAGCCTCAATGGAAAAAACTACTACTCAGTGAGAAAAGAACTACCAGCCCCCCGACGATGGCGGCCCCTGGTCCTTCGGCCTCCCATATTCACCATCCCAATAGACCATCAACTCATGGTGACCTTCGTGTGACTGGGCCTCGCATTACTCCTGCTCCACCTTCGGGACTACGACGTGGGGGAAGAGTCCCAGAGCGCAGATATTATAGATGTGGGTAGCCTGGACATCTGCAATTTCAATGTCCAGGTGTTCGGAGACAGGACGGCTACAGACCGCCTTTGCCGGTTCGTTATCTACAGACACTCTCACCAGGAGAAGAGCTGGATTCAGTCCCTGATGACTTGCCAAGTGACTCCGATACCCTGGCTCCCATACCAGGAGTCTATGGGGTGCGAGCCCCAGCCACCTCTTCTTCTGACCTTCAGCACCAACATCTACAGGAGGTCGTGCTGGATGGCCAAAAAGTTGTTGGCTTCCGTGACACTGGGGCTTTTCTCACCATAGCCTATCCCCGAGTACTTCAGCCAGAGGCATTTCAAAAGGGACCAGGAATTGCCATTGTATTGGCTGGAGGCACCCAGAGATATATTCCAAGAGCGAGGGTGACCCTGGATTATGGCTTTGGGGCCAAACAATGCGTGGTCGGTGTGATGAGCGGCCTCCCTGCAGACGTTCTTTTAGGAAATGATGTGGGACATCTGCATTGCCACTTTGTCGGTGCGGTAACCAGAAGTCAAGCCAAGAGAGCTGCAAATGGGGACGCCTACAACTCATCCATGGAAATGAGGCCACCAGAACCGCCGACACAGCCGGTGAGTGATTCTTCTTGTGGTGACAATGTGAGTGATACCTGGGATAGAGTTCAGTTTCAACAAGAGGTAGATACTGACCCCACCCTAGCTAGTTTTAGAGCACGAGCTGAGATACGGCAGTTAGGGGAGAACGGGGAAAGAATTATCCGAGAAAATGGACTTTTGTATAGGGTTACCAATGCTGCCTCCCCAGATAAGCCCTGGACTTGTAACAAACAGATGATTGTTCCTCAGAAATACAGAATTCTCCTATTACACCTTGCTCATGATATTCCTACTGTTGACCATCAAGGCAAAATCCGCACCGAGAGACGATTGACTCAAACCTTCTATTGGCCAGGGATTTCTCAGGCAGTGGCGCATTTCTGCCGAACTTGCGATATATGTCAGCGTAGAGGGCGACCCGGGGATCACCCAAAGGCACCTCTGCAACCACTCCCTATCATAGAAGAACCATTTCAAAGAGTAGCTGTCGATATCGTTGGGCCTCTGGCTAAACCAAGTAGATCAGGAAAGCAGTACATTCTCACTGTTGTGGACTATGCCACCCGATATCCGGAAGCTGTGGCCTTGTCAAGTATTTCTGCAGCCAAGGTGGCCGAGGCCCTGGTTACCATTTTCACCAGAGTAGAATTTCCCAGTGAGATCTTGTCGGACCAAGGCTCCCAGTTCATGTCAGAACTAGTCCAGTGTCTGTGGCGCACCTGTGGAGTACGAGCGATTCGAACGACACCGTATCATCCACAAACAAATGGACTTTGTGAACGATTTAACGGCACTCTGAAGAATATGCTGAGGGCCTTCACTGACAGAAATTCAGACTGGGAGAAGTACCTACCCCATCTCTTGTTTGCCTATCGGGAAGTTCCTCAGGAGTCCACCGGGTTTTCCCCCTTTGAACTCCTCTATGGGAGAAAGGTCCGAGGACCCTTAACTCTGCTCAATGAATACTGGGCGGGGCAAGTTGAAGATACAGGAGCCCCTGTTGTCCCTTATGTCCTAAAGCTGCGAGAAACCCTGGCTAAACTTGCTAGTTTAGCCCAGAGTCATGTGCGTATGGCTCAAACCCGACAGAAGACCTGCTATGACCGTAAGGCACGCTATCGGGAGTTTGTAGAAGGACAACAGGTCTTAATGATTATTCCTCATCCACAAAATAAACTGCAGACCACGTGGGAGGGTCCCTTCCGGGTTCTCAAGAAACTAAATGATACCAATTACCTTCTTGCTTTAGATGATCAGGGACTAAGACAAAAGACTGTTCATGTGAATATGATTAAGGAATACCACGACCGGAACCTTGCAATGATAGCAAGCTGTCGTCTAGCTTCAGAAGACGGTCACGAGGAAGAGGACTCCCTACCTGATCTCGTGGAAGCCGTGAGAGCCCCTTCCACTGTGGAACAGGTTCCTCTGGGAGATCACCTGGACCCCTTACAGAAAGACCAGATGCTGGGAGTGCTTCAACAGAGACGGGCTGCCTTCTCATCTCAACCAGGTCGAACCACCATCACCCAACATCATGTGGACACTCAGGGTATCCGTCCCATGCAACAGGCTCCTTACCGGGTACCTGAATCAGTTTGAAACACCATGCAGCACGAACTAGAGGAGATGTTACTGCTTGGGGTAATCCAGGCCTGTCATAGCCCTTGGGCCTCTCCTGTGGTGTTAGTACCCAAGAAGGATGGGAGTACTCGATTTTGTGTGGACTACAGACGACTTAATGACCATACTGTCAGTGATCCTTACCCAATGCCCCGTATTGACGAACTTCTAGACCGACTGGCTGGGTCCCGATATTTCACTACCTTAGATCTCAGTAAGGGATACTGGCAAATTCCTCTGACGGAGCAAGGGAGAGAACGGTCTGCTTTTATATCCCCCTTTGGGCTGTACGAATTTCTAACCATGCCTTTCGGAATGAAGACTGCCCCTGCAACCTTCCAGAGAATGGTAGACCAGATCCTCCGGGGATGTGGGGACTTTGCTAGTGCCTACTTAGATGATATCGCCATCTTCAGCCAGACGTGGGAGGAACATCTGAATCAAGTAGCCGTTATTCTTGACCTGATTCTTGCAGCCGGCCTAAACATTCGACCCGATAAATGCCAATTGGGGATGGGTGAAGTTCAGTACCTAGAGCATAGAGTAGGGGGCGGGAAGCTCCATCCGGAACCTGCAAAAATCCAGGCTATTAGAGACCGGCCTGTACCCCAAACTAAGAAACAAGTTATGGCTTTTTTGGGCACTGCCAGCTATTACCGAAAATTTGTTTCTCATTTTAGCACTGTGGCCAAGCCTCTTACCGACCATACCAAGAAAACGATGCCCAGGCTGGTAATCTGGACTCCAGCCTGTGAGGAGGCTTTTAACCGGCTGAAGGACGCCCTGGTCTGTGACCCTGTTCTGGCTGCTCCAGACTATAAGAGGCGATTCATTGTGCAGACGGACGCCTCTGCTTATGGATTGGGAGCTGTACTCAGCCAGGTGAATGCAGCGGGGGATGAGCACCCCGTCGCCTACCTCAGCAGGAAACTGCTGGACCGAGAAGTGGCCTATGCAACTGTGGAAAAAGAATGTCTGGCTATAGTGTGGGCCCTCCGGAAACTAAAGCCGTATCTGTATGGATGAGAATTCTCTGTGTTTACTGATCACAATCCCCTCACCTGGCTGAACAGAGCCTCTGGGGACAATGGACGCCTACTACGATGGAGAGTGGCTCTGCAGCCCTATAACTTTACCATACAGTATAGAAGAGGCAGCCAACACCAAAATGCAGATGGACTGTCCAGCAGGAGGAGCCCTGAGTCCGGTCAGCCCTGCCTGTGTGTACTTAACAAGCGACCTGTAGAGGTCCCTCGTGTGACGGGGTATGCGGCAGAGCAAGAAGAGACCACCGGGCTAAGAACAATCCAACGGGATTTATTGAGGCAGGCAGCATATCAAATCAAATATCCATGTTTGTCACGTTACTGGCGATACTGGACTGGAGGCCAGTGGCCGGAGCAGCGATGCACAGGTGACTGGACCGTGGAAAGACTTCTGGAAGTGCAATATATGGCGGTGGAAGTTCACTGTGTCAGCAGGTGCCGGGGCCCGCCCGAGCACGGGCCGGCCAAGATCACACACAAGCACCAAGTCCGTTTAAATGATAGAAGGTCGAGGTAGGAACAGCAGGGTTTCCACAAGAGACAGGAAGATGCCAGCAGAACACCTTCCAGATCAGGAGCTCAGGTAATGCTTCACTCAGTTAGACTGAGCACCACAATATACTCAGCAACAGGAAGCTGCACTGGCCAGGTATATATAGCAGGTCCAATCAGACTTAATCAGGGCGAGAACAATCAGCAGGGCAGGTGATGATCTCTATCCAATCAGTTTCAATCAAGGCGGGGACAATCAGCAGAGCAGGTGATGATCTCTATCCCAGACGAAGTTCATATGGTTTTCAGGCTGAAGTTATACAAGTTCCAAATAGCTCCACAGCAAAGGAACAGACCAGCAAGCAATGGTTCACAGGTTCAAATCCTGACAATATTATTCCTGATGTCCATAATAAGTCCAAAATCACAGACTGACGTGAGGTCTTGCCGCAGCTAAGAGCCCTCACCCTTTTTCTCTAGAGATCTCCAACACAACACTGGTCACGCATAAGTCCCTTGTCTTGGACTACTGGGAACAGCCCAAGGGTAGGGGAGGAGAAGTTCCCACCTCCTAGTCAATGGTTTGGTCCATTGCATGGCTCCGAGATGTCTATCCCAGACGAAGTTCATATGGTTTTCAGGCTGAAGTTATACAAGTTCCAAATAGCTCCACAGCAAAGGAACAGACCAGCAAGCAATGGTTCACAGGTTCAAATCCTGACAATACTCCCCTCTCAATGGCGGCCTCTGGAAGCAACTTGCCCAGGTTTTGCAGGATACCGCTGATGAAATTGTCTGATCAAACGAGGAGCATTGACGTTGCTTACTGGTTCCCATGAATTTTCTTCCGTGTCGTAGCCTTGCCATTTGATTAAATATTGTAAACGATTTCTGTGTATTCGGGAATCCAAGATCTTTTCCACCACAAACTGCTCCTGTCCGTCCACTTCAATTGCATCGGGGGCGGAGGGGATCGTTCTGGAAATGGATTGGCTGTGGCGGCTTTCAGTAAAGACACATGAAAAACAGGATGAATCTTCATTGATGTTGGTAGCTGTAGACGTACGACTAATGGACTCACAATCTTACTGATTTTGTATGGTCTGTGACATTTCCAGGGGATATAGCTCTAGGATCGCTGTCTGGGTAGACAGAATGGCACGAAAACAGTTCATTCAGACAGCAGTTCTGGTGTAAAACTGGCCGCAACCAGCTTTATTAAAGTCCACAGCAAACAGATAAAAATAAAGCATAAACAGAAAACCTAGGCTTGTCTAGCCACTAATTACACATAGATCGATTTCCCTGTCTCTCCAGGTCCAGACTCTACCAGTCTGTGCCCAAAACAACACATATGATATATGTTACCAGTATGGAGTTTCACAGATACTCCTCCTTGTGTCTGAAGGCCCCTTCAGCGTCCAGACTTGAGAGAGATCCACTCCTATTCAGCCGCTATTCGCACGGATTCTCACTGAGACTACTCCTGTGTCCGGGGTACATCGAGCACCCAGACTGAGATAGCTCAAACTCCTGGAGACGCTTCTTGTGCCGGGACACCTTCCTGTGTCCAGACTGAGCGTGCTCCCACTCCTGGAGACTGCTTCTTGTGCCGGGACACCTTCCTGTGTCCAGACTAAGCCAGCTCCCACTCCTGGAGACTGCTTCTTGTGCCGGGACACCTTCCTGTGTCCAGACTAAGCCAGCTCTCAGACTGTGTTTGCAGACACCTACTTCTGGTCTCCTAATTAACAGCTGAATGGTTTCAGGCCTGAGCTGCAAGTGTGTGTTGAATGTGAGGTGTAGTGACCTTTCTCTACCACTAGGTTTACAAAGCCACACATTTCCCTTATACCATACAGCACAGTACCTAGGTGAAATGTACACCCCATTCAACACATATTCCTTCACTGTCTCACAGGTCCCACAAACTTTTGTCCTAATTTAGGAGAAGGAATCTTCAATTTCAAATTCTTAGTGGATAACCACACTCGATCTCCAATCCTAAACGTGGGAGTGGGTCTCCGATACCTGTCAGCCCCTTTTTTGTATTTCTCCTGAGCTTCCTTTAATGTGTCTTTCAGAACATTAAGATTTTGCTGTAATAGAGAGATTCTTTCTGCGACTGCTGGTATTAATGGTGCCACAGGATTTTTGGGAAGGATGTTTGGGTGATATCCAAGATTTGCAAAAAATGGCGTCTGTTTCGTAGAGGCATTCTGTGAATTGTTATATGAAAATTCCGCAAATGGCAGCAGATCCACCCAGTCGTCTTTTAGATGGCAAATATAACAACGAGGATACTGCTCCAGCGTCTGATTTGTACGTTCTGTCTGGCCGTTAGATTGCGGATGGTAAGCGGTTGACAATCGTACTTTGATGTCTAGCGCTGAGCATAAACTGCGCCAAAATTTGGATGTAAATTGCACACCTCGATCTGAGACGACTTCATCCGGCACTCCGTGGAGGCGAAAAACATTGCAAATTATCAGATCGGCTGTATCTTTTGCTGTAGGCAGACCTGAACACGGAATGAAATGCGCTGCTTTCGTAAGTCGATCCACTAATACCAGAATGGATGTCTTTCCCTTGGAATCTGGTAGATCTACTATAAAGTCCATTGAAATCGATCCCCACGGTCGTGTTGGGATGGCGAGAGGCTGCAATAGTCCCATAGGGGATGCACGTGGAGTCTTATATCTGGCACAGATGTCACAGGAATTAACATACTTCTTCACGTCTTCTTGAAAGTTCGGCCACCAAAAGAAACGTGATAAAAACTCCTGCATTTTCTGTGTCCCTTTGTGTCCTGCAATTTTAGAATCGTGCACTAGTTGTAGAACTTTTAACCGAGCTGCTTCTGGTACATATACAGTACAGACCAAAAGTTTGGACACACCTTCTCATTCAACGATTTTTTTATATTTCATGACTGTGAAAATTGTAGAATCACACTGAAGGCATCAAAACTATGAATTAACACATGTAGAATTATACATTACACTTTACAAAAAAGTGTGAAACAACTGAAAATATGTCTTATATTCTAGGTTCTTCAAAGTAGCCACCTTTTGCTTTGATTACTGCTTTGCACACAGAAAAGGTGAACGGATGGATTCTACATGCCTGGTTCCCACCGTGAAGCATGGAGGAGGTGATGTGATGGTGTGGGGGTGCTTTGCTGGTGACACTGTTGGGGATTTATTCAAAATTGAAGGCATACTGAACCAGCATGGCTACCACAGCATCTTGCAGCAGCATGCTATTCCATCTGGTTTGCGCTTAGTTGGACCATCATTTATTTTTCAACAGGGCAATGACCCCAAACACACCTCCAGACTGTGTAAGGGCTATTTGACCAAGAAGGAGAGTGTTGGGGTGCTACGCCAGATGACCTGGCCTCCACAGTCACCAGACCTGAACCCAATCGAGATGGTTTGGGGTGAGCTGGACCGCTCACCGCTTCAATTTTGAATAATCCCCAACAGTGTCACCAGCAAAGCACCCCCACACCATCACACCACCTCCTCCATGCTTCACGGTGGGAACCAGGCATGTAGAGTCCATCCGTTCACCTTTTCTGCGTGCAAAGCAGTAATCAAAGCAAAAGGTGGCTACTTTGAAGAACCTAGAATATAAGACATATTTTCAGTTGTTTCACACTTTTTTGTAAAGTGTAATGTATAATTCCACATGTGTTAATTCATAGTTTTGATGCCTTCAGTGTGATTCTACAATTTTCATAGTCATGAAAATACAGAAGAATCTGTGAATGAGAAGGTGTGTCCAAACTTTTGGTCTGTACTGTAGTCGTTGACCATCAGTCCATACTTGATTTTTAAAAAACAGATGCACGTCCCCTGATGGATGTGATAGAAACGAGTCTGTTTCGTATGCTGCTTTCAAATCTTCCAGCAAATCTCCATCATGTATTACTCCCAAGATCTTAGTATCTGCCACAATGGGTTTGGGTGTTGTTACAAGGTTAGCTTCGCTTGAAAACATTCTGGATAATGCGTCTGCTTTCTTGTTACGGGAGCCTGGTCGATATGAAATTACAAAATTGAATTGATTCAAAAACAGACTCCAACGGGTCTGCCGAGGAGAGAGGCATTTTGCAGACCTGATAAACTCCAGATTGCGATGATCGGTCAACACCAAAATTTGCTGTGCAGCCCCTTGGAGATGATGTCTCCACTCTTTGAATGCTGATATGATGGCGAGCAATTCTTTATTTCCCACGTCATAGTTCTTTTCGGCTACAGACATACGTTGTGAGAAAAATGCACATGGATGCAGCAACTTCTTTTCCCCTGTCCTCTGAGAGAGGATAGCGCCGACCGCACAGTCTGAAGCATCCACCTCGATGATAAAAGCCAATTCAGGGTCAGGATGGCGTAATATGGGAGCCTGTTGTGAATTTCCTTTTTAAGCGAGAGAACGCTTCTTGCGCTTGGGGTGTCCAGATGAATTTTGCTCCCTTTTTTGTAGTTGCGTGATGGGTAGCACGATTTCTGAAAAATTCTTAATAAAACATCTGTAAAAGTTGGCGAACCCCACAAAACGCTGAACTTCTTTCACATTTTAGGGATAGGCCACTCGGTGATAGCTTGCATTTTCTTAGCATCCATCCGTAATCCTTGAGGTGAAATGACGTATCCCAAGAACTGAATCTCTTCTTGATGGAATTCACATTTTTCTAATTTAATATATAACGAATTCTCCCTTAATCATTGTAGCACTTGTCTTACGTGCGTCTGATGTTCCTCCATAGAGTTTGAAAAGATCAGGATGTCATCTAGATAAATGACCACGAACTGATCCAACAGGTCTCGGAAAATATCATTTGCCAGGTGCTGGAAGGTAGCTGGAGCATTGGCGAGTCCGAAGGGCATCACTAGACTTTCAAAGTGTCCGTATCGGGTACGAAAAGCTGTCTTGCATTCATCCCCAGGCTTTATACGCACTAAATTGTATGCCCCACGTAAATCTAACTTAGTGAAGATCTTCGCACTTTGTACTCTTTCTAGGAGTTCCGGGATCAACGGTAGAGGATAACGATTTTTTACCGTGACTTTATTAAGCTCCCTGTAGTCCACTACTGGCCGTAATGTTCCATCCTTCTTTTTAACAAAGAATATAGGGGCTCCAGCGGGAGAAGATGATGGACGAATGAATTTTTTGCTTAGATTTTCATCAATAAATTCTTTGAGAGCCTTCAGTTCAGGACCCGCTAAAGGGTAGATAGTTCCAAACGGTATAGCCGCCCCCGGGAGTAGTTCTATAGGACAGTCGTTTGGTCGATGCGGAGGAAGTGTATCCGCTCCCTTCTTGTCACAGACATCCAAGAAATCTTCGTACACCGCTGGGAGCTGAGGCAATTCTGGATTCTGAACTGCTTCTAATGTGGACTCACTGGGAACCACGCTTGAACTTCCTTTTCGGGGAAACTAATCTTTTTCATCTCCCAAACGATGATAGGATTTTGCTTCTGCAACCAGGGCAAACCTAAAATGATGGGAAAATGTGCAGAAGAAATAATTAGGAAGGTTAACATCTCACGATGCTGCAGATCTCCAAAAGTCCTGTCTCATGATCCACTGGCCCTGAATTCAGTGGAGATCCATCTACCGTCTCCATCACAATAGGTGAACGTCTTTTCTGCACAGCTATGCCATGATTTTGAGCAAATGCAGAATCCATGAACATCCCGCTGGCCCCAGAGTCAATCATGGCTGATGCGGTGATCCACTGGGAGTTAACCTTCAGTTTGATAGATACAAAATAATGGGATTCTCGGTTCTCCTTCCTGGTAGGTGGAACTATGGATGATATGGACTGGATCTCATCTTTAGCGTAATCAGTCTCTGAGATGAAAGACTCCTCGTCGGAAGAATCAGGATCCATTATGGCCGCCACCATTTTTCTTGAAAGGTTTGTGGGACGACTTGGATAGTTAATAAGAAAATGTCCTGCTTCCCCGCAGTAAAGACATAGATTCTCTTTAAATCTCTGTTCTCTTCGTTCTGCACTCGCTCGTCTCTGGATCGCATCCACTTGCATTGGCTCTAGTTCTGTATCTCGGACATTCCGGCTAGGCACTTCTTTTAAAGAAAGTTACTTTTGCTGCATTATTCCATTCAGTGTCGACGGCCCACCTCCTATACTCCATAGCATACTCTGCGACGGGACGTTTGCCTTGTAGTAATGCTAGCAACGTTGATTCAGCGGTAGCTGCACGGTTTGGGTCATCAAACATCTGCTGCATCGCTCAAATAAACTCGTTCAGATTGTCTAAACGTGCGTCCCGAGTCTCAATCAGAGGATTAGCCCAAGCGATCGCTTTGTGTTGTGAATGTGTTAGAAATGAATTCTGAGCAGAAGCTCCCTCTGGTGGTTACAAACAGTACTGAACCATTCAATGAAGATTGGCAATCAGGAGTTACAGACTGGTCTTATATAAGGGAGGTTCCCTCCCATCATGGTTGCCGGTGATCAATTGTTCTTGTCTCAACTGTGGTTCCTGGATCACTTGGAAGCTTGCTGAGTCTTGCCTGCATCTTCTGCTATCAGATAAGATATTTTCTGCTTTTATTTTTGTGCTTGCTTTTTGCATTGTTCCCTGCACTTCTGTGGAGGTCAGCCAGGTCCCCTCCGGGGGCTTGTGCTCCTCTCAGTTTATCTGAGCCACTGTTATTTGTTCATTTGCCTTTTCCAGTTTTTTCAGTGGCTGCGGCCTAGTTTTGTGACACCAGAGAACTAATTTAGGTGGTAGAGGTCGTGTGATCTCAGGTGTTTTTGCAATTAGTAGAGTTGGTATTTTTTAGGGTTTTTTGGATTGCAGTAAGTTTCCTTCCTATCCTTCTCTGTCCAGGTAGTTTGGGCCCCAACGTTTGCTCATACTATTTTCTGTCTGTCTCTGTATTTCCTCTTGTCTACCCGCCATTACATGTTTGGGGGCTTCCTATGGTCTTTGTGGATCTGCTCCGGGGCAGATAGCTTTCCTCTTTCTATCTTTAGGTGTAGTTAACCTCTCAGGCTGTGACGAGGCGTCTAGGACCAACGTAGGAACGCTCCACGGCTGCCTTTAGTTGTGGTGGTTAGTCAGGGTACTGCAATCCAGTAGATTCCAACCTCTCTGGTGTATTGCCGTTTTTGCCTGCTCTCCTCAGCTACCAAATCATAACAGTATCACCGGCCAAACTGAAAATTATATGGTACTAACAGAAGGGAAAAAAAAAGTGTGGAAAGAAGAAAGTTGTCAGAGTTGTCAGAGATTTTTTTTTTTTCTGTTTGTTGCATTTTTTTAATTTTTTTTCCCTCTTTTTCTCTGGGTGCTGAGGAGGATTTTTTTTTTCTCTCAATGGAGTTTGCACAGTTGTCTGGCAGTGTGGATCAGCTTGCCACTGACGTTCGGAGTATTGCTACCTATCTTGCTAGGTTGCCGGTTGTGGAACCTAGGATCCCCATGCCAGATTTATTTTTGGGGGATCGAGCTAAATTTCTGAATTTCAAAAATAACTGTATGTTGTTTTCTGCCTTAAAACCTAAGTCCTCAGGGAACGCAGCACAGCAGGTTCAAATTGTCATCTCTCTCCTGCGCGGCGATCCTCAGGATTGGCCTTTTTCCCTGACACCTGGGGACCCTGTTTTGAGTAATGTTGATGCATTTTTTCTGGCTCTGGGCTTATTGTATGATGAACCTAATGTCACTGATCAAGCTGAAAAAACCTTGTTGGCATTAAATCAGGGGCTTGAGGACGCTGAGTTGTACTGTCAGAAATTCCGAAAGTGGGCAGTCCTGACGAAATGGAATGATGATGCTTTGGCAGCCCTTTTTCGGAAGGGTCTGTCAGAGAATGTAAAAGATGTTATGGTGGGTTTCCCTGCTCCCTCTGGTCTCAATGGTTCTATGTCATTGGCGATTCAAATTGACAGACGTTTGCGTGAGCGTAGAGGTATGCGTGGAATAGTGTTGCCTTGTGAACCAGCTTCTGAGTACATGCAGTGTGATAGAGTGGCTTCTGGGGCACAGCGTCATGAGTTTCGAAAACGCAATGGGTTATGTTTCTACTGTGGTGACGCCTCTCATGCTATTTCAGTCTGCCCTAAGCGAGGAAGACTTTTTGCATGCTCAGTTGTCTTGGGTAGTGTTCAGACTAAATTTCTGTTGACTGTTACCCTGATTTGCTCCCTGTCCACATTTTCTGCTCAGGCTTTTGTTGATTCGGGAGCAGCTATTAACCTGATGGATTTTGATTTTGCTAAACGTTGTGGTTTCCCTTGATACCCCTACGGAAGTCTATTCCCCTACTGGGGATTGATTCTACCCCTTTGGCTCAGAATAAACCCCAGTTCTCTACTCAGGTGATAATGAGGGTTGAACCTGATCATCAGGAGAGTTGCAAATTTTTGGTGCTGTATAATCTGCATGACATTATTGTACTGGGTTTCCCTTGGTTACAGTCTCATAATCCTGTTTTGGATTGGAAATCTGTGTCTGTGACCAGTTGGGGCTGCCAATGTGTTAATGCCAACACTCCTGTTTTTTCTGCCTCTCCCCAGGCTCAGGATGTTCCTGAATTTTTGACTGATTTTTCTGATGTGTTTAGCGAAAGTAAATCTGCATCCTTGCCCCCCCATAGGAGCTATGACTGCGCTATTGAATTAGTGCCTGGTAGTAAATTCCCTAAAGGTCGCCTTTTTAACTTGTCTGTACCTGAACATGACGCTATGCGGTCTTATATCAAGGAGTCATTGGAGAAGGGTCATATCAGACCATCCTCTTCACCCTTTGGTGCCGGTTTTTTCTTTGTGGCCAAAAAGGATGGTTCATTAAGGCCGTGTATTGATTATCGTCTCTTGAACAATATCACTGTGAAATGTCAATATCCGTTACCCTTGATTTCTGACCTGTTTTCCAGGGTGAAAAGTGCTACTTGGTTTACCAAGCTTGACCTCAGGGGGGCGTATAACCTTATTCGCATTAACCACGGGGATGAATGGAAGACGGCGTTTAATACCCCAGAGGGGCATTTTGAGTACCTAGTGATGCCCTTTGGGCTCACTAATGCTCCTTCCGTCTTCCAGTCCTTCATGAATGACATTTTCAGGGATTTTGTGGATAAATTTCTGATTGTTTATTTGGATGATATCTTGATTTTTTCCAATGACTGGGACTCTCATGTGAAACATGTTCGGACTGTGTTCCAGATTTTGAGAGAGAATGCTCTGTATGTGAAGGGATCAAAGTGTCTTTTTGGTGTACAGAGGATCTCATTTCTGGGATTCATTTAGTCTCCTTCTGTTATTGAAATGGACCCGGTCAAGGTTCAGGCCATCTGTGATTGGGTCCAACCTACTTCATTGAAGGCACTTCAGAGATTCTTGGGTTTTGCCAATTTTTATCGTAAATGTATTGGTAATTTCTCTGTTATTGTTAAACCATTGACTGATTTGACCAAAAAGGGTTCTGATGTGGTGAATTGGCCTCCTGAGGCATTCTCTGCGTTTCAGGAACTTAAGCAGAGATTCACTTCTGCTCCTGTTCTACGGCAGCCTGATGTTTCTCTGCCATTTCAGGTGGAGGTTGATGCCTCTGAAATTGGGGCAGGTGCCGTTTTGTCCCAAAGAGATCCAGAGACCTCTAAAAGTAACCCTTGTGCCTTTTTCTCTCGAAAATTTTCTCCAACTGACTGTAATTATGACGTGGGTAATCGGGAGTTATTGGCCATGAAGTGGGCTTTTGAAGAGTGGAGACATTGGCTGGAGGGAGCCAAACATCAGGTGGTGGTCCTCACGGACCATAAGAATCTGGTTTATCTGGAATCGGCCAATCGACTTAATCCTAGACAGGCCAGGTGGGCCTTGTTTTTCACACGTTTTAATTTTGTGGTTTCCTTTCTTCCTGACACTAAGAATGTTAAGGCGGATGCCCTCTCGAGGAGTTTCCTTGCGGACTCTCCTGAGTTATCTGATCCTGCTGTTATTTTGAAAGAGGGTATAGTTCTTTCCGCCATCTTGCCCAATTTGAGACTGGCTTTGGAAGGGTGTCAGGAGGATAAACCCGAGCGCTGCCCTATTGGGAAATTGTTTGTCCCAGACCGGTGGAAGAAGAGTGTGATGTCTGAGATTCATTGTTCCGCGTTGGCCGGTCATCCCGGAATTTTTGGTACCAGAGACTTGGTTAATCGGTCCTTTTGGTGGCCTACTTTGTCTCGTGACGTCAGGGAATTTGTGCAGTCCTGCGGGACTTGCTCTCGCTCCAAGCCTTGCTCTCGCTCTAGTGTTTTGTTGATGCCATTTCCTGTGCCCAAGAGACCATGGACCCATATCTCTATGGATTTCATTTCCGTCCTCCCTGTTTCTCAGAGAATGACCGTTATCTGGGTGATTTGTGATAGGTTTTCCAAAATGATACATCTTGTGCCATTACCTAAGTTGCCTTCCTCCTCCGAATTGGTGCCTTTGTTCCTTCAGCACGTGGTTCGGTTACACGGCATTCCTGAGAACATTGTGTCTGACAGAGGAGTCCAGTTTGTTTCCAGATTTTGGAGGACTTTTTGTTCTAAATTTGGTGTTCAATTGTCTTTCTCCTCGGCTTTTCATCCTCAGACCAATGGACAAACTGAGAGAACAAACCAGATATTGGAGACTTATCTGAGATGCTTTGTGTCTGCTGATCAAGATGACTGGGTCTCTTTTTTGCCTTTGGCTGAGTTTGCTCTTAATAATAGGGCTAGCTCTGCCACTTTGATGTCTCCATTTTTCTGCAATTTTGGGTTTCACCCTCGATTTTCTTCGGGACAGACGGAGGCTTCTGTCTGTCCAGGTATTGACTCTGTTGTGGAGCGTATGCAGCAGATTTGAGACCAGGTAGTGGAGAGGTTGTCCCTCTCTCAGGAGAGGGCCCAGCGGTTTGCCAACCGGCATAGGACTGATGGTCCTCGGTTTGAAGTGGGGGACTTTGTCTGGTTGTCCTCAAGAAATTTCCCTATGAGAGTTGCATCTCCTAAGTTTAAGCCTAGGTTCATTGGACCTTATAAGATCTTGGAGATTCTTAATCCTGTTTCCTTTCGTTTGCTTCTTCTGGGGACATTTAAGATCCATAACTTGTTCCACAAGTCCTTATTGAAGAGGTTTGTCGAGCCAGTGGTTCCTATGGCTGCGCCTCCTGACCCTGTTTTGGTTGAGGGCAATCTGGAGTATGTCGTTGAGAAAATATTGGATTCTCGTTTTTCTAGACGGAAACTCCAGTATTTGGTTAAGTGGAGAGGTAATGGTCAGGACAATTCTTGGGTGTTTGCTTCGGACATCCATGCTAGGAGACTGATCCGTGCGTATCACAGAGCTCATCCTGACCAACCTGGTTGCCCAAATGAGGGTTCTGTGACCCCTCCTCAAGAGGGGGGTACTGTTGTGAATGTGTTAGAAATGAATTCTGAGCAGAAGCTCCCTCTGGTGGTTACAAACAGTACTGAACCATTCAATGAAGATTGGCAATCAGGAGTTACAGACTGGTCTTATTTAAAGGAGGTTCCCTCCCATCATGGTTTGCGGTGATCAATTGTTCTTGTCTCAACTGTGCTTCCTGGTTCACTTGGAAGCTTGCTGAGTCTTGCCTGCATCTTCTGCTATCAGATAAGATATTTTCTGCTTTTATTTTTGTGCTTGCTTTTTGCATTGTTCCCTGCACTTCTGTGGAGGTCAGCCAGGTCCCCTCCGGGGGCTTGTGCTCCTCTCAGTTTATCTGAGCCACTGTTATTTGTTCATTTGCCTTTTCCAGTTTTTTCAGTGGCTGCGGCCTAGTTTTGTGACACCAGAGAACTAATTTAGGTGGTAGAGGTCGTGTGATCTCAGGTGTTTTTGCAATTAGTAGAGTTGGTATTTTTTAGGGTTTTTTGGATTGCAGTAAGTTTCCTTCCTATCCTTTTCTGTCCAGGTAGTTTGGGCCCCAACTTTTGCTCATACTATTTTCTGTCTGTGTCTGTATTTCCTCTTGTCTAACCACCATTACATGTTTGGGGGCTTCCTATGGTCTTTGGGGATCTGCTCCGGGGCAGATAGCTTTCCTCTTTCTATCTTTAGGTGTAGTTAACCTCTCAGGCTGTGACGAGGTGTCTAGGACCAACGTAGGAATGCTCCACGGCTGCCTTTAGTTGTGGTGGTTAGTCAGGGTACTGCAATCCAGTAGATTCCAACCTCTCTAGTGTATTGCCGTTTTTGCCTGCTCTCCTCAGCTACCAAATCATAACAGCTTTGTGGGTTAACAGCATAATGATGCATAGCACCTTTGACCTATCAGTCGGGAACTGATTAGCATGTGTATCGAAGAACAGGTAACATTGATTCAAAAATCCACGAAATTTATCTCAATCACTGCCAAAACGAAAAGGTGGTAGCTTGGGGGGCGTGGCAGACGCTGAGACGGAAGCTTGTCCTTCTAGCTGTGTAATTCGAGCGGTCAACACTTGTACCGCACTCTGCAGATCATGGATAGCTTGTTGGTGATTCTGGACATTAAGATCGCTTTGTGCAATAAATGCGTCCATCCGTGATTTCTCATTCATGTGTTCGGTGTGCAGACTGGACATTGCACCCTGCAGTTTTCTGACACGTGTCTCCATAGTTTCTGCTCCAGCGGCCTCCATTTTTGAGAGGCTGAGTATTCTGTCACGTTACTGGCGATACTGGACTGGAGGCCAGTGGCCGGAGCAGCGATGCACAGGTGACTGGACCGTGGAAAGACTTCTGGAAGTGCAGTATATGGCGGTGGAAGTTCACTGTGTCAGCAGATGCCGGGGCCCGCCCGAGCACGGGCCGGCCAAGATCACACACAAGCACCAAGTCCGTTTAAATGATAGAAGGTCGAGGTAGGAACAGCAGGGTTTCCACAAGAGACAGGAAGATGCCAGCAGAACACCTTCCAGATCAGGAGCTCAGATAATTTTTTTTTTTTTTTCTCCTCAGATGGGAAGTTCCACAGTCAGATAACCAAAACTATAAGGAACTCGACTCCCAAACAGCGTGTACACTTACATAATGCAGCAGCTGTTCCCATCATCATCGGAAAACCAACTTTATTTACAAGCACAAAAAAACACAAAACTAAGACACATTAACAAGGTGTTTCCACTTTTATCTTTCCAAATTCCCTCTGCGTCCTCCTCCCCCCTCTTTCTCTTATCACACACAAAACAAAAATACAATTTTCCCAAAACAATTTTTAAACAATTTTTAACCTCAATCTCCTTCCTCTTAAACACATACACGTTCCTCACATCCCACAACACCTCTTTTATACATTCAAGCATCAACCACAACACTCTCTCCTTTTCTCCACACATACCCAACCCAAACATAAATAACTCAAACGTCAAAAAATTCACATCACACAACTCCTTACACAACGGGCCCAAACCTGAAATCACATTTCTAGCATACTGACAATTCCAAAACAAATGCACCACACTCTCTCTCCCACCACATCCCCTCCTCGGACACATCTCACTCCTCACTAAACCCCGGTTTCTCTGGAACTCTCTCACCGGTAACACCTCATGCAATGACTGCCACACAATCTCGCTCTGTCTATTTGTCATATCATCCAAACGTACCTTCTTCCATACCTTCTGCACATCACTTCCTCTCACCATATTGATACCACATTCCATCTCTCTACACTCAATCATCCTATATACCGCTTTCTTCTTCTCTAACAACCTCACATCCACATCACACAGTTCATACTTCACCAAAAATTTGTAAACCCACACATACCACACAGGCACCTCAAAAGCCACTGGGCACCTTAGATCCCTTTCCCGCCACTTCAAACGGAACAGAAAACTTCCAAACAAATACCTGCACATACATGCACACTTCCCATCCATCCTAATCACACCCAATACAAACACCATAATATTCACGCCAAAAAATACATTCAAATTGGGGTATCCCAGCCCCCCCTTATCCATTCTCTTCATCACAACCTCTCTCCTTGCACGCTCCATACTTGAACGCCAAAAAAATACAAACAAAACCCTATTTAATCTTCTAACACACATATAACCTGGTGGAAAAACCACCGCAACATGCAAAAAAATTGGTAACACCACACTCTTAATAACTAAAATTTTACCAAAAAACGTCAGATCTCTCATCTTCCAAAAATTTAACTTGCGCTCCACTCTCTCTCTCACATCCACCCAACTTTCCTCTCCATCCAACTTCTCTGAAAATTTCACACCCAGCACCTTTATCGGTCCACTCACCACATTCACCCCAATATCATTGCTCAGAGTCCTCCCACCAAAAATCTTACATTCAGTCTTCTCCCAATTCACTTTAAACGCAGACGCTCCACAAAAAACGGATACCAACAACTTCACACGACGCACCGAACACTCTGAATCACACAATACACACATCATCATCCATGTAGCCATTCACCTTCCACTCCCTCCCCACCGCCCCCGGCACTTGCACACCCCGAATCACCTTATCTTTCCTCAACATACACAACAACGGCTCAATCGCGCAAATGAACACAACAGGGGACAATGGGCACCCCTGCCGTACACCGGAAAACACATTCACTCTCCTCCCTGCATTCCCATTCAACAAAACACAACTATAAATATTTTTATACAAACTTCTCACTCTCTCAACAAACTCAGCCGGAAAACCCATCTTCACCAACACTCTAAACAGATACCCATGCGCCAACCTATCATATGCCTTCTCAAAATCCAAACTCAACACATACACCCCTTCTTACGGGTCAAACAGTCCCACAAACAATCTCTCAGCATACACACACCCTCATGTAACCGCCTTCCAGGCACCGCACAACACTGCTCCTCACCCACCACACTCCCTACCACATCATGCATCCTATTTGCCAAAAGCTTCGCATAGATCTTATAATCACAATTAAGCAACGTGATCGGCCTCCAGTTTTTTAGATTTTTCAAATCACCTTTTTTTGGCAACAGCACAACCACTCCTGCACGCATACCATTCGCCACCTCTGCATTCGCCCACATATACTTACATACATCAACAAAATCCTTCCCAATCACATCACACGATAAAATTCCACCGGGAGACCATCATCCCCTGGCGTTTTATTCAGCGCCATGCTACACACCACCTTCCATATTTCTTCACTCACTCGTCACCTCCCCCATCAAACTCTCCCTTTCTGTCCCATTCAATCTATTTTCCAAAACACTCAGCACATCACTCTCCAAACCTTCATCCCTCCATTTCACTGCATACAAATCATCATAAAACTTTGCCACTTCATTTCCATTCACTCCATTCAAAACACTCATGCTCTGTCTTTTTCCAAAAACTTTCTTGAAAAAAAAAACGTGAACACTTCTCATTCTTTTCCAAGTTCTCTATTTTAGCCCTATACACAATACTCCTCCCTCTGTCTCTCAAAAACTCGTTCACTTCTTTTTTCACTCTCAACAAATCTTCACTCACATCCATCCCAGCCTCTCTTAGCTTATATAACACACTCAGTCTTGCATTCAACCCAGCAAACCTTTCTCTCTTAGCAGCTGCACACTTGTAACCAAGTTTTTTTTAAAAAAACCTTGGTTTTCCATTTAACCCAATCCCACCATTCACACACATTACTGAATTCACTTCTGCTCTCACACCACTCCTTATAATGTCTCTCATACTCCTCTCTCACCTCCACCCCCTCCAGCAAACTCACATTCAGCTTCCATATACCTTTCCCAGTTACCTCCTCAGTATACACATCCACTTCACACTTCATACACACATGATCTGAAAACGGCACACTCTCCTGTGCATAACTAACAGCAATAAGGTTTTTTGAAACAAAACAATAGTCCAGTCTAGACCCCAACCTCCCACTCTCAGAAAAAAACGTATTTAACAATGGAGTTACTTTACACTCCCTCTGCATATCCCTCAAACCAAAATCACTCACCATGTCCATTAACTCTTTCCTTGACACATCCACATTCACCTTTCCCACATCAACATTCATATCACCCACAATCACAACAGGCACTCTACCTGGAATAAAAAACTTAATTTTTTCAAATAAAACTTTACGCTCCTGTTTTTCCACAGGAGCATACACATTAATAACACTAAAACGAATATTTCTAAACTCAAAGTTTGCTAACACGCATCTCCCAACCTCAATCACCATATAGTCACACAAACTCACATTACGCCCCTTCACCAAAAAACCAACACCGTCATTTCTATTACATGCACTCCCTGACCACACAGACGCACCATGAGGCCATTCACTCCCCTTCACACCATCCACAATCCCACACTCCTGTAAACAAAAAATTTCCGCATTTTGCGCTGCAAAAAACTCAAAAATGGCCGCACGCCGCAACTTATTTTTAAAAACCCTCACATTTTGAGATATAATTCTAACACCCATACTAAACACAAAACAAAAAGCTTAAAAAAAAAAACACTTGTCCAAAGAAGCCAAAAAAGGAAAAAAAATACAAAAACAACCTACAGATATAACTTGACACACATTACATAAAACACACAAAAAAACAGATAGCCATTGCTTAAAGAGCAAAGCTATGTACACAAAAAAACCCTACCTGGCTACTGGAAAAGTAAAACGTACTTAACCAGTACCGCCAGTGTCCTCCTCCACCATTTGTGCCGAGCAGCTTTCTGAGCCGCTGGCCTCCATATACTCCTCCAACCGTGCCTTTTTCTGCCCAGGCTTCCTCTGGGCCATTCCTTCTTCCACCACCTCAATGTCTCTGTTTTCCCCACCACCCTCCCTGTGACACTTTAACCCTCCTGAGTCCTCTTCCGAGGAGAAGGCACCAATATTTCTCGGATCAGACTCATGAACCAAAACCTCAGCCTCCTCCTCTGCCACAGATATATCGAAATCCATCAGGCATTCTGACCATGATTCAGCGACTGGGACTTCTTTTTTTTACTTTTTTAGGCCATGAATTCTCCTCTCGCCTTATGGCCTTCCAAAATTCCTTGTCCTCCTTTTCCTCCTGTTGCTTCTCCCTCCTTCTCTCAGCCTCCTTGTCCTCCTGCCGCTTCTCCCTCCGTCTCTCAGCAGGAGTGGGTGGCGCCCTCACAACGCTTTGCAGCGCGGCGACTTCGCTTTCCCTCCGCTTCTTCTCCTCCTCCCGCCTCTTAACCTCCTCCTCTCTCTTCCTTTCTTCCTCCCGCCTCCGCTCCTCCTCACGTCTCTTTCTTTCCTCCTCCTCTCTAGTTGACCTCCTCGGCACACCAAACGGGCAGTCTCTACACAGGTGCTCTGAACTGCCACACCTGTCACTTTCACGAGGCATCGGACACCTAGCTGCCACATGACCCTCTTGCTTGCAATTACGGCAAACCAACTCCTTGCTACACATGTTTAGCAGGTGCCCGAACTGAAAGCACCTCCTGCAGTATAGTGGCTGCCCTGGGTATGACAGGAAGCCCCTATGACCCGCCACTGAAAAGTTCGCTGGTGGGTGGGTGAAACCTCCCAAACAACCTGGGTCATTCTTCAATTTCACCCGAAACACATAACTGCAGTTGAAAATGCCCAAGACATTTTTCTGCTTCTCCCCTCCCTTCACGTATTCACAGTACCGCTCCAGGAACTGCTCCAGTATTGCTACTTCTGTATATGGGTTGTACACAGTCACAGTCACCACTTTTTCCATGAGCCCAAACCGGGGCTCCACCCGCACTCCCTCCAGGCATAGGTCACCTTCATTACTTCTGAGCCATTCAAAGACGGTCAAACAGCATCCCTCATTCACAAAGGTTACATCATATGTACCTTGACTCCGGAATTCATTGACGCTGTAGATATCCTGACGATGGGCTCCAGCCTTTCCCTCCAACAGGTCACGAACGACGTACACCAGGTTGTTTTTCTCACCACCTTCCACCACCACACGGATCGTATTCTTTATGAACATCCTCAGTCCAGACTGCCGATATGGATACTGCAGTAGAAATTCAGCAGCACACTGCCAGCAAAGCCCCTGGATCACTCCAGTTTGCTTCACTCAGTTATACTGAGCACCACAATATACTCAGCAACAGGAAGCTGCACTGGCCAGGTATATATAGCAGGTCCAATCAGACTTAATCAGGGCGAGAACAATCAGCAGGGCAGGTGATGATCTCTATCCAATCAGTTTCAATCAAGGCGGGGACAATCAGCAGAGCAGGTGATGATCTCTATCCCAGACGAAGTTCATATGGTTTTCAGGCTGAAGTTATACAAGTTCCAAATAGCTCCACAGCAAAGGAACAGACCAGCAAGCAATGGTTCACAGGTTCAAATCCTGACAATGTTATTCCTGATGTCCATAAGTTCCCACCTCCTAGTCAATGGTTTGGTCCATTGCATGGCTCCGAGATGTCTATATGAATGTGTATTGTGAGTTCTCCTCCGGCTTAGGAGAACAATGGGGAGTCCTTTAGCTGTGTTGACATAAGCCTAAGTTAAATGATGATGAAGGAACAAAGTTATACAGAAATGCAGGACAGGGCAAACTATGTATCATGACAATTCCTTCCTCTCCAATTTTGTGTACGTACGAGGGACCTCTACAGGTCGCTTGTTAAGTACACACAGGCAGGGCTGACCGGACTCAGGGCTCCTCCTGCCTGGACAGTCCATCTGCATTTTGGTGTTGGCTGCCTCTTCTATACTGTATGGTAAAGTTATAGGGCTGCAGAGCCAGGCTCCATCGTAGTAGGCGTCCATTGTCCCCAGAAGCTCTGTTCAGCCAAGGTGAGGGGATTGTGATCAGTAACCACAGAGAATTCTCGTCCATACAGATACGGCTTTAGTTTCCGGAGGGCCCACACTATAGCCAGACATTCTTTTTCTACAGTTGCATAGGCCACTTCTCGGTCCAGCAGTTTCCTGCTGAGGTAGGCGACGGGGTGCTCGTCCCCCGCTGCATTCACCTGGCTGAGTACAGCTCCCAATCCATAAGTAGAGGCGTCCGTCTGCACAATGAATCGCCTCTTATAGTCTGGAGCAGCCAGAACAGGGTCACAGACCAGGACGTCCTTCAGTCGGTTAAAAGCCTCCTCACAGGCTGGAGTCCAGATTACCAGCCTGGGCATCGTTTTCTTGGTCAGGTCGTTAAGATGCTTGGCCACAGTGCGGCTGTGTCGGCGGATCTGGTGGCCTCATTTCCATGGATGAGTTGTAGGCGTCCCCATTTGCTGCTCTCTTGGCTTGACTTCTGGTTACCGCACCGACAAAGTGGCAATGCAGATGTCCCACATCATTTCCTAAAAGAACGTCTGCAGGGAGGCCGCTTATCACACCGACCACGCATTGTTTGGCCCCAAAGCCATAATCCAGGGTCACCCTCGCTCTTGGAATATATCTCTGGGTGCCTCCAGCCAATACAATGGCAATTCCTGGTCCCTTTTGAATTGCTTCTGGCTGAAGTACTCGGGGATCGGCTATAGTGAGAAAAGCCCCAGTGTCACGGAAGCCAACAACTTTTTGGCCATCCAGCACGACCTCCTGTAGATGTTGGTGCTGAAGGTCAGAAGAACAGGTGGCTGGGGCTCGCACCCCATAGACTCCTGGTATGGGAGCCAGGGTATCGGAGTCACTTGGCAAGTCATCAGGGACTGAATCCAGCTCTTCTCCTGGTGAGAGTGTCTGTAGTTAACGAACCGGCAAAGGTGGTCTGTAGCCGTCCTGTCTCCGAACACCTGGACATTGAAATTGCAGATGTCCAGGCTGCCCACATCTATAACATCTGCGTTCTGGGACTCTTCCCCCACATCGTAGTCCCAAAGGTGGAGCAGGAGTAATGCGAGGCGCAGTCACACGAAGGTCACCATGAGTTGATGGTCTATTGGGATGGTGAATATGGGAGGCCAAAGGACCAGGGGCCGCCATCGTCGGGGGGCTGGTAGTTCTTTTCTCACTGAGTAGTAGTTTTTTCAATTGAGGCTTGATGGTGAGAGCCTCATCCGCTAGAGCTGCAGCTTCCTCCACAGTGGCTGGTCTCCTTTCACGCACCCATTCTCGGATCTCAGCGGGGCACTTGAAGTAAAACTGCTCTTTCAAGATGACCTGGAGGAAGGCCCCCCAAGTTAAGGCCTCCTCTCCCTCCAGCCAGCGATGACATATTTGTTTGAGTCTGTGGGCATACATCTTGAAGGACACCTCCTCATCACAGGCCAAAGTATGAAACTGGGTCCTATACGTGTCTGGGGTCACAGCATAGTGTTCTAGAACAGTCCGTTTAATGTCTGCATACTCACAGTCCCCCCGAGGGTCCATAGCTCTATAGGCTGCGGCAGCTCCACCCTCTAAGAGCCCCCACCAGATGTCGTACTCACTCTCTTTCTGGGACTTCCATTAATCGACACTGATGCTCAAAGTCCTGGAAGAAGCCCTCAATGTCACCTGCAGCCTCCTGGAACGGCTTGAAATCTTTGCGGGACACTCTGGGGAGTTCCCTCATGGTGGGTGCTGGGGTTACAGTCTGTCTGGAGCTTCTAGCTGCTTCCAAAGTTATCTGCCTCTCCAGCAATGCCATCTCCTTAGCTCCTCACATGACCTACATCTTATAGTCTATGGAGACCTCCTCTCCCATCATTGCCATCTCCTCCTCGTACCACACAGCCCACTGACTTTTTTGGGTATTTACCTCTGCCTGTCGCCTTTCCTCCATTTGCCGTGGAGGTGCTTCCTCAGTGTCCTCTTGCAGGCGAACTCCTTCCAAAGCCTCAGTTAGCTGCTCCTTGGAGAGTCCCTTGTAGCTGACCCCCATTTCACGGGTCTTTGTTTGTAAGCTCCCCACAGTCCAGTTCTTGTACTCTGAGGCTCTGGTTCCAGAAGTTGATGGGCCGTTGTCCTCCATTCGTTCTGCTCTGATCCCACCGCTGCCAACCAGTTTGTGACGGGGTATGCGGCAGAGCAAGAAGAGACCACCGGGCTAAGAACAATCCAACGGGATTTATTGAGGCAGGCAGCATATCAAATCAAATATCTATGTTATTCCTGATGTCCATAATAAGTCCAAAATCACAGACCGACGTGAGGTCTTGCCGCATCTAAGAGCCCTCACCCTTTTTCTCTAGAGATCTCCCAACACAACACTGGTCACGCATAAGTCCCTTGTCTTGGGCTACTGGGAACAGCCCAAGGGTAGGGGAGGAGAAGTTCCCACCTCCTAGTCAATGGTTTGGTCCATTGCATGGCTCCGAGATGTCTATATGAATGTGTATTGTGAGTTCTCCCCCGGCTTAGGAGAACAATGGGGAGTCCTTTAGCTGTGTTGACATAAGCCTAAGTTAAATGATGATGAAGGAACAAAGTTATACAGAAATGCAGGACAGGGCAAATTATGTATCATGACACCTCGTACGTACACAAAATTGGAGGGGAAGGAATTGTCATGATACATAGTTTGCCTGTCCTGCATTTCTGTATAACTTTGTTTCTCCATCATCATTTAACTTAGGCTTATGTCAACACAGCTAGAGGACTCCCCATTGTTCTCCTAAGCCGGGGAAGAACTCACAATACACATTCATATAGACATATCGGAGCCATGCAATGGACCAAACCATTGACTAGGAGGTGGGAACCTCTCCTCCCCTACCCTTGGGCTGTTCCCAGTAGCCCAAGACAAGGGACTTATGCGTGACCAGTGTTGTGTTGGGAGATCTCTAAAGAAAAAGGGTGAGGGCTCTTAGCTGCGGCAAGACCTCACGTCAGTCTGTGATTTTGGACTTATTATGGACATCAGGAATAACATGGATATTTGATTTGGTATGCTGCCTGCCTCAATAAATCCCGTTGGATTGTTCTTAGCCCGGTGGTCTCTTCTTGCTCTGCCGCATACCCCGTCACATTTACACCCTCCAAATTGTGTGCAGCAGCCAGAGATGTTATTTTCTAAAGTGCCAGCATAGTGGCAAAGGGACACAATAAAAAAAAAAAATTCACCGCTGGGCCCAGCTCACCGTCCAGCGTCTCCACACAGTTTCAGCTCCTCACACTCTGCCTCCAACAACCGATAGCCGCCCTCACATGTGCAACTACGTCAGGCCGGGCCCAGCATTCACTGCTCTCACTAGCTGGAGGCGTGGCGTCCTTACACACATCTAGCCAGAGAGTTCAGCCGGGAGCAGTGCAGGACTAGAAAGGAGGAGTTAGGAGGAGCGAGGTACAGCGGCATGCACGTTTAATTAAAGGCACACAGCACAGCACAGCCATTGCGGTCCGACTTTGGCAGGCCCCCTCACCCTCGGGTCCTCATAGCAGTCACGTCGTCTGCCGCTATTGGGATGGTATAGCTGCTATGTAGCTAGACGTAAATGTGGAGGTGGCGCTGGATGAGGCAGAACTGGCAGAGATTATGGTAGTGGCTGTTGTCCCCCTGGCTGGCTCACGTGGTGTTGATTTTTTTGTGAAAGCTGCCACCTTTCTAGAAAATCAAACACCGCCTGTAGACTATTAGGTGCAGTGGCAGCGTCAAAAACTATTTTCAGAGCAGCCCTTATCTGTAAACTGACAGGAGGTAGTATGTCCTGCAAGTTCTGAGCCAGATTTTGGCAGAAAGCTTCATCCCCATCATAAGGCACAATGTGACATACATGGTGATGGCTGCCTCTATGTACATGGCACCTGGTACTGTGGCTAGGGAGGAGCTTCCTTCATCTGGCTCGTTGGGGGATAGGCACTGCAATGGTGGAGGTGTCAAATGGTAGAATCTCTGTGTTGCTACAACCTAAATCCTCTAACTTTTTTCCCTTTGATACAGGTGGGTCAGCTTCTGCCTCCTTTTCCACATACCCAACCAGATCCACCACATCTTTAGAGTCATCCCTGTCTCATATATTCAATCGATAGCGTAGGTGTAACGGGTCTGGTGGGTGGAACTACTGACGAGACAGGTCAGGTTGGTGGAACCACAAAGCTTTATTATACAAGAGAGTTTACTTGTAAGAGAGCGGGTGGCACCTGGGAAAAGGGCAGGGATTCACGGCAGGAGATATAGGTAGTTTCTGGACAGGCAGGTTTGTCACAGCAAGTGACCAAGGAAGTCTCTGGGCAGGCAGGTTGTAACGGTAAGTAACCGAGGCAGTCTCTGGACAGGCAGGTTGTCACGGCAAGTGACCAAGGCAGTCTCTGGGACAGGCAGGTTGTCACGGCAAGTGACCAAGGCAGTCTCTGGGACAGGAAGGTTGTCACGACAAGTGACCAAGGCAGTCTCTGGGACAGGCAGGTTGTCACGGCAAGTGACCAGGCAGTCTCTGGGACAGGCAGGTTGTCACGGCAAGTGACCAGGCAGTCTCTGGGACAGGCAGGTTGTCACGGCAAGTGACCAAGGCAGTCTCTGGGACAGGCAGGTTGTCACGGCAAGTGACCAGGAAGTCTCTGGGACAGGCAGGTTGTCACGGCAAGTGACCAGGCAGTCTCTGGACAGGCAGGTTGACATGGCAAGTGACCAGGCAGTCTCTGGAACAGGCAGGTTGTCACAGCAAGTGACCAGGCAGACTCTAGACAGGCAGGATGTCACAGCAAGTGACCAGGCAGACTCTAGACAGGCAGGTATATACGACCTGATATGGTGGAGCCTCCAGGTAGGCTGCAGTCGGATGGCAGATGATCGCTCCCAGGTGAGCAGGCAAGAGCCGGGGATCTCTGCAGATGATGTCCGAACTTCCGGATGGAGCTGCAGTCGGATGGCAGATGATCGCTCCCAGGTGAGCAGGCAAGAGCCGGGGATCTCTGCAGATGATGTCCGAACTTCCGGATGGAGCTGCAGTCGGATGGCAGATGATCGCTCCTAGGTGAGCAGGCAAGAGCCGGGGATCTCTGCAGATGACGTCCGAACCTCTGGATGGAACTGCAGACGGATGGCAGACAGGCAAGCCGACAGGTAACAGGCAGGAAACTGGAATCAGGAGCTGATGGCTGAAACAGAGTTAGACTGCACAGGAACAACATTGCTCGGGCACCTACATTAAGGA
Organism: Oophaga sylvatica; assembly: GCA_033576555.1. NCBI lineage: Eukaryota > Metazoa > Chordata > Amphibia > Anura > Dendrobatidae > Oophaga > Oophaga sylvatica. The sequence continues at coordinate 434,084,443 of JARQOD010000004.1, forward strand.
GGAAGCCCTTAATATAGGGTGGAGTCCTCCAGCATTGGCTGGAGACTGATTTGGAAAATGCGCGCGGCTCCTTTAAGAGCGGGGGAGGGTGCGGGCGCGCGCCCTAAGGCCAGTAGCAGGGAAGGAGCGCGCGGGACCAGCAGGGCGGAAGGAGGGCGCCGAGGACAGGTGAGGAGAGCGACGTCCCTGTCTGGCAGCAGGCAGGGACGCGGGCGCTACAGTACCCCACCCTCTAGGCCCCCCCCTCTTTAGGCCAGAAAGAAATTTAGCTAGGATAAGAGGGGCATGGATGTTCTCCCGAGGCTCCCAGGTTCTCTCCTCAGGACCAAACCCCTTCCAATCCACCAAAAAATAAGTCTTTCTTCCTACCCTTTTTGTGGCCAGAATGTTCTCTACCTCAAATTCATCATCAGCAGACACTGGAGCAGGAGGTGTACCTGTAGACTTAAAAAAGAGTTAAGAACCACAGGTTTGAGGAGAGATACATGAAAAGAATTAGGAATTCTCAAATTGGCCGGGAGTTTCAATTTATAGGACACCGGATTGATTTGACTGATGATCTCAAAAGGACCGATGAACCGAGGACCTAACTTGTAGGACGGAATTTTGAGTCGAACATATTTGGACGAAAGCCAGACTTTGTCCCCAGGACGGAATTGAGGAGGATCCAGACGTTTTTTGTCAGCATGTCTTTTCATGCGCTCGGAAGACTGAATGAGTGCGGACCGGGTACTCTCCCAGATGGAGGAGAATTCTCTAACTAGAGATTCCGCAGCTGGATTGTCCACAGAGATGGAAACAGGGACAGGGATCCGAGGGTGCTGACCGAAGACTACAAAAAACGGAGACTTGGTGGAAGATTCGCTCTCATGATTATTGTAGGAGAATTCGGCCCAAGGCAGGAGCTCCACCCAGTCAGAATGGTGGGCATTAACGAAATGTCGAAGATAACTGGTCAAATTCTGATTTATTCGTTCAACTTGTCCATTGGACTGTGGGTGGTAAGCGGAGGAAAAATCCAGGGTGACGTCTAGCAACTTACAAGTGGCTCTCCAGAAACGTGAGGTGAACTGAACCCCACGATCCGACACAATGTGACGAGGCAGACCATGAAGACGGAAGATGTGGCGGATAAAGTCTTTAGCCAACTCGGGTGCAGACGGGAGACCTGGCAGAGGAATGAAGTGAGCCATCTTGGAAAAGCGGTCAGCGACCACCCAAATGACCGTACAACCGGCAGAGACGGGCAGATCTGTTATGAAGTCCATGGCTATATGCTGCCAGGGGCAGCGGGTACAGGAAGCGGAAGAAGACGGCCGGTAGGCAGGTGTCTCGGAACTTTGTTGCGGGCACAGGAAACACAGGCAGAAACAAAGTCTATTACGTCTTTGTGCAGGGTAGGCCACCAATAATGCCGGGTAATGAGTTGGAGGGTCTTTCTTTGACCAGCGTGGCCAGCGAGTTTAGACGAGTGACCCCAATGTAGGATTCTCTTCCGATCGGTTTCTGATACGAACGTCTTACCAGGAGGGAGACGATTTAGACTCACGGGAGCCACCTGCATCACTCTGGCGGGATCGATGATATGTTTAGGCTCATCTTCGAGATCCGACACCAGGAAAGACCGAGACAAGGCATCCGCCTTGACGTTTTTGTCAGCTGGGCGAAAATGCAAAAGAAAATCGAAGCGGGCAAAAAACAAGGACCACCGGGCTTGACGAGGATTAAGTCTCTGTGCCTGCTGGAGGTATGCCAGATTTTTGTGGTCCGTGTAGATGATTACCGGATGAAGAGCCCCTTCGAGTAGGTAACGCCACTCCTCCAATGCCAACTTAATGGCCAATAGCTCTCGATCTCCTATGGAGTAGTTGCGCTCGGAGGAGGAGAAGAGTTTGGAGAAGAAACCGCAGGATACCATCCTCCCGGATGGCGATTTTTGGGTAAGAACCGCTCCGGCTCCAGCAGAGGAAGCGTCCACCTCCAGGAAGAACTGCTTGTTGCCATCCGGGCGATGCAGCACTGGAGCGGAAGAGAAGGCCTGTTTCAGAGAAAGGAAGGCCTCCTCTGCTTCGGGCGTCCACTGTTTGGGGTTAGCATCCTTGCGAGTGAGCGCTGAGATTGGAGCAGTCCTGGAAGAGAAGTGCGGTATGAAGAGACGGTAATAGTTGGCAAATCCAGGAACCGCTGAATGGCCTTCAACCCCTCCGGTCGGGCCACTTCTCGATGGCAGACAATTTCTCCGGATCCATTCGTAGGCCTGTCTGAGAAATGATGTAGCCCAGAAACGGAAGCGATGTCTGCTCAAAGAGGCACTTCTCATATTTGGCGAAGAGGTGATTCTGCCTGAGCCTGAGCAGAACCTGACGAACATCCCTCCGGTGAGACTGAAGATCCGGAGAGAAGACCAAGATGTCGTCAAGGTACACCACAACGCAGGAATAGAGGAGGTCCCGGAAGATGTCGTTGACCAACTCCTGAAAGACTGCTGGAGCATTACAGAGACCAAAGGGCATCACCAAGTACTCGTAGTGGCCGTCCCGGGTGTTGAATGCCGTCTTCCATTCATCTCCTCGACGGATACGAACCAGGTTGTATGCTCCACGAAGATCTAGTTTGGTGAAGACTCTAGCCCCTCTAAGACGATCAAACAGTTCTGGAATGAGCGGAAGAGGGTACTTATTCTTCACCGTGATCGAATTTAGGCCTCTGTAGTCAATACAGGGACGGAGAGATCCGTCTTTCTTTTTAACGAAGAAGAAACCTGCTCCCGCTGGGGAGGTAGATTTCCGGATGAATCCCTTTGCTAAGTTCTCCTCGATATATTCGGACATCGACCTGGTCTCAGCAGCAGACAACGGGTAAATACGCCCACGGGGAGGCGTAGTACCGGGCAACAGGTCAATCGGGCAATCATATGGTCTATGCGGGGGTAATGTCTCTGCTTCCTTTTTATTGAAGACATCAGCAAATGACCAATATGGAATCGGGAGTCCAGGTAGATTAGCAGGTGTAGGAGAAGAATAGACAGGATGAACAGGCACCAGACATGTTTTATGACAGTCCTGTCCCCAGCGAAGAACCTCTCCATTCTGCCAGTCGAGCACAGGTGCATGTTTTTGGAGCCAAGGCAGACCTAGTAAGAGAGCATGAGAGAGTCCAGGTAAAACATGAAACGAGATGCTCTCAGAATGCAACATTCCCACCTGCAGGGTTATGACTTCGGTGATAAGTCGGATGGGACGAGGTAGGAGGCCCCCATCCACAGCAGCAACAGATACAGGTTCAACAAGAGGTTTGGTGGGAATGTGATACTTCTCTACTAGAGCCTGTGACACGAGATTCCCAGCTGCTCCAGAATCAAGTTGGGCCATTTCGAAGTGGCGGTTCTTACCGATCAGAATTGAAACCGACAGCAGCAGGGATGAAGAGGATTTATTTTTGTCTAGATTGACCTCTCCGAGCGAACCTAGACACAGGCGTTTTCCCGACCTCTCCGGACAGGTTTGGATCCAGTGCTCCTTACTGCCGCAGTAGAAGCAACTTTTCTCGGCACGGCGTGAGTCCTGACGGGCTTTGACCATCTTGGTCTGGTCGACCTGCATAGGCTCAGCAGGGTGCACCTGAGGAGAAACGGAAGAGGTTATAGATCTCTGACACGAGGGTGCAAGATGGGAAAACTCTTTTTTACGGGTGATCTCTTTGGTTCGTTCCTGGAACCGTAGATCAATTCGATTGGCAAGATTTATTAAATCATCAAGCGAGGTTGGAATGTCCCGACCGGCAAGTTCGTCTTTAATACGGCCGGACAGACCCTCCCAGAAGACCGAAATTAGAGCTTCATTGTCCCAAGCTAGTTCTGAGGCTAAAGTCCGGAACCGTATGGCATATTGACCAACGGTGAAACTCTCCTGACGGAGACGCAGCAGAGATGATGCAGAGGAAGTCTTCCGTCCAGGTTCGTCGAATACCTTCCGGAAGGCCGAGAGAAACGCAGGCAGGTCAGACACCAGAGGATCCTCTCTCTCCCAGAGAGGGTTAAGCCAGGCCAGGGCCTCTCCAGTGAGATGGGACATGATGAAGGCAACTTTGGCCCGGTCAGAGTTAAACTGGTGTGCCAGGAGTTCAAAATGCAGGGTGCACAGATTAATGAAACCCCGAGCCAGAGCAGGATCGCCTCCAAACCTAGGAGGAGCTGACAGTCGGGGTCCGGGAATGGAAACCACGGAATTGGGAATCAGCGGGACTGACGGATTATGAGTCATGGCTCCAGCGATGGTTGCTATTGATGATTTCAGAGTGTCCAGACGGGATTTGACGTTCCGCAGGTGACCCAGGATAGCCTCCTGTTGAGACCTCTGGCGAGACAGCTCATGACACAGTTCCGGGAGTGAAGGGGTTTGGGTGCCACCGGGTTCCATGGCCCGAGCAAACTGTAACGGGTCTGGTGGGTGGAACTACTGACGAGACAGGTCAGGTTGGTGGAACCACAAAGCTTTATTATACAAGAGAGTTTACTTGTAAGAGAGCGGGTGGCACCTGGGAAAAGGGCAGGGATTCACGGCAGGAGATATAGGTAGTTTCTGGACAGGCAGGTTTGTCACAGCAAGTGACCAAGGAAGTCTCTGGGCAGGCAGGTTGTAACGGTAAGTAACCGAGGCAGTCTCTGGACAGGCAGGTTGTCACGGCAAGTGACCAAGGCAGTCTCTGGGACAGGCAGGTTGTCACGGCAAGTGACCAAGGCAGTCTCTGGGACAGGCAGGTTGTCACGACAAGTGACCAAGGCAGTCTCTGGGACAGGCAGGTTGTCACGGCAAGTGACCAGGCAGTCTCTGGGACAGGCAGGTTGTCACGGCAAGTGACCAGGCAGTCTCTGGGACAGGCAGGTTGTCACGGCAAGTGACCAAGGCAGTCTCTGGGACAGGCAGGTTGTCACGGCAAGTGACCAGGAAGTCTCTGGGACAGGCAGGTTGTCACGGCAAGTGACCAGGCAGTCTCTGGACAGGCAGGTTGACATGGCAAGTGACCAGGCAGTCTCTGGAACAGGCAGGTTGTCACAGCAAGTGACCAGGCAGACTCTAGACAGGCAGGATGTCACAGCAAGTGACCAGGCAGACTCTAGACAGGCAGGTATATACGACCTGATATGGTGGAGCCTCCAGGTAGGCTGCAGTCGGATGGCAGATGATCGCTCCCAGGTGAGCAGGCAAGAGCCGGGATCTCTGCAGATGATGTCCGAACTTCCGGATGGAGCTGCAGTCGGATGGCAGATGATCGCTCCCAGGTGAGCAGGCAAGAGCCGGGGATCTCTGCAGATGATGTCCGAACTTCCGGATGGAGCTGCAGTCGGATGGCAGATGATCGCTCCTAGGTGAGCAGGCAAGAGCCGGGGATCTCTGCAGATGACGTCCGAACCTCTGGATGGAACTGCAGACGGATGGCAGACAGGCAAGCCGACAGGTAACAGGCAGGAAACTGGAATCAGGAGCTGATGGCTGAAACAGAGTTAGACTGCACAGGAACAACATTGCTCGGGCACCTACATTAAGGAGGAAGCCCTTAATATAGGGTGGAGTCCTCCAGCATTGGCTGGAGACTGATTTGGAAAATGCGCGCGGCTCCTTTAAGAGCGGGGGAGGGTGCGGGCGCGCGCCCTAAGGCCAGTAGCAGGGAAGGAGCGCGCGGGACCAGCAGGGCGGAAGGAGGGCACCGAGGACAGGTGAGGAGAGCGACGTCCCTGTCTGGCAGCAGGCAGGGACGCGGGCGCTACAGTAGGTAAAGGGGAAAAGGAAAATAGTCAGCTCACCAATCTTCTGCTGGTTTCTCTGATTGAGCACGCATGGAGCCGTCTTGATCAGAGGCGTGATTCGCAATGAGAAAGGGGAAAAATGTCTCTAGCGTGTAATCCAATAAAATCGATTCTTTTATTCAAAAAATATATGTATCAAAAATACAATTAGACAAAGGAAAGGAAGGATGGGGTCCCCTTGACAATCAACACGTTTCAACCTCTTAGGTCTTAGTCATGGTAACATGACTACCATGACTAAGACCGCAAGAGGTTGAAAAGCGTTGGTTGTCACCGGGACCCCATCTTTCCTTTCCTTTTTCTTAATCGTATTTTTGATATATATATTTTAACATGTTTGAATAAAAGAATCGATTTTATTGGATTACACGCTGGAGACATTTTTTCCCTTCTAGTACTCATTGTCTCATATATTGGAATCAGATTTGCAAGTGGAAACAGGAGTCTTAATACATTAAATAGAAACACAATTAACCCCTTAACCCTCAGAGCTTTTTTCTGTTTTGCATTTTCGTTTTTCGCTCCCCTTATTCCCAGAGCCATAACTTTTTTATTTTTCAGTCAATATGGCCGTGTGAGGGCTTGTTTTTTGCGGGACAAGTTTTACATTTGAACGACACCATTGGTTTTACCATATCATGTACTAGAAAATGGGAAAAAAATTCCAAGTACTGTGAAATTGCAAAAAAAGTGCAATACCACACTTGTTTTTTGTTTGGCTTTTTTACTATGTTCACTAAATGCTAAAACTGACCTGCCATTATGATTCTCCAGTTCATTATGAGTTCATAAACACCAAAAATGTCTAAGTTCTTTTTTATCTAAGTGGTGAAAAAAATTCCGAACTTTCCTAAGAAAAAAAAAAATTGCGCCATTTCCCGAGACCCATAGCTAGCGTCTCCATTTTCGTGATCTCTGGTCGAGTGAGGGCTTATTTTTTGCATGCCGAGCTGACGTTTTTAGTGATTTTAATCGCCCGTTATTGCATTTTAATGCAATGTCGCAGCGACCAAAAAAACGTAATTCTGGTGTTTTGAATTTTTTTCTCCCTATGCTGTGTAGCGATCAGATTGATCCTTTTTTTATTGATAGATCGGGCGATTCTGAAAGCGATACCTAATATGTGTATGTTTGATTTTATTTTTATTTTTTTATTTTGAATGGGGCGAAAAGGGGGTGATTTAAACTTTTATATATTTTTTAAAAACTTTTTTTTCACTTTTGGGATGCTTCAATAGTTACCATGGGAGACTAGAAGCTTCCACTACCCGATCGGCTCTGCTACATGGAGGCGATGATCAGTTCGCCTTTATGTTGTACAATTACTCTCTTGCTATGAGCGCAGACCACTGAGTGGCGTTCACAGCGAGCCGGCACTGACAACCATAGAGGTCTCCAGGAGACCTCCGGTTGTCATGCAAACACACCAGTGACCCGCGATCACATGACCGGGGTCACCGGTGTACGTATTTCCGGCGTGATTGCCGGAAGCGCTTGTTAAATTATTATTATTATTATTTATGTAGCACCATTAATTCCATGGTGCTGTACATGAGAAGGGGGGTACATACAAAGTTATAGATATCGTTAACAGTAAACAAATTTACAATGACAGACTGGTGCACAGGGGAGAGGACCCTGTCCTTGCGGACTTACATTCTACAGGATAGTGGGGAAGAGACAGAAGGTTGGGGTGCAGCAGCTCTGGTGGTGATGAGGTGGCAGCTCGGGCGGTGGTGAGGTGGCTGAATGGTTATTGCAGGCTGTAAGCTTTCCTGAAAAGATGGGTTTTCAGGTTCTGTTTGAAGGATCCGAGGGTGGTGGATAATCGGACGTGTTGAGGCATGGAATTCCAGCGGATGAGAGATATTCGGGAGAAATCTTGGAGGCGGTTGTATGAGGAGCGAATAATTGTGGAGGAGAGTAGGAGGTCTTGGGAGGATCGAAGATTACGTGAGGGAAGATATTGGGCGATTAGTTCAGAGATATAGGGAGGGGACAGGTTGTGGATAGCTTTGTAGGTCAGTGTTAGTAGTTTGAACTGGATTCGTTGGGGAATTGGGAGCCAGCGGAGGGAGCTGCAGAGAAGAGAGACAGGGGAGTAGCGAGGAGAGAGGTGGATTAGTCGGGCAGAAGAATTGAGGACAGACTGGAGTGGTGCAAGAGTTAGCAGGGAGGCCACTGAGGAGAGTGTTGCAGTAGTCAAGGTGGGAGATGATGAGGGCATGTACAAGAGTTTTAGTAGATTGAGGGCTGAAGAAGGGACGGATTCTGGAAATATTTTTGAGTTGGAGGCGACAGGAGGTGGCAAGAGTTTGGACGTGCGGTTTGAAGGACAGAGCAGAGTCGAGAGTTACTCCGAGGCAGCGGATTTCAGGTGCGGGAGAGCGTGATGTTTACCATAATAGATCGATCAGGTAGGGAAGATACATGAGATAGAGGAAAGATAATGAGTTCAGTTTTGTCTACATTGAGTTTTAGGAAGCTAGAGGTGAAAAAGGAAGATATGGCTGATAGACACTCCGGGATTCTGGACAGCAGAGAGGTGACATCTGGGCCAGAGAGGTAGATCTGAATGTCGTCCGCATACAGATGGTACTGGAAGCCATGGGACTTTATGAGTTGTTCTAGGCCAAGGGTATAGATGGAAAAAACTAGGGGCCCCAGGACAGAGCCTTGGGGGACTCCAACAGAGAGAGGGCGGGATGAGGAGGTTAGTGTGGGAGTGGGAAACACTGAATGTGCGGTCAGAAAGGTATGATACAATCCAGGACAGGGCAAGGTCTTTGCTGCCAAGGGAAGAAAGAATCTGTAGCAGTAGGCAGTGGTCGACTGTGTCGAAGGCAGAGGACAGGTCAAGAAGGAGGAGGATGAACAACTGTCTGTTAGCTTTGGCTGTGAGTAAGTCATTAGTAATTTTGGTCAGGGCAGTTTCAGTGGAGTGGTGGGGGCGGAAGCCAGATTGGAGGAAGTCAAGGAGGGAGTTAGATAAGAGATGGAAGGAAAGTTGAGCATGGACATGCTGTTCAAGGAGTTTGGAAGCAAACGGGAGCAGTGATATGGGGCGATAACTGGGCATAGCAGTTGGGTCAAGGTTTGTTTTTTGAGGATGGGTGTGATGGTGGCATGTTTGAAGGTAGAGGGGAAGGTACCAGAAGATAGCAATAGGTTGAAGAGATGGGTTAGGGCTGGATGAGCGTTAGTGAGGTTGGGGAGCAGGTGGGAAGGGATGGGGTCGAGTGCACAGGTGGTGAGGTGTGAATAGGAAAGGAGATAAGTAAGCTCTCCTTCAGTGATGTTGGAGAGGGAGGTTTTTAGGAAAGGGCAGAGGTCTGGTATGTGTAGTGGTTAGGGTGGTGGAACAGTAAAGGTTTGCCTTGTTTGGTCAATCTTGTTTTTGAAGTAGGTGGCAAAGTCCTCTGCAGAGATAAGGGCCTTGGAGGTGGCAGTGGTGGGCAGAGGAGAGAGCTAAATGTGCTGAACAGTTGTTTTGGATTGTGGGATATTGAAGATACAAGGTTTGTGAAATAGGTGTGTTTAGCAGGGGTGAGGGCTAATGTGAAGGCAAGTGTAGCTTGTTTGAAAGCAGTAAAGTCGTCTGGCAGGCATGTTTTCTTCCAACGTCGCTCCGTGACCCTGGATGCTTGTCGAAGTTTTTTGGTGAGGTTGTTGTGCCAGGGTTGCCTATTGATTTGTCGCATTTTGCCATGCATGAGAGGGGGCGACTGAGTCTATGGCTGATGTGAGGGTGGCATTGTAGAAAGCGGTGTCGTTGTCCGTATCGTGGAGTGAAGATATGGAGGACAGAGGTAAAAAAGAGTCTGTGAGTGTTTAGGTGTGCAAGGTTTCTGCGAGGATATACTAGTGGCTGGACATGAGGGGCAGGTGAGAAGGACAAGGATTAGAAGGTGAATAGATGGTGGTCAGATGGGGAAGGGAGAGGTTGTGAGGTTAGGTAGGGAACAGAGGCGGGTGAAGATGAGGTCTAATGTATGTCCGTCTGTGTGGGTGGCTGTGGAGGACCACTGAGTAAGTCCAAAGGATGAGGTAAGTGACAGGAGTTTGGAGGCTGCTGGCTGGTGAGTGGCAATGGGGATGTTGAAGTCCCCCATGATGTTGGTGGGGATGTCAGCAGAGAGAAAGTGGAGGCGCCAGGTGGAGAATTGGTCGATAAAGGCAGTGGTTGAGCCCGGTGGTCAGTATATGACAGCCATTTGGAGATTAGAGGGAGAGTAGATACGGACAGCGTGAACCTCAAAAGAAGGGAGGATAAGGGAGGGTGGGGTTGGAAAGGGTTAAAGGAGCAGTTTTTAGTAAGAAGGAAACCCACTCCTCCACCATGTCTGTTGCCAGGGCGAGTAGTGTGGGTAAAGTGGAGGCCGCCGTAACTCAGTGCGGCAAGGGAGGCCGTGTCATAGGGTGTCAGCCAGGTCTCAGTGAGGGCCACGAAGGAAAAGTTGCGTGAGGTAAAGAGGTTGTGAATCACATGGAGCTTGTTGCAGATGGAGCAGGCATTCTAAAGTGCTCCAGAGAGAGGGAGCATGAGCGTGGGGGTCAGCTGTTATGTTTCGGTAGCTGAGGAGTGCAGGTAAAAAAGGCAATACACCAGAGCAGTTGGAATCTATGAGATTGCAGTACCCTGACTAACCACCACAACTAGAGGCAGCCGTGGAGAGTTCCTACGTTGGTCCTAGACGCCTCGTCACAGCCTGAGAAACTAACTACACCTGAAGATAGATATAGGAAAGCTATCTGCCCCGGAGCAGAACCCCAAAGATAATAGAAAGCCCCCAAACATGTAATGGCGGTTAGACAAGATGAAATACTGACACAGAAAGAAAATAGTATGAGCAAACGCTGGGGCCCAAACTAACTAAATAGAAAAGGATAGGAAGGGTACTTACTGCAATCCCAGAAAACCCTGAAAAGCACCAACTCTACTAATTTCAAAATCACCTGAGATCACACGACCTCTACCACCTAAATTAGCTCTCTGGTGTAACAAAATCAAAACAGCAGCCACTGAAAAAACTGGAAAAAGCAAAAGTACAAACATCAGTGGCTGAACAAAACTGAGAGGGCAGAAGCCCCCGGAGGGGACCCTGAAGGCCCCCACAGAAGTGCAGGACAAAATGCAAAAATACAGCACAAACAAAAAAAGAAGAAAATGTCTTATCTGTTAGCAGGAGATGCAGACACGACACAGCAGGCTACAAGGGAAACTGGAGTAAAGGATTACGAACAGAACAATTGATCACCGGCAACCCTGATGGGAAGGTAACTCCCTTATATAAGACCAGTCAGTAACACCTGATTCCCATTCCTCACAATCTTCACTGAACAGACCCATACCGCTTGTAACCACCAGAGGGAGTCTCTGCTCAGAACTCATCTCAAACCCATTCACAACAGTACCCCCCCCTTGAGGAGGGGTCACCGAACCCTCATTTGAGCAACCAGGTCGGTCAGGATGAGTTCTATGATAAGCACGGATGAGTCCCCTAGCATGGATGTCCGAAGCAAACACCCAAGAATTGTCCTCCTGACCATAACCTCTCCACTTAACCAAATACTGGAGTTTCCGTCTAGAAAAACGAGAATCTAATATTTTCTCAACCACATACTCCAGATTGCCCTCAACCAAAACAGGGTCAGGAGGCACAGCAGCAGGAACCACTGGCTCAACAAACCTCTTCAACAAGGACTTGTGGAACACGTTATGGATCTTAAATGTCCCTGGAAGAAGCAAACGAAAAGAAACAGGATTAAGAATCTCAATGATCTTATAAGGTCCAATGAACCTAGGCTTAAATTTAGGAGATGCTACTCTCATAGGAATATTCTTTGAGGACAACCAGACCAAGTCCCCCACTTTAAACCGAGGACCATCAGTCCTATGCCGGTTAGCAAACCGCTGGGCCTTCTCCTGAGAGAGGGACAACCTCTCCACTACCTGGTCCCAAATCTGTTGCATATGCTCCACAACAGAGTCAACACCTGGACAGACAGAAGCCTCCGTCTGTCCCGAAGAAAATCGAGGGTGAAACCCAGAATTACAGAAAAACGGAGACATCAAAGTGGCAGAGCTAGCCCTATTATTAAGAGCAAACTCAGCCAAAGGTAAAAAAGAGACCCAGTCGTCCTGATCAGCAGACACAAAGCATCTAAGATAAGTCTCCAATGTCTGGTTTGTTCTCTCAGTTTGACCATTGGTCTGAGGATGAAATGCCGAGGAGAAAGACAATTGAACACCCAGTTTAGAACAAAAAGTCTTCCAAAATCTGGAAACAAACTGGACTCCTCTGTCAGACACAATGTTCTCAGGAATGCCGTGTAAACGAACCACGTGCTGAAGGAACAACGGCACCAATTCAGAGGAGGAAGGCAACTTAGGTAATGGCACAAGATGTATCATTTTGGAAAACCTATCACAATTACCCAGATGGTGGTCATTCTCTGAGAAACAGGAAGGTCGGAAATGAAATCCATAGAGATATGGGTCCATGGTCTCTTGGGCACAGGCAATGGCATCAACAAACCACTAGAGCGAGAGCAAGGCTTGGAGCGAGAGCAAGTCCCGCAGGACTGCACAAATTCCCTGACATCACGAGACAAGGTAGGCCACCAAAAGGACCAACTAACCAAGTCTCTGGTACCAAAAATTCCGGGATGCCCAGCCAATGCGGAACAATGAATCTCAGACACCACACTCTTTCTCCACTGGTCCGGGACAAACAACTTTCCAACAGGGCAGCACTCGGGCCTATCCTCCTGACACCCCTCCAGAGCAAGTCTCAAATTGGGCGAGATGGCGGAAAGAACTACACCTTCTTTCAAAATAACAGAAGGATCAGATAACTCAGGAGAGTCCGCAAGGAAACTCCTCGAGAGGGCATCCGCCTTAACATTCTTAGTGCCAGGAAGAAAGGAAACCACAAAATTAAAACGTGTGAAAAACAAGGCCCACCTGGCCTGTCTAGGATTGAGTCGCTTGGCAGATTCCAGATAGACCAGATTCTTATGGTCCGTAAGGACCACCACCTGATGTTTGGCTCCCTCCAGCCAATGTCTCCACTCTTCAAAAGCCCACTTCATGGCCAATAACTCCCGATTACCCACGTCATAATTACGTTCAGTAGGAGAAAATTTTCGAGAGAAAAAGGCACAAGGGTTACTTTTAGAGGTCTCTGGATCTTTTTGGGACAAAACGGCACCTGCCCCAATTTCAGAGGCATCAACCTCCACCTGAAATGGCAGAGAAACATCAGGCTGCCGTAGAACAGGAGCAGAAGTGAATCTCTGCTTAAGTTCCTGAAACGCAGAGACTGCCTCCGGAGGCCAATTCACCACATCAGAACCTTTTCTGGTCAAATCAGTTAATGGTTTAACAATAACCGAGAAATTACCAATAAATTTACGATAAAAATTGGCAAAACCCAAAAATCTCTGAAGAGCCTTTAATGAAGTAGGTTGGACCCAATCACAGATGGCCTGAACTTTGACCGGGTCCATTTCGATAACAGATGGGGACAAAATGAATCCCAGAAATGAGATCCTCTGTACGCCAAAAAGACACTTTGATCCCTTCACATACAGAGCATTCTCTCTCAAAATCTGGAACACAGTTCGAACATGTTTCACATGAGAGTCCCAGTCATTAGAAAAAAATCAAGATATCATCCATATAAACAATCAGAAATTTGTCCACAAAATCCCTGAAAATGTCATTCATGAAGGACTGGAAGACAGAAGGAGCATTAGTGAGCCCAAAGGGCATCACCAGGTACTCAAAATGCCCTTCAGGGGTATTGAATGCCATCTTCCATTCATCCCCGTGCTTAATGCGAATAAGGTTATACGCCCCCCTGAGGTCAAGCTTGGTAAACCAAGTAGCGTTTTTCACCCTGGAAAACAGGTCAGAAATCAAGGGTAACGGGTATTGATATTTCACAGTAATATTGTTCAAGAGACGATAATCAATACACGGCCTTAATGAACCATCTTTTTTGGCCACAAAGAAAAAACCGGCACCTAAGGGTGAAGAGGATGGTCTGATATGACCCTTCTCCAATGATTCCTTGATATAAGACCGCATAGCGTCATGTTCAGGTACAGACAAGTTAAAAAGGCGACCTTTAGGGAATTTACTACCCGGCACTAATTCAATAGCGCAGTCATAGCTCCTATGGGGAGGCAAGGATGCAGATTTACTTTCGCTAAACACATCAGAAAAATCAATCAAAAAGTCAGGAACATCCTGAGCCTGGGGGGAGGCAGAAAAAACAGGAGTGTTGGTATTAACACATTGGCAGCCCCAACTGGTTACAGACACAGATTTCCAATCCAAAACAGGATTATGAGACTGTAACCAAGGGAAACCCAGCACGATAATGTCATGCAGATTATACAGAACCAAAAATTTGCAGCACTCCTGGTGATCAGGTTCAACCCTCATTATCACCTGAGTAGAAAACTGGGGTTTATTCTCAGCCAAAGGGGTAGAATCGATCCCCAGTAGGGGAATAGACTTCTGTAGGGGTATCAAGGGAAACCCACAACGTTTAGCAAAATCATAATCCATCAGGTTAATAGCTGCTCCAGAATCAACAAAAGCCTGAGCAGAAAATGAGGACAGAGAGCATATCAGAGTGACAGTTAACAAAAACTTAGTCTGAACACTACCCAAGACAACTGAGCGTGCAAAACGTCTTCCCCGCTTAGGGCAGACTGAAATAGCATGAGAGGCATCCCCACAGTAGAAACATAACCCATTGCGCTTTCGAAACTCATGACGCTGTGCCCCAGACACCACTCCATCACACTGCATGGGCTCAGAAGCTGGCTCACAAGGCAACACCACTCCACGCATACTTCTCCGCTCACGCAAACGTCTGTCAATTTGAATCGCTAATGACATAGAATCATTGAGACCAGAGGGGACAGGGAATCCCACCATAACAACCTTTACATTATCTGACAGACCCTTCCGGAAAAGGGCTGCCAAAGCGTCGTCATTCCATTTGGTCAGGACTGCCCACCTACGGAATCTCTGACAGTATAACTCAGCGTCATCAAGCCCCTGATTTAATGCCAACAAGGCTTTTTCAGCTTGGTCAGTGACATTAGGCTCATCGTACAATAACCCCAAAGCCTGAAAAAATGCATCAACATCACTCAAAACAGGATCCCCAGGTATCAGGGAAAAAGCCCAATCCTGAGGATCGCCGCGCAGGAGAGAGATGATAATTTGAACCTGCTGCGCTGCGTTCCCTGAGGACTTAGATTTTAAGGCAAAAAACAATTTACAATTATTTTTGAAATTCTGAAACTTAGCTCGATCCCCCAAAAACAAATCTGGCATGGGGATCCTAGGTTCCACAACAGGCAACCTAGCAAGATATGCAGCAATACTCTGAACCTCAGTGGCAAGCTGATCCACACGGCCAGACAACTGTGCAAACTCCATTGAGAGAAAAGATCCTCCCCAGCACCCAGAGATACAGAGGGAAAAAAAAAACAACAAACAGAAAAATATCTCTGACAACTCTGACAACCTTTATTCTTTCACAAAATTTTTTCCCTTCTGTGAGTACCATACAATTTTCAATTTTGAGGCCGGTGATACTGTTATGTTTCGGTAGCTGAGGAGTGCAGGTAAAAAAGGCAATACACCAGAGCAGTTGGAATCTATGAGATTGCAGTACCCTGACTAACCACCACAACTAGAGGCAGCCGTGGAGCGTTCCTACGTTGGTCCTAGATGCCTCGTCACAGCCTGAGAAACTAACTACACCTGAAGATAGATATAGGAAAGCTATCTGCCCCGGAGCAGAACCCCAAAGATAATAGAAAGCCCCCAAACATGTAATGGCGGTTAGACAAGATGAAATACTGACACAGAAAGAAAATAGTATGAGCAAACGCTGGGGCCCAAACTAACTAAATAGAAAAGGATAGGAAGAGTACTTACTGCAATCCCAGAAAACCCTGAAAAGAGCCAACTCTACTAATTTCAAAAAAATACCTGAGATCACACGACCTCCTCCACCTAAATTAGTTCTCTGGTGTAACAAAAATCAAAACAGCAGCCACTGAAAAAACTGGAAAAAGCAAAAGTACAAACATCAGTGGCTGAACAAAACTGAGAGGGCAGAAGCCCCGGAGGGGACCCTGAAGGCCCCCACAGAAGTGCAGGACAAAATGCAAAAATACAGCACAAACAAAAAAAGAAAGAAAATGTCTTATCTGTTAGCAGGAGATGCAGACACGACACAGCAGGCTACAAGGGAAACTGGAGTAAAGGATTAAGACCAGAACAATTGATCACCGGCAACCCTGATGGGAAGGTAACTCCCTTATATAAGACCAGTCAGTAACACCTGATTCCCATTCCTCACAATCTTCACTGAACAGACCCGTACCGCTTGTAACCACCAGAGGGAGTCTCTGCTCAGAACTCATCTCAAACCCATTCACAACAGTCAGCGGCACAGGTTTTAAGTGTGAGGGATTGCGGTAGTTTCTCTTAGTGTGAGAAAGATAGGGGTGAGGATTAGTGGGATGTATGAGGCGGGGGGCCAGGATTGGGGGATATGTCACCAGCAGTGAGATGAAGCAGAGAAAGGTGAAAACAGGTGGGTGAAGGAGAGTGATCGACTTGTATTATATTTTAGTAGCAGAGATCTGAGGTTAAGGAGCAGGTCTGCAGATGAAGCGAGGTAGGGGGGTAAGAGAGAGAGGGAGATAGTTATTTGGTTCGAGGGTGCAGGGGTTTGGGGATAGCGAAGGAGAGTGAAGATTAGTGGAGCAAAAACGATGAGGGCAAATGTAAGCATGGTTAAAGAGCAGGGTAAGAAAGAAAGGCAATTAAGATTAGAAAGCAGTGGTTCTTCTTACCTTCTGACCGATTTCTGGACTATTTCTGGTATATTTCTGATGTAACACTTTAAAGATGTCACACTTCAAATGATGTTGCATCTGACCAAGGTCATATTGTTAAATGTCGCTGTCAGCGTTTGACAGTGGTATTTAACTAGTTAATAGCCGCAGGTAGATCGCGATTCCACCAGCAGCTGTTGCGGGCACATGTCAGCTGTTCAAAACAGCTGACATGTGCCGGAAAAGATGTGGGCTCACCGCTGGAGCCCACATCAGAGGGAGGGAGTCCGACATCAGCGTAAATGTACGCCTGATGTCGGAAAGCGGTTAAACAATACATGAAAACAGGGCAAAGTCAGCCACTTACGGATGCATGTTCACAATTGGGGCAAGAAACTGGAGCCACTGTGTGTATATGTAGGACCTTTTCTTCTGACCCTCTGGTGCACTTTGATTGCGCTGCTGGCACTTGTGCTGAAAAAAGGCTGATCGCCTCCATGTCACCCCACATTGATGCAGTAATTGATGCAAAAGGAGCCCCGACCAAGTATTGAATGCATTTACTCAACATACATTTCAGTAGGCCAACATTTCGGATTTTAAAATCATTTTTTAAAGCTGGTGTTATAAAGTATTCTAATTTACTGAGATAATGACTTTTGGGTTTTCATTGGCTGTAAGCCATAATCATCAACATTAAAGGGAATCTGTCACCCCATTTTAGTCATATCAGCTAAAGATATGACTGAATAGTGCGTCCCATAAGCAAGCTATCGGATGTAGCTTATATCCAGATACCCCGTTTTGATAGCAAAATACCTTTGTAAAAATGGGATTCTTTTCTGTAAATCAGGGCGGTCTGGTCCGGAGGGTGGCGTTTTCTCTCTTCTTCCCCCCGCTCCTCTGCATCTCTTGCGTAGGCCATCTGTGAATCGCACAGACGGCGTTCTGCTTCCCGCGATTGCGCTTTTCAAATTCCCCCCCGCGCATGCGCAGTGGGCTTTGCCCACCAGTGGGCAAAGCATAAAATTATTACAGCGCATGCGTAACTATTGTCATTCACGTTCCTTGCCCCGGAAGTCGTCCAAGGCAAGCAGACATTTCTGGGGCAAGGAAAGAGTTGCGCATGCGCTGTAATGATTTTATGCTTGGGCAAAGCACACTGCGCATGCGCGAGGGGGAATTTAAAAAGCGCAATCGCTTGAATCAGAACGCCGTCTGTGCGATTCACAGACGGCCTACGCAAGAGATGCAGAGAAGTGGGGGGGGGTGGAAGAAGAGCGAAAACGCCGCCCTCCGGACCGGACCGCCCTGATTTACAGAAAAGAATCCCAACTTTACAAAGGTATTTTGCTATCAAAACGGGGGTATCTGGATATAAGCTACATAATGATAGCTTGCTTATGGGACGCACTATTCAGTCATATCTTTAGCTGATATGGCTAAAATGGGGTGACAGATTCCCTTTAAGAAAAATAAACACTTGAAATAAATCACTCTGTTTGTAATGACTATATAATATAGGAGTTTTATTTTTTATATTTAAGAACTGAAATAAATAAACTTTTTGATGATATTCTAATCTTGTGAGATGCACCTGTATGTCAGCGCAGAGAGATGTAGCCATGCCTCTCGAGGAGGAGGAGCAACAGAGTGATGATGACATGGGAGAGAGGTGAGTATTAGAAACCGGGGCAAATTCCTGATGTGCCAGGACAGTGCCAATGAATCCATGACTGTTGGGAGCTATGGGTAAAATGCAGCCTGCATTCGGTCCTCTGGCTGTTTTTTTACAGCCTGTAGACTCAGACAGCCAAAGCCATGTAAACAGTGACCCAAGGTCGCACAATGTGGTCACTCTCCACTCTAATTTCACCACTACTGGCATCTTCAGATTAGGGGTAAATGCAATGGTGAAAAATGGAGTCGCTGTCTCTTTCTTCCACCATTTAACATGTGTGACTGAGACAATTAAAAGATATGATGATGACACTGCATCGCAGATCCTATGTGCACACAGCAGTGCCCTGGGGGAATAGAAGCAAGTTGAGTATTTTTTTTAAATTTGTGGGAGCATCATACCATTTGAGGAGCTGTGTGTGGTATTGTGCTATATATAAATATATAGATATACAGTATACATGTTGGAGGTGTGTGTGATTCACAATATATTGAACAGTATATTGGGGGTTGTGTATGATCATACAGTATATAGGGAAGCTCTGTCTGGGATCATAATGTATACAGAGGGGCTGTGTATGGGATCATGCTGTTTATAGGGGTCTTTATGTTAGGGGCTCACATTGTATAAGGGGGTTGTGTGTGTGGGGGACTCATACTATATATAAGGGTTGTTATCAGGCTCATATTGTATAAAGGGACTGTGTGGGATCATACTGTATATAGGGGAGTGGTGTGAATTCATACTACTCATAGGGGAACTGTGGGATCATACTGTTTTATAAAGGG
>JARQOD010000004.1:434103695-434220502 GCA_033576555.1 Oophaga sylvatica
TTTAGGTGTAGTTATCTCTCAGGCTGTGACGAGGCGTTTAGGATCAACGTAGGAACGCTCCCTGGCTACCTCTAGTTGTGTCGTTAGTTTAGGAATCTGCAACCCATCAGTTACCAACATCTCAGGTGTTCGGCTGCTCTGCTGTTGTTCCTGTCTTCCTCAGCTACCGAAACATAACATAAAAGTCGTTTATTTAATCTTACTATTCCTGAGAGAAAGGCTTAGGAGGAATACATACAGACAAGCTTGGCCGCCGGTCACATTAGGCCTTCCAAGTCTCCTGTGGCTGTTGGATTTTTTTTTGTTAAAAAGAAGGACGGCGGTTTACGTCCTTGTCTGGACTTTTGTGAGATTAATAAAATTACTGTACGCAATCCTTACCCACTGCCATTGATTCCTGATTTGTTTAACCAGTTAGTGGGGGCCAAGTGGTTCTCTAAACTTGATCTTCGGGGGGCATACAATTTGTTGCGCATGAAGGAGGGTGACGAATGGAAGATTGCTTTTAACACTCCTGTGGGTCATTTTGAGAATCTGGTTATGCCTTTTGGTCTTACCAATGCTCCTGCATTTTTTCAGAATCTTATTAATGACATCCTTAGACCTTTGATCGGCAAAAATGTGGTTGTGTATTTGGATGACATTTTGATTTATTCGCCGGATCTGGAGTGTCATTGGGGGAGCGTACGTGAGGTATTACAGTTATTAATTGACAATTCGCTTTTTGCTAAGCTAGAGAAATGTGAGTTCGCTGTACAGAGAATTAGTTTATTGGGCTACATTATCTCCAGCAAAGGTTTTGAGATGGACCCGGTGAAAGTTCAAGCTGTGCAGGAATGGCCTAGGCCTATTGTTTTGAAATCGTTACAGAGGTTTTTGGGTTTCGCCAATTATTATAGAAAATTCATTAAAATTTATTCTATTATTGTCAAACCACTGACCGATCTCACCAGGAAAGGTGCTAATGCGGTTCAGTGGACTACTGAGGCCATTGAAGCTTTTGTGTTTCTAAAGGAGAGGTTTAGCTCTGCTCCCATCCTTATGCAGCCTGATGTGACTAAACCGTTTTTGGTTGAGGTTGATGCTTCTTCTTTGGGGGTCGGCGCGGTGTTGTCTCAGGAAAACAGGGATGGAGTACATCCCTGTGCCTTTTTTTCAAAAAAATTTTCGGAGACTGAACTGAATTACGATATTGGTAATCGAGAATTGTTGGCTATTAAACTCGCATTTGAACACTGGCGTCATCTCTTGGAAGGTGCTGAATTTCCCGTTCAGGTTTTCACTGATCATAAAAATCTGATCTATCTTGATGCTGCCAAACGCTTGAATGCCCGTCAGGCTAGGTGGGCACTGTTTTTCTCGCGGTTTAATTTTTCCGTTACTTACATCCCAGGTACTAAGAATGTTAAAGCCGATGCTTTGTCTCGCAGGTTTTCTCCCATGGTCGGTGCTGAGGAGGAGGAGAACATTTTACAAGAAGGGGTTGTGATTGCTGCTTTGGATTCTGTGTTGGAAGATGAGATTCTTAAAGCACAGGAGAATGCCCCATCTAACACTCCCTATGGGAGGTTGTTTGTGCCTGAGACCTTTAGGAGAGATTTGTTTGTTGAGTGTCATGAGTCTCGGTTGGCAGGTCATCCTGGAATCTCTGAGACCAAGAGACTTGTGGGTCGCAGTTTTTGGTGGCCTGGATGGCAGAAGGAAGTCATTAAGTGAGCGCGTCATTGCACTGTGTGTGCTAGATCTAAGTCTTCACATACTCCTGCTGCAGGGTTGCTTTGCCCTCTGGAGGTTCCTAGTGCACCTTGGACACATTTGGCTATGGACTTTTATTACTGACCTTCCCCCCTCTGATGGTTTCACTGTCATCTGGGTGGTCGTGGACCATTTTAGCAAGATGTGTCACTTGGTTCCTTTCATCAAACTGCCCTGCGCTAAGACTCTCGCTAAGGCCTTTGTCAAGGAAATTGTCAGACTACATGGCGTTCCTACTGACATTGTTTCTGATAGAGGACCTCAGTTCGTGGCTCGTTTTTGGCGCGCCTTTTGTGACAGGTTGGGAGTTCATTTGTCGTTTTCATCCGGATATCATCCTGAGTCTAACGGCCAGACAGAAAGGAAAAACCAGGATGTTGAGCAGTTTTTGCGTTGTTTTGTGGCAGACAATCAAGAGGGGTGGTCTGAGTTTCTGCCACTTGCTGAATTTGCTCTTAACAACCATACATACTCTTCTGCTGGTTGTTCGCCTTTTTTTTTTGTTGTAATGTATGTAGTACAGTTCATATAGCGTCTTGTGCTTGGGTGCGATGAAAATACATGAGACACAGGTTTGATATAGAAAGTCTTGTATTACTTCATACAAGTTGGCAAAAATAGTCACACAGTTTTCAGACACAGAAGCAGGAGACACAGCAGGCCAGAGTAATCTAAGCTCAGCAATCACTCTCCACAACAGGTTCAGGATCTTCTTCTCTGTTACCGTAAGTCCATGCAAACGTGGGTCTTTCAAAGAGCAGGGTTCAGAGTCCACAAGTGCTTCAGAGTTCCTCAGTAGGAATAGCTGGAGTACAAGGTCCAAGGCTTTAGGAGTCAGGTCACAGGTTCACTGCAGGCTAGATTCTGAAGCACTGATTGCTCAGCTGTGGCTGCTTAAGAAGCAAAAGGAGAGAATCAGGGCGGGAACATGCAAGCTGGAAACTCCATTTTGACTGAGGGCAAGATAGCTGCAGCAAGACAGAAAGTAAAATGGCTGACGAACAAACTGAGTTTCAGGAACATGTACACAGAACCTTACATTACTCCCCCCTTAGGGACAACCTCCGGATGACCTCAGGCCAGGCTTGTGTGGGTACCTCT
Organism: Oophaga sylvatica; assembly: GCA_033576555.1. Lineage (NCBI taxonomy): Eukaryota > Metazoa > Chordata > Amphibia > Anura > Dendrobatidae > Oophaga > Oophaga sylvatica. The sequence continues at coordinate 434,106,552 of JARQOD010000004.1, forward strand.
GATGAAACTGACGGAGCAAGCGAGGAGCATTAACGTTATTGACTGGTTCCCATGAGTTGTCCTCCACTGGGTAGCCTGCCATTTAATCAGATATTGTAACTGATTTCTATACAACCTGGAATCTAAAATCCTTTCCACCACAAATTCTTCCTGACCATCGACTAGCACTGGGTCAGGGCAAGGAGAAGAACGTCCAGGAAACGTATTGGGTGTCGCAGCCTTTAGTAGGGATACATGAAAGACAGGGTGAATTCTCATAGTTCTGGGCAGTTGAAGACGACAAGCAACGGCACTTATAATTTTACTGATTTTATAGGGTCCAATGTACTTATGTCCCAACTTAGACGATGGAATCCTTAACTTAAGATTTATGGTTGACAGCCAGACCAAGTCTCCTACCTTGAAAGCTGGTGCAGGTTTACGAAATTTATCTGCTGCTTTCTTGTACCTTTCCTGAGCCGATTCCAGATTCTCCTTTAGAAGATCCATATTCTTCTGTAAAGACGTGATTCTTTCAGCCACTGCTGGTAAAGGCGTTTCTATGGGAAATCGTGGTAGAATGTTAGGATGATAACCTAGATTAGAGTAAAAAGGAGACTGCTTAGTGGAGGCACTCTGAGAGTTGTTATACGAGAACTCAGCTAATGGAAGTAGATCCACCCAATCATCCTGTAGGTGGCAGATAAAGCAACGGAGATACTGCTCCAGGGTTTGATTGGTTCGTTCGGTCTGTCCATTAGTCTGGGGATGAAAAGCAGAAGAAAGGTTTACTTTAATGTCCAATGCTGCACAGAAATTTTGCCAAAACCTAGAAGTGAATTGCACCCCTCGATCCGAAATAACCTCATCCGGTACTCCATGTAAGCGAAACACATCTTTAATCATCAAATCTGATGTCTGTTTTGCAGTGGGTAAGCCGACACAAGGGATAAAATGAGCTGCCTTTGTTAGACGGTCAACCACCACTAGAATGGTGTTCTTCCCTTGAGAGGTTGGTAACTCCACAATGAAGTCCATAGAAATGGATCCCCACGGGCGGGACGGGGTGGGAAGAGGCTGTAACAGACCAGTTGGTGAGGAGCGAGGTGTTTTGCATCTTGCACAGACTTCACATGAAGTGACATAGTTTAAAACATCCTTCCTGCAAGTGGGCCACCAAAAGAAACGAGAGAGAAATTCCTGTGTCTTTAGAATTCCTCTATGCCCAGCTATCTTGGAATCGTGAATGAGTTGCAATACTCTCAATCTGACTGTTTCAGGAATATACAGGCGTTGTCCCTGAATCCACACACCATTCTTAAAGACAAGACTTACGTCCCTTGGGGGTTGTGCCAAAAAGGAATCCGCATGGTATGCTTCCTTGATGTCCTTAAGTAGGTCTTGATTATGAATTACTCCTAGGAATCTAGAGTCAGGAAGAATAGTCTTAGGAGGAGTAATTGGACGTGTCTCTGCTGAGTAAATCCTAGAGAGTGCATCAGCCTTTCCATTGCGCGATCCTGGTCTATAAGAAATGATAAAATTAAATTGGTTTAAGAAAAGATTCCAGCAAGCCTGGCAAGGAGTCAGGCACTTAGCCGACCTGATAAACTCAAGGTTACGATGATCTGTCAGGACGACTATTTGCTGTGCAGCTCCCTGAAGAAGGTGTCTCCATTCTTTGAAGGCGGCAATAATGACCAACAACTCTCTATTGCCCACATCGTAGTTCCTCTCAGCCGAAGACAACTGCTGGGAAAAGAAGGCACAGGGATGCAAGACATTCTTCTCACCTGTTCTCTGAGAGAGTATAGCTCCAACGGCACAGTCTGAAGCATCCACCTCTATTATGAAGGCAAGCTCGGGGTTGGGATGTACTAGGATAGGTGCAGTGGTAAATTTATCTTTTAGACGGGAAAATGCTTCCTGGGCTTGGGGAGTGCAGGAGAACCTAGACTCTTTCCGGGTAAGTTGGGTGATAGGTGACACTACCTCAGAGAAATTTCTAATGAAACGTCTATAGAAGTTGGCAAACCCGATGAAGCGCTGTACCTCCTTCACATTTCTAGGACTTGGCCAATCCTTGATGGCTTGGGTTTTGCTTCCATCCATACTAATTCCTTGTGTAGACAGTACATACCCCAGAAATTGAATTTCGGTCCTATGGAATTCACACTTTTCAAGTTTGATGTAAAGATGATTTTGTCTTAGACGTTCCAAGACCATTCTCACATGTCCATGATGTTCCTCTGTGGAGTTAGAAAAAATTAGAATATCATCCAAATAAATTACCACGAATGTATCTAGGAGATCCCTGCAGATGTCATTCACCAAGTGTTGGAAAGTGGCTGGGGCGGTACTCAGACCAAAAGGCATAACTAGATATTCAAAGTGTCCATAGCGTGACCTGAATGCAGTCTTCCATTCATCCCCAGGTCTAATACGGACTAAGTTATAGGCCCCACGAAGATCTAGTTTAGAGAAAATTTTGGCATGTCGCACTCTCTCCAATAACTCAGGGATTAAAGGCAATGGATAACGGTTTCTAATAGTAACCTTATTGAGTTCCCTATAGTCTACGCATGGTCTCAGAGATCCATCTTTCTTCTTTACAAAGAAGATGGGTGCACCTGCAGGAGATGAAGAGGGGCGTATGAAGCCCTTGGCTAGATTTTCGTCTATGTAATCCTTTAAAGCCTTTAGCTCGGGCCCCGCCAGGGGTAGATCTTACCAAAAGGTATCTCTGCTCCAGGCAATAATTCAATTGGACAATCATATGGACGGTGAGGAGGAAGCTGGTCAGCGTTCTTCTTGTCACATAAATCCACATAGTCCTGGTATACAGCTGGTAGTTCAGGGACTGACATGGTTCCTTTAGGAACAGAGCAAGCTGAAACTTTTGGACTCATCTGTTTCTCTGGAAAGTGTAATTCCTTGGTCTCCCAGTTAATGGTAGGATTCTGAGCCTGCAGCCATGGTAGCCCTAGAATAATGGGAAAGTGGGGAGAAGAGATAAGCATAAAGGACAGTTTCTCTTGATGATCTTTACCCATAAGAACCCTCAAAGGCTCTGTTTCCTGATCCACTGGTCCAGAGGTCAGCAGGGAGCCATCCACAGTTTCCATCTGTACTGGAGTAGCCTTCTTCACTGAACGTATCCCCTGTTTCAGAGCAAAGGAGACATCCATAAAATTTCCACTTGCCCCTGAGTCGATCATAGCAGAGCTAGACACCCAAGCTGAGTCAACCCAGAGTTTGATGGAAAGAAAGCAATGAGAATTGTTTTTCTTACAACTCAGCTGGGACACCGCTGAGGAAACTTGAAAAATGGCAGCGTTTACACAGTCAACGTCCTCAGAGGTAACGGAGTTTAAGTCCGAGAAATCAAGATCTGTTGCTGCAGATCTCTCTGGAGCCTGAGGCTCGGACCTGACAGATCCCCTCTCGCAACACTCACAATGAATGAGTGCTGCAGTAGTCTTACGAGAACGGCTGGGGCAGTTTATAATGAAGTGTCCTGACTTACCACAATAGAAACATAGATTTTCCTTAAAACGATGTTCCTTGCGTGCATCACTAACCCGTCGTTGTAAAGAGTCTACCTGCATGGGTTCAGGTTCAGGTTCCCGTGTAATCCTACTCAAAGGTTCCTTAGCTGGAGAGGAAGGTAGGAAAAGGTTAGTGCGATTGCTTTCGAACCATCTCTCTTGCCTGCGTTCAGTCAGACGAGTATCAATACGGATGCAGTAGTTAATAAAGTCACCTAACGCAGTGGGAGGGTCGGCACGAGCAAGTTCATCCTTAATCAGTGGAGATAACCCCTTTCGAAAAATAGATTTTTTGGCGGAACTGTCCCAGGTGGTATCAAGGGTCCATCTCCTGAAATCCAAGGCATATTCAGCTACCGAGTGCTTACCTTGGCGCAAAGCTATCATGGCTGCTTCAGCTGTTGCACCTCGATTGGGGTCATCAAACACCTGCCCCATGGCTGAAATAAAAGCATCAAGGTGATTCAAACAATCATCCTCAGTCTCAATCAGAGGGTTTGCCCACATCAAAGCCTTGTTGGTAAGCAACATAATTATAGTAAGCACTTTGGATCGTTCAGTGGGAAATTGTGAAGCATGTGCAGAAAAAAAAAGATTGCATTGATTAATAAATCCCCTGAATTTCTCACGTTCCACGCCAAAACGAAAAGGGGGCAACTTGGGAATCCCAGAACTCGGGGCTACGGCAGGAGCCTGGACTCGCTCTTCTAGAACCTCAATCCTGGCTCGCAAATCCTGGGCAGTCTGTCCAAACACTTGCAAATTGTGATTAGTGAGGTCCTGTAGGCTTGAAAAACGGGTCTTTATATTCTGCAAATCTGCAAGGATATTATCAGTCACTCCGCAAAGTTCCTTTATGCGGGCCTCCATTTTCCAGATCTTTTAAGACAGGAGTACTGGAAGAAGAGGAGAGGAAAAAAAAAAAACAATAGTGTTTACCTGTGGTAACACTGCAGAGAGAAAAAAAATTAAGGGAACTGCTCACCTGGAATGGTTGTGAGAAGTCACAACCACTATCATCACAGAAAGTTCACCCGGACATCTGATATCCACAGTTACAGCAGACAAAAAAGAGAAAAGAGAAAAAAAAAAAACAATAGTGTTTACCTGTGGTAACACTGCAGAAAAAAAAACACTTAAGGGAATTGCTCACCTGGAATGGTTGTGAGAAGTCACAACCACTGTCATCACAGAAAGTACAACCGGACATCCAATATCCACAGTTACAGCAGACACAGCCTTTCCAGACCCAGCAGACACTAACGTTTTGGCTTCAGAATCTTGTAATGTATGTAGTACAGTTCATATAGCGTCTTGTGCTTGGGTGCGATGAAAATACATGAGACACAGGTTTGATATAGAAAGTCTTGTATTACTTCATACAAGTTGGCAAAAATAGTCACACAGTTTGCAGACACAGAAGCAGGAGACACAGCAGGCCAGAGTAATCTAAGCTCAGCAATCACTCTCCACAACAGGTTCAGGATCTTCTTCTCTGTTACCGTAAGTCCATGCAAACGTGGGTCTTTCAAAGAGCAGGGTTCAGAGTCCACAAGTGCTTCAGAGTTCCTCAGTAGGAATAGCTGGAGTACAAGGTCCAAGGCTTTAGGAGTCAGGTCACAGGTTCACTGCAGGCTAGATTCTGAAGCACTGATTGCTCAGCTGTGGCTGCTTAAGAAGCAAAAGGAGAGAATCAGGGCGGGAACATGCAAGCTGGAAACTCCATTTTGACTGAGGGCAAGATAGCTGCAGCAAGACAGAAAGTAAAATGGCTGACGAACAAACTGAGTTTCAGGAACATGTACACAGAACCTTACAGTTGTACTCGGAGACTGTCATTTGGGTCATTCTCCAAATTGGTATCGGCCGTGCCTGAAGAGGACAATTTTTCCGGTGATTTGGAGAGAGTTTGGACGGATGTGCGTGGTAATCTTCAGGAGGCTAACAGAAAATCTAAAAGGTACTTTTATAGGAAACGGCAAGAGGTTTTGTTTGCTATTGGTGACATGGTTTGGTTGTCCTCTAAGAATCTGCGGTTGAGGATTCCTTCTAAAAAATTGGGTCTCAAGTTTGTAGGGCCCTTTAAGGTGCTTCAGGTTGTTAACCAATCTGCTGTTAGGTTGGAGGTTCCTACCTCCTGGAAGATTAATCCGGTGTTTCATGTTTCTCTGTTGAAAAGAGCTGATGTGTCGAATGTAGATGACTCTGCCACTGTTCCCCCAGTGGTGGAGGACGGGGAATATGAAATTTCCCTCATCCTTAATTCTAGACGGTATAGAGGGAGTTTGCAGTATCTCGTCGCTTGGAAGGGTTTCGGACCCGAGGATAACTCATGGGTGAGGGCGGATGATGTTTCTGCGTCCAGACTTGTCAGAGCGTTTCACAAGAGGTTTCCGGGTAAGCCTGGGCTTAGGGGATCCTGTTGTGAATGGGTTTGAGATGAGTTCTGAGCAGAGGCTCCCTCTGGTGGTTACAAGCGGTGCTAGTCTGTCCAGTGAAGGTTGTGAGGACTGGGAATCAGGTGTTACTGATTGGTTTTATATAAGGGAGTCACCTTCCCATCAGGGTTGCCGGTGATCAATTGTTCTGGTCTGGATCCTTTATTCCTGTTTCCCTTGTAGCCTGCTGTGTCGTGTCTGCATCTCCTGCTAACAGATAAGACATTTTCTTCTTTTGTGTTTGTGCTATATTTTTGCATTTTGTCCTGCACTTCTGTGGGGGCCTTCAGGGTCCCCTCCGGGGGCTTCTGCCCTCTCAGTTTTGTTCAGCCACTGATGTTTGTACTTTTGCTTTTTCCAGTTTTTTCAGTGGCTGCTGTTTTGATTTTGTTACACCAGAGAACTAATTTAGGTGGAAGAGGTCGTGTGATCTCAGGTGTTTTTGAAATTAGTAGAGTTGGTGCCTTTCAGGGTTTTCTGGGATTGCAGTAAGTACCCTTCCTATCCTTTTCTATTTAGTTAGTTTGGGCCCCAGCGTTTGCTCATACTATTTTCTTTCTGTGTCAGTATTTCATCTTATCTAACCGCCATTACATGTTTGGGGGCTTTCTATTATCTTTGGGGTTCTGCTCCGGGGCAGATAGCTTTCCTATTTCTATCTTTAGGCGTAGTTAGTTTCTCAGGCTGTGACGAGGCGTCTAGGACCAACGTAGGAACGCTCCACGGCTGCCTCTAGTTGTGGTGGTTAGTCAGGGTACTGCAATCTCATAGATTCCAACTGCTATGGTGTATTGCCTTTTTTACCTGCACTCCTCAGCTACCGAAACATAACAGTATCACCGGCCTAAAAATTGAAAATTGTATGGTACTCACAGAAGGGAAAAAATATTGTGAAAGAAAAAAGGTTGTCAGAGTTGTCAGAGATATTTTTCTGTTTGTTGCATTTTTTTTTTCTTCCCTCTGTATCTCTGGGTGCTGGGGGGGATCTTTTCTCTCAATGGAGTTTGCACAGTTGTCTGGCCGTGTGGATCAGCTTGCCACTGAGGTTCGGAGTATTGCTATCTATCTTGCTGGGTTGCCTGTTGTGGAACCTAGGATTCCCATGCCAGATTTGTTTTTAGGGGATCGAGCTAAGTTTCAGAATTTCAAAAATAATTGTAAATTGTTTTTTGCCTTAAAACCTAAGTCCTCAGGGAACGCAGCGCAGCAGGTTCAATTTATCATCTCTCTCCTGCGCGGCGATCCTCAGGATTGGGCTTTTTCCCTGATACCTGGGGATCCTGTTTTGAGTGATGTTGATGCGTTTTTTCAGGCCTTGGGGTTATTGTACGATGAGCCTAATGTCACTGATCAAGCTGAAAAAGCCTTGTTGGCATTAAATCAGGGGCTTGATGACGCTGAGTTATACTGTCAGAGATTCCGTAGGTGGGCAGTCCTGACCAAATGGAATGACGACGCTTTGGCAGCCCTTTTCCGGAAGGGTCTGTCTGATAATGTAAAGGATGTTATGGTGGGATTCCCTGTTCCCTCTGGTCTCAATGATTCTATGTCATTAGCGATTCAAATTGACAGACGTTTGCGTGAGCGGAGAAGTATGCGTGGAATGGTGTTGCCTTGTGAACCAGCTTCTGAACCCCTGCAGTGTGATAGAGTGGTGTCTGGGGCACAGCGTCATGAGTTTCGAAAGCGCAATGGGTTATGTTTCTACTGTGGTGATGCCTCTCATGCTATTTCAGTCTGCCCTAAGCGGGGAAGACGTTTTGCACGCTCAGTTGTCTTGGGTAGTGTTCAGACTAAGTTTTTATTAACTGTCACTCTGATATGCTCTCTGTCCTCATTTTCTGCTCAGGCTTTCGTTGATTCTGGAGCAGCTATTAACCTGATGGATTATGATTTTGCTAAACGTTGTGGATTTCCCTTGATACCCCTACAGAAGTCTATTCCCCTACTGGGGATCGATTCTACCCCTTTGGCTGAGAATAAACTTTCCGACTTTCCGCTCCGTCCAAAGCGCTGTGTTTCCTGAGCGTGGAAACACAGCCTTAGGCTGCTTTCACACATCAGTCTTTTTTGTCAGGCATAATCCGTCCTATGCCTGATAGGACGGATCCGGCGCTGATTTTAAAAAAATTGATGCAACTGATCAGTTTCTTGCCGGATCCGTCCTGACCTTTTCAACCCGGAAAGATAAAATTTCCATGTTGAAAATGCAGGTATCAATGTCCGGTCCGAGGAGAGAGAGAGAGAGAGAGAGAGACCTTGGTTTCCAGATCAGTTTTCTGACGAATTTTTCAAAAGACTGGTCCGGTTCCATAGATTTGCATTGTTTCCGATCGCCTGAAGCGCCGATTCAGGCACTATCAGGCGGCTTCCGAAAAAAAAAAAACGTTGCAGCCAGCGTCTTGTCCGGCCGCCGGAATGTACATTTCCGACGGATCCGGCCAAAAACGAATGCAACGCAATGACATCAGGCGCGATCCGGCGCTAATGAAAGTCAATGGTAAAAAAACGCACCCGGTATCGGATGCGTTTTTTTAAAAACACGCCGGATCGCGCCTGACGTCAAAAGACTGATGTGTGAAAGCAGCCTTATGTTCCTCTTCACATTTATTTGATTTTGTACCCTATGTCTGTTTATATTGCGGTTGATGTTGTTTACTGGGTAGCTATTATAGACTGGGGTTATGCTGCACCTTATTACAGGGGTGTCAATTTATACGCTACATATTGATATGGTTACTTTGCCACAATCACAGTAATGCATATTGGTAAATGTGATGCTCTCAGTGTTCTGTATTTGGGTAATACATATAGGACATTTATTTGATTTTGTACCCTATGTCTATAATAATAGTAGTGTGTTATACATGGCATATCCTATTTCTCTATGGGCACCCACTATTTGAAGTGCTGTGTAATTTTTTGGTGTTCGCTATATAAGTAATTTTCTTGTTGGTATTTTTTCCGCTTGGTGTCCCTTAGGCAGTATTTTTGCCTTTTATTATTTTTAATGTTTCATTTTACATCAACAATTAATAAGGTATATTGATTATATATATTGGGATCTCTTCTTGTTTAACTTAGTAATGCAGTATAAAGGATTACTGTGTTGATTCTGTTTGAAGTGCCCTATGTACTTGGACGCTCTTTTGTTGATATTCCCCTATATACAGTATGAGCCCACACAGCCTCTTAGATACAGTATTAGCTCTCTCAGTCCCTATATACAGTATGAGTCCACACATAGCCCCCAATATACAGTATTAGTCCCCACATAGTTTCCTACACACGTGGTCAAAATTGTTGGTGCTCCTTGTTTAATGACAGAAAAACTGCTATGTTTCGGTAGCTGAGGAGAGCAGGCAAAAACGGCAATACACCAGAGAGGTTGGAATCTATTGGATTGCAGTACCCTGACTAACCACCACAACTAAAGGCAGCCGTGGAGCGTTCCTACATTGGTCCTAGATGCCTCGTCACAACCTGAGAGATTAACTACACCTAAAGATAGAAAGAGGAAAGCTATCTGCCCCGGAGCAGATCCCCAAAGAACATAGGAAGCCCCCAAACATGTAATGGCGGTTAGACAAGAGGAAATACAGACACAGACAGAAAATAGTATGAGCAAACGCTGGGGCCCAATCTGCCTAGACAGAAAAGGATAGAAAGGATACTCACTGCAATTCAAAAAAACCCTAAAAAATGCCAACGCTACTAATTGCAAAAACACCTGAGATCACACGACCTCTACCACCTAAAACAGTTCTCTGGTGTAACAAAACTAAGCCGCAGCCACTGAAAAAACTGGAAAAGGCAAATGAACAAATAACAATGGCTCCAGAGGAACTGAGAGGAGCCCAAGCCCCCCGGGGGGGGGGGAACCTGGCTAACCTCACAGAAATGCAGAGAAATATGCAAATGGTAAGCATAAAAACAAAAACAGAAAATATCTTATCTGAATGCAGAAGAAGAGGCAAGACTCAGCAAGCTTCCAAGTGAACCAGGAACCACAGGTGAGACAAGAACAATTGATCACCGGCAACCATGATGGGAGGGAACCTCCCTTATATCAAGCCAGTCTGTGAATCCTGATTGCCAATCCTCATTGAATGGTTCAGTACTGTTTGTAACCACCAGAGGGAGCTTCTGCTCAGAATTCATTTCCAAAACATTCACAACAAAAAACCCATAATGGTGACAGAAATAACTTGAATCTTGCAAAAGTAATAATAAATCAAAAATCTATGAAAATAAACAAATGAAAGTCAGACATTGCTTTTCAACCATGCTTCCACAGAATTTTTTATAAGATAAAACTCATGAAATAGGCCTGGACAGAAATGATGGTACCCTTAACTTAATATTTTGTTGCACAACCTTTTGAGGCATTCACTGCAATCAAATTATTCCTGAAACTGTCAATGAGACTTCTGCACCTCTCGACAGGTATTTTGCTCACTCCTCAAGAGCAAACTGCTCCAGTTGTCTCGTGTTTGAAGGTTGTCTTTTCCAGATGGCATGTTTCAGCTCTTTCCAAAGATGCTCAATAGGATTTAGGTCAGGGCTCATAGAAGGCCTCTTCAGAATAGTCCAATATTTTCCTCTTAGCCATTTTTGGGTGTTTTTAGCTGTGTGTTTTGGGTCATTATCCTGTTGCAAAACCCATGACCTGCAACTGAGACCAAGCTTTCTGACACTGGGCAGCACATTTCTCTCTAAAATCCCTTGATAGCCTTGAGATTTTATTGTACCCTGCACAGATTCTAGACAACCTGTGCCAGATGCAGCAAAGCAGCCCCAGAACACGAGAGCCTCCTCCATGTTTCACAGTAGGGACAGTGTTCTTTTCTTGATATGCTTCATTTTTCCATCTATGAACATAGAGCTGATGTGCCTTGCCAAAAAGTTCCATTTTTGTCTCATCTGTCCATAGGTCATTCTCCCAGAAGATTTGTAGCCGAAAGTGTTGGAGCGTTCCAGAAAATGAAATAATTCTCCTGGAAAATTATTGCAATTACACATGTTTTGTCATACACATACTTATTTCCTTTCAGTGTATTGGAGCATTACAAAAAAACAGAGAAAAAAAGGCAAATTGGACGTAATTTCACACAAAACCCCAAAAATGGGCCGAACAAAATTGTTGGCACCCTGAACTCAATATTTAGTTGCACAACCATCAACAGGCTTCTTACACCTATCAACTGGAATTTTGGACCGCTCTTCTTTTGCAAATTGTTTCAGGTCTCTTATATTTGAAGGATGCCTTATCCCAACAACAATATTACGGTCTCTCCACAGGTGTTCAGTCGGATTTAGTTCCTGACTCATTGCTGGCCATTTCAGAACTCTCCAGCACTTTGTTTCTATTTATTTCTGGGTACTTTTTAAAGCAGTTTTGAGGTCATTGTCCTGTTGGAAGAACCATGACCTAGGACACAAACCCAGCTTTTGACACTGGGTACTACAATAGGACTCAAATTGTACCCGGGTATCTATTTCTTCTTGTGGTCGGTGCGCACATGCCAGCGCCAGCACATCTCAGAAAAGGGATGGGAGTTTTCCTGGAACTGCGCTGCTATTCTGTATTGCCAGCCAAGCAGCTTCAAGAAAGCTCTCTTTGTGGGATTAGAGCCACTAAAGGCGGATCACAAAAAATTATAGTGAGGGCAATTTGGCCATGCTCCCACTGGAGCCGTGGGCCCAGGTGGAAGCCCAGATTACCCTCCGTATAATCCTCCTATGAAAGTGACTTCAGATAGTCCTCTCAAACCTGGACAACCCCTTAATAAAATTATAAAGATTGTAGGCTGCAATTTGTAGGCTGCAATTTTTTATACATGGTTGCTTGCTTGGTTTTGAGTACCTTTTGTTGATTTTTTTTTCAATGTAATAGAAACTACACAATGAAAATCATGGAAGCAGCAATTTCTCTGCAATATTTTATCTTTCCAGTAGGTGGCAGAAACAGATTTTAAGTCATTCAAAAAGAATGAATAGATAAACACTGGCGCTATACCTATTATAAAAGTAAATATAGAAAACCCAATGATGTATTTAATAAACTGGTGCCTTGGAAGCTGCAGGTGGTTAAAAAGTGGGCTCCGTGTTAACCCACCAGAATGAGTATAACTAAATGATAGATAAACCCCGCGCTAGACCTAAGAGCACTTAGAGGACGACGATAAATCTAAAAAATTGTAATGTACAATGCCAGATGATAAACTCACTGAAATTGCTGGGTTCAAGAGAGAGAGAAAATCCTGTGGGTAATGTTCCTTCCAGATATATATAATGATGATGGAGAATATGCACAGGGTCTGGATAGGACAAAATAAAAAATGGTAAATTGGAGGTTTGCGAGATTATATATCAAAAATAAATAACTGTAATTTTCTTGTACTTACAAAGGTACATGGATATTATATTGCGTTGATTAGCAGATTCAAAAATAATGTTGAACTAGATGTATTGTAGATCCAAAAATAGGTTCAAGATATATTCCTGCTCAAAGCCGTTTTCTAGGGAAAGGTTATTGAATAATTATATATGGATATAGGTGATGTATATAAAGATCACATGTGGCTACTATACTTACAGAGCGTATGGATGATATGATTTTCTGTAAGAAGAGCCATAATGCTGAATGACAGTGAGCGTTAGAATGGAATAAAGTTGCGAGTGTATCTCACATTTAGCAATATTGCCACAGCTTCAAAGGTTTGCTGTAATGAATAGTATTAATGTTTGCACAGAGGATCCACTAAAAATCGCTTTGTAAGCTTTCTATAACGTGATACTCACTAGGTATATTTGACTCAGATGTATTGCGGGGAGTAGCGCCGCATGGCAGATAGGTTGTGAGTGTATCTCACGATTGGCAATATCACCGCAGCTTCAAAGTTTGCTGAAATGAATAATAATGTAGGCACAAGGGATCTGCTCAGAAATAGCCTAGTAGACTTTCACTGACATGATACTCACTGCGTGCAGGTAAATAAGTTGATGTAAGACTCGCCGTAATGCTCACTGAGAGAGAGCGTTTGTTGGGAGAAAAGTCGACACACACTCGGCGTGCTCCGGCCGGAAGCAACGCCTGAGGTAGCGACAGTGAGGGGCGGACCAATGTGGTGTCGACTTTTCTAGCTGTGGCAATATTGCTAAATGTGAGATACACTCGCAACTTTATTCCATTCTAACGCTCACTGTCATTCAGCATTATGGCTCTTCTTACAGAAAATCATATCATCCATACGCTCTGTAAGTATAGTAGCCACATGTGATCTTTATATACATCACCTATATCCATATATAATTATTCAATAACCTTTCCCTAGAAAACGGCTTTGAGCAGGAATATATCTTGAACCTATTTTTGGATCTACAATACATCTAGTTCAACATTATTTTTGAATCTGCTAATCAACGCAATATAATATCCATGTACCTTTGTAAGTACAAGAAAATTACAGTTATTTATTTTTGATATATAATCTCGCAAACCTCCAATTTACCATTTTTTATTTTGTCCTATCCAGACCCTGTGCATATTCTCCATCATCATTATATATATCTGGAAGGAACACTACCCACAGGATTTTCTCTCTCTCTTGAACCCAGCAATTTCAGTGAGTTTATCATCTGGCATTGTACATTACAATTTTTTAGATTTATCGTCGTCCTCTAAGTGCTCTTAGGTCTAGCGCGGGGTTTATCTATCATTTAGATTTTAAGTCATGTTGTTTCATCATCAGGAGTCTCTTTTCTTAACTTAAAGTTAATTTCAGTTCTTCAATACAAAAAGTGAAACTCATACATCATATAGAGTCATTACATTTATATAGTATTCTAATTTACTGAGATAATGACTTTTGGGTTTTCATTGGCTATAAGCCATAATCATCAACATTAACAGAAATAAACACTTGAAATAGATCACTCTGTAATTACTCAATATAATATATGAGCTTCACTTTTTGTATTGAAGAACTGAAATAAATTAACTTTTTGATGATATTCTAATTTTGTGAGCAGCACCTGTATATGTAAAGGATAAGAAATAGATATGCACACACATCTTTTGTTTTTAGGCGGAAAAACAAGATTTTTCAGCATTGCTGATGGCAAGAGTCAGAGCGGGACTGGCCATTGGGCAAGTCTGACAAATCCCAGATGTGCTGATCCAGTTGTGGGCAGCATTGATTGAGACACTGTTAACAGTATCTGCATCCTCAGGATGCTGATACTGTAGCTAGCTGTATTGGAAGAGGAGAGCGCCATCTGCTCCTGCTACTACTTACTCTGACAGGCCATGGATTAATTGCAGCCAGCGACCCGCAAGAGGCTTGTACCACGTCCCTGAGGTTGGCATCACTGCATCGTGCCACCTGAGCTAGCCTACTGTAGACAAGGTAAAAGAGGAAATGGAGGCTATTTTGCACAGGAATCCAGGTCTACAAAAAATATTTTTTGTAATCAGCACAGGTGACTTTGTACTTTTCTAAATCATCTTTTTGTCCTGATTTCAAAAATGTATATAGTTTTTCTGTAGCACGTGTAGTTTCCATGGAGCAGCATCATTATTATAAGGTATAGGAAATATACCAGTGATATTAAGAAAACAGTAATCTACATATCAGAAAAAATGCTTCACCTTACAAAACAGTTTTTATTGAACCAAAATAATTTCACATGCAAAATAGAAACCAAAATATGAGCAGAAATTAAACGTTCTTGACATTAGACTGTCGTTGATTCGATTTTTCAGGGTTGTCCCTTTATAACATCCAACAGTAATCTGCCATCATTGAGTCATTCCAAAAAACCTGGTAGCGGTGTTCCATTACTTTAATGCCCTGGTTAAACTGCTCGCCTTGTTCATCGCTTACATTCCCAAGATTTTGAGGGAAGAAATCTAAATGTGAACGCAAAAAGTGCATTTTCAGAGACATGCGACATCCAAGACACTGGTATGCGTTTAGCAGTTTGTTGTAAATGGGTTTGAGATGAGTTCTGAGCAGAGGCTCCCTCTGGTGGTTACAAGCGGTACTAGTGAGGATTGTGAGGACTGGGAATCAGGTGTTACTGATTGGTCTTATATAAGGGAGTAATTTTCCCATCAGGGTTGCTGGTGATCAATTGTTCTGGTCTGAATCCTTCTTTCCAGTTTCCCTTGTAGCCTGCTGTGTCGTGTCTGCATCTCCTGCTATCAGATAAGACAATTTCTTATTTTGTGTTTTTGCTATATTTTTGCATTTGGTCCTGCACTTCTGTGGGGGCCTTCTGGGTCCCCTCCGGGGGCTTTTGCCCTCTCAGTTTAGTCCAGCCACTGTGTTTTGTACTTTTGCTTTTTCCAGTTTTTTCAGTGGCTGCTGTTTTTGTTACACCAGAGAACTAATTTAGGTGGTAGAGGTCGTGTGATCTCAGGTGATTTTGAAATTAGTAGAGTTGGTGTTTTTTCAGGGTTTTCTGGGATTGCAGTAAGTACCCTTCCTGTCCTTTTCTATTTAGTTAGTTTGGGCCCCAGCGTTTGCTCATACTATTTTCTTTCTGTGTCAGTATTTCCTCTTGTCTAACCGCCATTACATGTTTGGGGGCTTTCTATTATCTTTGGGGTTCTGCTACGGGGCAGATAGCTTTCCTATTTCTATCTTTAGGTGTAGTTAGTTTCTGAGGCTGTGACGAGGCGTCTAGGACCAACGTAGGAACGCTCCACGGCTGCCTCTAGTTGCGGTGGTTAGTCAGGGTACTGCAATCTCATAGATTCCAACTGCTCTGGTGTATTTCCTTTTTTGCCTGCACTCCTCAGCTACCGTAACATAACAGTATCACCGGCCATAAAAATTGTATGGTACTCACAGAAGGGAAAAAATATTTTGAAGGAAGAAAAGTTGTCAGAGATATTTTTCTGTTTGTTGCATTTTTTTTTTTTCCCTCTGTATCTCTGGGTGCTGGGGAGGATCTTTTCTCCCAATGGAGTTTGCACAGTTGTCTGGCCGTGTGGATCAGCTTGCCACTGAGGTTCGGAGTATTGCTGCATATCTTGCTAGGTTGCCTGTTGTGGAACCTAGGATCCCCATGCCAAATTTGTTTTTAGGGGATCGAGCTAAGTTTCAGAATTTCAAAAATAATTGTAAATTGTTTCTTGCCTTAAAATCTAAGTCCTCAGGAAACGCAGCGCAGCAGGTTCAAATTATCATCTCTCTCCTGCGCGGCGATCCTCAGGATTGGGCTTTTTCCCTGATACCTGGGGATCCTGTTTTGAGTGATGTTGATGCATTTTTTCAGGCTTTGTGGTTATTGTACGATGAGCCTAATGTCACTGATCAAGCTGAGAAAGCCTTGTTGGCATTAAATCAGGGGCTTGATGATGCTGAGTTATACTGTCAGAGATTCCGTAGGTGGGCAGTCCTGACCAAATGGAATGACGACGCTTTGGCGGCCCTTTTCCGGAAGGGTCTGTCGGATAATGTAAAGGATGTTATGGTGGGATTCCCTGTCCCCTCTGGTCTCAATGATTCTATGTCATTAGCGATTCAAATTGACAGACGTTTGCGTGAGCGGAGAAGTATGCGTGGAGTGGTGTTGCCTTGTGAGCCAGCTGCTGAGCCCATGCAGTGTGATGGAGTGGTGTCTGGGGCACAGCGTCATGAGTTTCGAAAGCGCAATGGGTTATGTTTCTACTGTGGTGATGCCTCTCATGCTATTTCAGTCTGCCCTAAGCGGGGAAGACATTTTGCACGCTCAGTTGTCTTGGGTAGTGTTCAGACTAAGTTTTTATTAACTGTCACTCTGATATGTTCTCTGTCCTCATTTTCTGCTCAGGCTTTCGTTGATTCTGGAGCAGCTATTAACCTGATGGATTATGATTTTGCTAAACGTTGTGGGTTTCCCTTGATACCCCTACAGAAGTCTATTCCTTTACTGGGGATCAATTCTACCCCTTTGGCTGAGAATAAACCCCAGTTTTCTACTCAGGTGATAATGAGGGTTGAACCTGATCACAGGAGTGCTGCAAATTTTTGGTTCTGTATAATCTGCATGACATTATCGTACTGGGTTTCCCTTGGTTACAGTCTCATAATCCTGTTTTGGATTGGAAATCTGTGTCTGTAACCAGTTGGGGCTGCCAATGTGTTAATACCAACACTCCTGTTTTTTCTGCCTCCCCCCAGGCTGAGGATGTTCCTGACTTTTTGTTTGATTTTTCTGATGTGTTTAGCGAAAGTAAATCTGCATCCTTACCTCCCCATAGGAGCTATGACTGCGCTATTGAATTAGTGCCGGGTAGTAAATTCCCTAAAGGTCGCCTTTTTAACTTGTCTGTACCTGAACATGACGCTATGCGGTCTTATATCAAGGAATCATTGGAGAAGGGTCATATCAGACCATCCTCTTCACCCTTAGGTGCCGGTTTTTTCTTTGTGGCCAAAAAAGATGGTTCATTAAGGCCGTGTATTGATTATCGTCTCTTGAACAATATTACTGTGAAATATCAATACCCGTTACCCCTTGATTTCTGACCTGTTTTCCAGGGTGAAAAACGCTACTTGGTTTACCAAGCTTGACCTCAGGGGGGCGTATAACCTTATTCGCATTAAGCACGGGGATGAATGGAAGACGGCATTTAACACCCCTGAAGGGCATTTTGAGTACCTTGTGATGCCCTTTGGGCTCACTAATGCTCCTTCCGTCTTCCAGTCCTTCATGAATGACATTTTCAGGGATTTTGTGGACAAGTTTCTGATTGTTTATTTGGATGATATCTTGATTTTTTCTAATGACTGGGACTCTCATGTGAAGCATGTTCGAACTGTATTCCAGATTTTGAGAGAGAATGCTCTGTATGTGAAGGGATCAAAGTGTCTTTTTGGCGTACAGAAGATCTCATTTCTGGGATTCATTTTGTCCCCATCTGTTATTGAAATGGACCCGGTCAAGGTTCAGGCCATCTGTGATTGGGTCCAACCTACTTCATTAAAGGCTCTTCAGAGATTTTTGGGTTTTGCCAATTTTTATCGTAAATTTATTGGTAATTTCTCTGTTATTGTTAAACCATTAACTGATTTGACCAGAAAGGGTTCTGATGTGGTGAATTGGCCTCCTGAGGCAGTCTCTGCGTTTCAGGAACTTAAGCAGAGATTCACTTCTGCTCCTGTTCTACGGCAGCCTGATGTTTCTCTGCCATTTCAGGTGGAGGTTGATGCCTCTGAAATTGGGGCAGGTGCCGTTTTGTCCCAAAAAGATCCAGAGACCTCTAAAAGTAACCCTTGTGCCTTTTTCTCTCGAAAATTTTCTCCTACTGAACGTAATTATGACGTGGGTAATCGGGAGTTATTGGCCATGAAGTGGGCTTTTGAAGAGTGGAGACATTGGCTGGGGGAGCCAAACATCAGGTGGTGGTCCTTACGGACCATAAGAATCTGGTCTATCTGGAATCTGCCAAGCGACTCAATCCTAGACAGGCCAGGTGGGCCTTGTTTTTCACACGTTTTAATTTTGTGGTTTCCTTTCTTCCTGGCACTAAGAATGTTAAGGCGGATGCCCTCTCGAGGAGTTTCCTTGCGGACTCTCCTGAGCTATCTGATCCCTCTGTTATTTTGAAGGAGGGTGTAGTTCTTTCCGCCATCTCGCCCAATTTGAGACTTGCTCTGGAGGGGTGTCAGGAGGATAGGCCCGAGCGCTGCCCTGTTGGAAAATTGTTTGTCCCGGACCAATGGAAAAAGAGTGTGATGTCTGAGATTCATTGTTCCGCATTGGCTGGGCATCCCGGAATTTTTGGTACCAGAGACTTGGTTAGTCGGTCCTTTTGGTGGCCTACCTTGTCTCGCGATGTCAGGGAATTTGTGCAGTCCTGCGGGACTTGCTCTCGCTCCAAGCCTTGCTCTCGCTCTAGTGGTTTGTTGATGCCATTGCCTGTGCCCAAGAGACCATGGACCCATATCTCTATGGATTTCATTTCCGATCTTCCTGTTTCTCAGAGAATGACCACCATCTGGGTAATTTGTGATAGGTTTTCCAAAATGATACATCTTGTGCCATTACCTAAGTTGCCTTCCTCCTCTGAATTGGTGCCGTTGTTCCTTCAGCACGTGGTTCGTTTACACGGCATTCCTGAGAACATTGTGTCTGACAGAGGAGTCCAGTTTGTTTCCAGATTTTGGAGAACTTTTTGTTCTAAACTGGGTGTTCAATTGTCTTTCTCCTCGGCATTTCATCCTCAGACCAATGGTCAAACTGAGAGAACAAACCAGACATTGGAGACTTATCTAAGATGCTTTGTGTCTGCTGATCAGGATGACTGGGTCTCTTTTTTGCCTTTGGCTGAGTTTGCTCTTAATAATAGGGCTAGCTCTGCCACTTTGATGTCTCCGTTTTTCTGTAATTCTGGGTTTCACCCTCGATTTTCTTCAGGACAGACGGAGGCTTCTAGTAGAAAAAGACCGCTTTAGGTCGAAACGTTGTGTTTTTGTGATGGCCTGAAATAAAGCTTTTTTCTACAATACTCACCTGGATGGAGCGCTGTTCTTCCTGTCTGGAGACGGAGGCTTCTGTCTGTCCAGGTGTTGACTCTGTTGTTGAGCGTATGCAGCAGATTTGGGACCAGGTAGTGGAGAGGTTGTCCCTCTCTCAGGAGAAGGCCCAGCGGTTTGGTAACCGGCATAGGACTGATGGTCCTCGGTTTAAGGTGGGGGACTTGGTCTGGTTGTCCTCAAAGAATATTCCTATGAGAGTAGCATCTCCTAAATTTAAGCCTAGGTTCATTGGACCTTATAAGATCATGGAGATTATTAATCCTGTTTCTTTTCGTTTGCTTCTTCCAGGGACATTTAAGATCCATAACGTGTTCCACAAGTCCTTGTTGAAGAGGTTTGTTGAGCCAGTGGTTCCTGCTGCTGTGCCTCCTGACCCTGTTTTGGTTGAGGGCAATCTGGAGTATGTGGTTGAGAAAATATTGGATTCTCGTTTTTCTAGACGAAGACTCCAGTATTTGGTTAAATGGAGAGGTTATGGTCAGGAAGACAATTCTTGGGTGTTTGCTTCGGACATCCATGCTAGGAGACTTATCCGTGCGTATCATAGAACTCATCCTGACCGACCTGGTTGCTCAAATGAGGGTTCGGTGACCCCTCCTCAAGGGGGGGGTACTGTTGTGAATGGGTTTGAGATGAGTTCTGAGCAGAGGCTCCCTCTGGTGGTTACAAGCGGTACTAGTGAGGATTGTGAGGACTGGGAATCAGGTGTTACTGATTGGTCTTATATAAGGGAGTAATTTTCCCATCAGGGTTGCCGGTGATCAATTGTTCTGGTCTGAATCCTTCTTTCCAGTTTCCCTTGTAGCCTGCTGTGTCGTGTCTGCATCTCCTGCTATCAGGTAAGACAATTTCTTATTTTGTGTTTTTGCTATATTTTTGCATTTGGTCCTCCACTTCTGTGGGGGCCTTCTGGGTCCCCTCCGGGGGCTTTTGCCATCTCAGTTTAGTCCAGCCACTGTGTTTTGTACTTTTGCTTTTTCCAGTTTTTTCAGTGGCTGCTGTTTTTGTTACACCAGAGAACTAATTTAGGTGGTAGAGGTCGTGTGATCTCAGGTGATTTTGAAATTAGTAGAGTTGGTGTTCTTTCAGGGTTTTCTGAGATTGCAGTAAGTACCCTTCCTGTCCTTTTCTATTTAGTTAGTTTGGGCCCCAGCGTTTGCTCATACTATTTTCTTTCTGTGTCAGTATTTCCTCTTGTCTAACCGCCATTACATGTTTGGGGGCTTTCTATTATCTTTGGGGTTCTGCTACGGGGCAGATAGCTTTCCTATTTCTATCTTTAGGTGTAGTTAGTTTCTCAGGCTGTGACGAGGCGTCTAGGACCAACGTAGGAACGCTCCACGGCTGCCTCTAGTTGCGGTGGTTAGTCAGGGTACTGCAATCTCATAGATTCCAACTGCTCTGGTGTATTTCCTTTTTTGCCTGCACTCCTCAGCTACCATAACATAACAGCAGTTCTTCAGAACCTTCACAGACTCACTTGAAGCTTTCCCAATATCTCAATTCCTTATCATTTAGAGTTCCTTCAAACACACCATCTCTCATAAGCTTTCTGATCTGAGGACCAACAAATACCCCTTCCTTCAGTTTTGCTGGTGAAATGCTGGAGAATTTCTGTGAAATGTACTGGAACCCTTGTGAATTTGTTTTTGCCATGCTAATCAATCCCAACTTTATATGTAGTGGAGGAAGAAAGATTTTTGTTGGAGCAACTAAAGGATTATGC
This sequence comes from Oophaga sylvatica, assembly GCA_033576555.1. NCBI lineage: Eukaryota > Metazoa > Chordata > Amphibia > Anura > Dendrobatidae > Oophaga > Oophaga sylvatica. The sequence goes on from JARQOD010000004.1 coordinate 434,127,778, forward strand.
TGAACATTGTCTCTACCTGGAGCATAGATGTTTCTCTGCCCCCAATCACGATGAACATAATGTATTTCTACTGTCCCATAAACACAAGAAGCAACAATATTTAGTGAAACCTCCTTGCATTCCCATTAGCAGATCAATCACTTTGAAATCTCCACAGATAATCCATTGATGATGCTTATATTTTATAGCATCCAAAACAACTGACAGATTTTCATAACTTTCCTTTAGATGACATGAGTGAGCAATAGGGATTGATGGTTTCATATTTCCATTGTGAAGCAACACTGCTTTCAAACTTCTCTGGGATGAGTCAATAAACAATCGCCAATCTGCAACAAAATACTTTTGATTCAGTTCTTCAAGGAGGCCATTCACATTGTTACAGTGCACCATTGGTCCATCAACTGTGAAAAATTGTGTTAAAGTGATACTTCTATTTTGGTAACAACACACTTTGACATCATCATGAAGAAGATTCTTCTGTTTCAGGCTAGATGCAAGAAGTTCACCTTTATCTTTTGACAATGAAAGGTCTCTGATGAGATAATTTAATTCATGTTGAGTAAAGCGTTCTGGCTGCTCGGCTGCTCCATCAGGTGCATACTTATCTTGACTTGAGGTCTCCATGTCTTCGCCAGTAGCTTCAGCGCCGTAGTCTTCATAATCTACTTCATTTTCATCCAATCCAGACAACGGTGGTACAGGAACTGGCACCATCATGTGGATTCAAGTTCAGGGTAATTAATCTCATGTTTGTTCTTTGTAGAAAAGCCATTCAGTTTGACAAAACAAAAGTAGCAATCATCACTAAGATTTTTGGGTTCTCTCCAAATCATGGGAACAGCAAATGGCATAGCCACTTTCCTCATATTCAAGGAGTCACGAAGACCATTGGAACAACTTGAGCATATTGCATGAGGGGCCCAGCTTTGGTCTTGATCACCAAGTGGACACTTAAGGTACATCTGGTACATCTTTTTAATATCATGAGTGATTGAATGTACTTGGCCTTTTGGTGTAAAAGAACCACACACATAGCAGAATCTGTTCAGATGATTGATACACTGTCGGGGCATTTTTCTCCTTTAAATCAGATCAAACAGTAGAGTTCAGTACAATGGTGGTGACACACTAAAAAAAAATGTGATGAGGAGACCGACTAAATGTAGATATTTCCCCAGAGATGACAGAGACAGCTTGTATTTAGAACTGATTTTCCTGGAGGTAATTGGTAGATAACTATATACAGTTGTGATGTAAATGAGTCAGCCTATTCCTTACAGATGACAGGCAGTTTCACAGTGTGATATTGGCTGCTTTCACGTTCTCTCTCTGTGGAGACCCTCACTCAGTAGCTGAGCTGTTTTCTTCCCTCTGAGACGACTTGCCCTCCCAGAAATGCAGTGAAAATCCTCTACAATGGTGGCTGTCCGCTGCCTTCCCTTCTGTCTCCCTGTGGCAGGGCTCAGATCCCTGTAGAGGCCTGTCTCCTGTCAGAGTCTCACATACCAGTCCTTGCTGCTATCACCATCCTTTTCTGACTGACTCAAATCTTACCGCCTCATAAGTTAGCTCCTCCCCATAACATGTGACTTTCTGAGAAGCAGTCATTGGTTGACTGCACTGTCAATATTCCTTCCCATAAAACTCACTAAAGCCTTTACTGATGTTGTCCCTGTAAGAAAATTCACAATTAAGTAAGACAAGCAAATAAATGGGAATAATATAGGAAAATCCACATACATTGAAAATGCAGAAATAACAAAAATACTTTTATCTCAGAAACATTATGTGATAGAGCAAAACTAAGTATATTTTTGGAATCAGCGCATCAAACTCCATAAAACAGACATATTACCTTTGCTGATGATTTTTTTGTGTTGACCAGTGTTATTAGCTTTTTTAACCTTTTCTCATATTATTTAGCCTGCAAGATAGAGGTGAGGTTATCATTCTGTGTGGGGGTCTGTAGGGTGTGTGGGAGGCTGTGGGAACCATGCTGGAACCTTCATACTATACATACGGAGATGTGAGAGGATCATCATACTAAATATAGGTGAGGTGTGAGGGCCATCTTACTGTGTATAATGCAGCTGGGGGCAGTTTATTGTGTATAGGGGAGCTGTGGGGGCCACTATACTGTGTATAAATGAGCTGTGAGGGTCTATCGTGCTGTATAGCGGGACCATGGAGCCATCTTACGCTATATAGGAAGCTGTTGGGCCATCAAACTGTGTAAAAGGAGTTGTGGGGTCATTTTACTGTACAGTAAATAGGGGAGCTGTGTGGGCCATTACACTGTGTGTATAGGGGAGCTATAGGGGCTATCATACTTTGCATGAGGAAATGTGGAGACACCATACTTTATATAGGGCAGCATGGTGGCTCATTGGTTAGCACTGCAGCCTTGCAGCGCTGGGGCCCTTGGTTCAAATCCTAGCAAGGACATCTGTAGGAAGTTTGTATGTTTGTGTGGGTTATTTCAGTTTTCTTCTACATTCCAAAGACGGAATTTGCAGTAAATTGTGAGTCACAATGAGGACATTGGTGATGATGTCTGTAAAGTGCTGTAGACATTATTGGTGTAATATAAGTGAGTTCTTTAGGGATCTGTGGGCAACCATACTGTATATTGTGGCCATCATAGTGTGAATATGGGGCTGTGGTGACCATTATATTGTGTATATGGGACTGTGGAGGGACATCATCATTGCCTCAGAGGAGAATTTAATTTATATGAATAAATGAATGTTTTCTAAAATAAATACCTTGATAAGCATAATAGGTGGAGATAGAGGACAAAGCACTCTACATTAACAATATAAAGATAATAATTAAACCACCATAATATGGATACAATGAGGAACCTAGTGCAAACAATTCTAATAGATGCAAGAGGAAAATACACAGTCATATAGTACATTTGAATCAAATAAATACTGATCTTTATTAACCCCTTAACGACCAAGCCATTTTGAAGGTTAATGACCAGGCCAATTTTTACATTTCTGACCACTGTCTCTTTATGTGCTTATGACTCTGGAACGCTTCAACGGATCTTGGTGATTCTGAGACTGTTTTCTTGTGACATATTGTACTTCATGATAGTGGTAAAATTTCTTCGATATAACTTGCATTTATTTATGAAAAAAACGGAAATAGGGCAAAAAATTTTAAAATTTAGCAATTTTCAAGCTTTTAATTTTTATGCCATTAAATCAGAGAGATATGTCACAAAAATAGTTAATAAATAACATTGCCTACATGTCTACTTTACATCAGCACAAATTTGGAACCAAAATTTTTTTTTGTTAGGAAGTTATAAGTGTTAAAAGTTGACCAGCAATTTCTCATTTTTCCAACAAAATTTACAAAACCATTTTTTTAGGGACCACCTCACATTTGAAGTGAATTTGAGGGGTCAATATGACAGAAAATACCCAAAAGTGACACCATTCTAAAAACTGCACCCCTCAAGGTGTTCAAAGCCACATTCAAGAAGTTTATTAACCCTTTAGGTACGTCAGAAGAATTGAAGCAATGTAGAAGGAAAAAATGAACATTTAACTTTTTTTCCCAAAATTTTTCTTTCGACACAATTTTTTAAATTTTGTCAAGGTTATCAGGAGAAAATGAACCACAATATTTGTTGTACAATTTCTCTTGAGTACACCGATACCCCATGTGTGGGGGAAAACCAATCTTTAGGCGCACGGCAGTGCTCAGAAGGGAAGGAGCATCATTTGAGATTTTGAATGTCAAATTGGCTGGAATCGAGAGCGGACACCATGTCGCGTTTGGAGAGTCCTTGATGTACCTAAACAGTAGAAACCCCCCATAAATGACCCCATTTTGGAAACTAGACCCCCCAAGGAACTTATCTAGATCTGTGGTGAGCACTTTGAACCCCCAAGGGCTTCACAGAAGGTTATAACGTAGAGCCGTAAAATTTAAAGATCATATTTTTTCCACAGAAATTATCTTTTTACCCCAAATTTTTATTTTTCAAAGGATCAAAGGATCCCAAAAGTTATTGTGCAATTTGTCCTGAGTACGCTGATACCCCATATGTGGAGGTAAACCACTATTTGGGTGCATGGCAGAGCTCGGAAGGGAAGCAGCGCCATTTGACTTTTTTGGCTGGAATTGAGATTGGATGCCATGTCGCATTTGGAGAGTCCCTAATGTGCTTAAACAGTGGAAACCCCCCACAAGTGACCCCATTTTGGAAACTAGACCCCCCAAGGAACTTATCTAGATGTGTGGTGAGAGCTTTGAACCCCCAAGGGCTTCACAGAAGGTTATAACGTAGAGCCGTAAAATTAAAAAATCATATCTTTTCCACAAAAATGATCTTTCTACCCCCAATTTTTATTTTCCAAAGGGTAACAGGACCCAAAAAGTTATTGTGCAATTTGTCCTGAGTACGCTGATACCCCATATGTGGGGGGGAACCACTATTTTGACGCATGGCAGAGCTCGGAAGGGAAGGAGCACCGTTTTTGAATGCAGACTTTGATGGAATGGTCTGCGAGTGTCATGTCGCGCTTGGAGAGCCCCTAATGTGCCTAAACAGTAGAAACCCCCCACAAATGACCACATTTTGCAAACTAGACCCCCAAGGAACTTATCTAGATGTGTTGTCAGCACTTTGAACCCCAAGGGCTTCACAGAAGTTTATAACGTAGAGCCGTGAAAATAAAAAAATCACATTTTTTTCCACAAACATGACCTTTTTGCCCCCAAATTTTTTTTTTATAAGGGTAACAGGAGAAATAGGACCCCAAAAGTTGACGTGCAATTTGTCCTGAGTACACTGATATCCCATATGTGGGGGACTAGGAGGTGAGAACCTCTCCTCCCCTACCCTTGGGCTGTTCCCAGTAGCCTAAGACAAGGGACTTATGCGTGACCAGTGTTGTGTTGGGAGATCTCTAGAGAAAATGGGTGAGGGCTCTTAGCTGCAGCAAGACCTCACGTCGGTCTGTGATTTTGGACTTATTATGGACATCAGGAATAACATGGATATTTGATTTTGTATTCTGCCTGCCTCAATAAATCCCATTGGATTGTTCTTAGCCCGGTGGTCTCTTCTTGCTCTGCCGCATACCCCGTCACAAACTGGTGGCTGCGGTGGGATCAGAGCAGAACGAATGGAGGACAGCGGCCCATCAACTTCTGGAACCAGAGCCTCAGAGTCAGGGCCGGCGTCAGCACCCGGCACACCCGGGCAAGTGCCGGGGCCCTGAGCAGGCGGGGGGGCCCACTCGCCGTCTGGCACCCCCGCACCCGTTAGCGGAGGAGAGCAGTGTCAGCGCCGCCACTGGGCCCCCCCCGCTTGCTCAGGGCCCCGGCATCAGCTGGCACAATACTTACCTCTCCCGTGCCTCAGCTGTCGCAGCTCCGGGCTCCAGGGGGCGCCGGCGCTTCCTCTCACAGCAGCGCCGCTGAATGACGTCATCATTCAGCGGCCGGCTGTGGCAGAGAGCGCGGACGCTGGACGGGTGAGACGTGTGTGTGTGTCTCTGTGTGTGTGTGTCTGTGTGTATGTAGTGCGGTGCTTTGTGTGTGTGTGTGTGTGTGTGTGTATGTGTGTGTGTATGTATGTGAGAGAGTGCTTGTGTGCTGTCTGTGTGTGATGATGGGCAGGCATTGCTGATAATGGGGAGGCATTGATGATGATGAGGAGAAGATGATGATAATGGGCAGGCATTGCTGATAATGGACAGGCATTGATGATGGGGAGAAGATGATGATGGGGAGGAGATGATGATGGGCAGGCATTGCTGATAATGGGGAGGCATTGATGATGATGGGGAGAAGATGATGATAATGGGCAGGCATTGATGATAATGGGCAGGCATTGATGATGGGGAGGAGATGATGATGATGGGCAGGCATTGATGATGATGGGGAGGAGATGATGATGATGGGCAGGCATTGATGATAATGGGGAGGCCATGATGATGATGGGGAGACAATGATGATGATAAGGAGACAATGATGATGATGAGGAGGAAATCATGATGATAATGGGGAGTCTTTCCACAGCGCCCTTTCCTGAGCCGTAACAGTGCAGAACGCAGTACAGCGCAGAGGAGAGCTCCATATTTTGTATGGAGCATTATATGGGGACCAGTATCCTGTATGGAGCATTATATGGGGACCAGTATCCTGTATGGAGCATTATATTGGGTCCAGTATTCTGTATGGAGCATTATTTTGGGTCCAGTATTCTGTATGGAGCATTATATGGGGGGTGACATCCTGCATGGGGTATTATATGGGTGATGAGGGGGAGACTGTGGTGCCCATAATATTGTATGGAGGACTGTACTGTCCAGTCTGTTCTGTGCGCTGTGAGGATTTGGCGGTTTTTGAGCTATTGTACAATTTACAATAGGCATCAGTCATGTAATGGAAGAAGTGAAGTGTTTGGCACTGTACTGTACCTATATTTCTCTGCTGTATCTGTGCATCATGAATCGTGGTCTGTGTTAAAGGGGCCCACTGAGACTTTCGCCCGGGGCCCATAAAAACCTGGAGCCGGCCCTGCTCAGAGTACAAGAACTGGACTGTGGGGAGCTTACAAACAAAGGCCCGTGAACTGGGGGTCAGCTACAAGGGACTCTCCAAGGAGCAGCTAACTGAGGCTTTGGAAGGAGTTCGCCTGCAAGAGGACACTGAGGAAGCACCTCCACGGCAAATGGAGGAAAGGCGACAGGCAGAGGTAAATACCCAAAAAAGTCAGTGGGCTGTGTGGTACGAGGAGGAGATGGCAATGATGGGAGAGGAGGTCTCCATAGACTATAAGATGGAGGTTATGCGAGGAGCTAAGGAGATGACATTGCTGAGAGGCAGATAGCTTTGGAAGCAGCTAGAAGCTCCAGACAGACTGTAACCCCAGCACCCACCATGAGGGAACTCCCCAGAATGTTCCGCAAAGATTTCAAGCCGTTCCAGGAGGCTGCAGGTGACATTGAGGGCTTCTTCCAGGACTTTGAGCATCAGTGTCGATTAATGGAAGTCCCAGAAAGAGAGCGAGTACGACATCTGGTCGTACTCGCTCTTAGAGGGTGGGGCTCTTAGAGGGTGGAGCTGCCGCAGCCTATAGAGCTATGGACCCTTGGGGGGACTGTGAGTATGCAGACATTAAACGGACTGTTCTAGAACTGACCCCAGACACGTATAGGACCCAGTTTCGTACTTTGGCCTGTGATGAGGAGGTGTCCTTCAAGATGTATGCCCACAGACTCAAACAAATATGTCATCGCTGGCTGGAGGGAGAGGAGGCCTTAACTTGGGGGGCCTTCCTCCAGGTCATCTTGAAAGAGCAGTTTTACTTCAAGTGCCCCGCTGAGATCCGAGAATGGGTGCGTGAAAGGAGACCAGCCACTGTGGAGGAAGCTGCAGCTCTAGCGGATGAGGCTCTCACCATCAAGCCTCAATGGAAAAAACTACTACTCAGTGAGAAAAGAACTACCAGCCCCCCGACGATGGCGGCCCCTGGTCCTTCGGCCTCCCATATTCACCATCCCAATAGACCATCAACTCATGGTGACCTTCGTGTGACTGGGCCTCGCATTACTCCTGCTCCACCTTCGGGACTACGACGTGGGGGAAGAGTCCCAGAGCGCAGATATTATAGATGTGGGCAGCCTGGACATCTGCAATTTCAATGTCCAGGTGTTCGGAGACAGGACGGCTACAGACCGCCTTTGCCGGTTCGTTATCTACAGACACTCTCACCAGGAGAAGAGCTGGATTCAGTCCCGATGACTTGCCAAGTGACTCCGATACCCTGGCTCCCATACCAGGAGTCTATGGGGTGCGAGCCCCAGCCACCTGTTCTTCTGACCTTCAGCACCAACATCTACAGGAGGTTGTGCTGGATGGCCAAAAAGTTGTTGGCTTCCGTGACACTGGGGCTTTTCTCACAATAGCCGATCCCCGAGTACTTCAGCCAGAAGCAATTCAAAAGGGACCAGGAATTGCCATTGTATTGGCTGGAGGCACCCAGAGATATATTCCAAGAGCGAGGGTGACCCTGGATTATGGCTTTGGGGCCAAACAATGCGTGGTCGGTGTGATGAGCGGCCTCCCTGCAGACGTTCTTTTAGGAAATGATGTGGGACATCTGCATTGCCACTTTGTCGGTGCGGTAACCAGAAGTCAAGCCAAGAGAGCAGCAAATGGGGACGCCTACAACTCATCCATGGAAATGAGGCCACCAGAACCGCCGACACAGCCGGTGAGTGATTCTTCTTGTGGGGACAATGTGAGTGATACCTGGGATAGAGTTCAGTTTCGACAAGAGGTAGATACTGACCCCACCCTAGCTAGTTTTAGAGCACGAGCTGAGATAGGGCAGTTAGGGAGAACGGGGAAAGAATTATCCGAGAAAATGGACTTTTGTATAGGGTTACCAATGCTGCCTCCCCAGATAAGCCCTGGACTTGTAACAAACAGATGATTGTTCCTCAGAAATACAGAATTCCCCTATTACACCTTGCTCATGATAATCCTACTGCTGGCCATCAAGGCAAAACCCGCACCGAGAGACGATTGACTCAAACCTTCTATTGGCCAGGGATTTCTCAGGCAGTGGCGCATTTCTGCCGAACTTGCGATATATGTCAGCGTAGAGGGCGACCCGGAGATCACCCAAAGGCACCTCTGCAACCACTCCCTATCATAGAAGAACCATTTCAAAGAGTAGCTGTCGATATCGTTGGGCCTCTGGCTAAACCAAGTAGATCAGGAAAGCAGTACATTTTCACTGTTGTGGACTATGCCACCCGATATCCGGAAGCTGTGGCCTTGTCAAGTATTTCTGCAGCCAAGGTGGCCGAGGCCCTGGTTATCATTTCACCAGAGTAGGATTTCCCAGTGAGATCTTGTCGGACCAAGGCTCCCAGTTCATGTCAGAACTAGTCCAACGTCTGTGGCGCACCTGTGGAGTACGAGCGATTCGAACGACATCGTATCATCCACAAACAAATGGACTTTGTGAACGATTTAACGGCACTCTGAAGAATATGCTGAGGGCCTTCACTGACAGAGATTCAGACTGGGAGAAGTACCTACCCTATCTCTTGTTTGCCTATTGGGAAATACCTCAGGAGTCCACCGGGTTTTCCCCCTTTGAACTCCTCTATGGGAGAAAGGTCCGAGGACCCTTAACTCTGCTCAATGAATACTGGGCGGGGCAAGTTGAAGATACAGGAGCCCCTGTTGTCCCTTATGTCCTAAAGCTGCGAGAAACCCTGGCTCAACTTGCTAGTTTAGCCCAGAGTCATGTGCGTATGGCTCAAACCCGATAGAAGACCTGGTATGACCGTAAGGCACGCTAGTTTGTAGAAGGACAACAGGTCTTAATGATTATTCCCCATCCACAAAATAAACTGCAGACCACGTGGGAGGGTCCCTTCCGGGTTCTCAAGAAACTAAATGATACCAATTACCTTCTTGCTTTAGATGATCAGGGACTAAGACAAAATACTGTTCATGTGAATATAATTAAGGAATACCACGACCGGAACCTTCCAATGATAGCAAGCTGTCGGCTACCTTCAGAAGACGGTCACAAGGAAGAGGATTCCCTACCTGATCTCGTGGAAGCCGCGAGAGCCCCTTCCACTGTGGAACAGGTTCCTCTGGGAGATCACCTGGACCCCTTACAGAAAGACCAGATGCTGGGAGTGCTTCAACAGAGACGGGCTGCCTTCTCATCTCAACCAGGTCGAACCACCGTCACCCAACATCATGTGGACACTCAGGGTATCCGTCCCATACAACAGGCTCCTTACCGGGTAGCTGAATCAGTTCGAAACACCATGCAGCACGAACTAGAGGAGATGTTACAGCTTGGGGTAATCCAGGCCTCTCATAGCCCTTGGGCCTCTCCTGTGGTGTTAGTACCCAAGAAGGATGGGAGTACTCGATTTTGTGTGGACTACAGACGACTTAATGACCATACTGTCAGTGATCCTTACCCAATGCCCCGTATTGACGAACTTCTAGACCGACTGGCTGGGTCCCGATATGTCACTACCTTAGATCTCAGTAAGGGATACTGGCAAATTCCTCTGATGGAGCAAGGGAGAGAACGGTCCGCTTTTATAACCCCCTTTGGGCTGTACGAATTTCTAAACATGCCTTTCGGAATGAAGACTACCCCTGCAACCTTCCAGAGAATGGTAGACCAGATCCTCTGGAGATGTGGGGACTTTGCTTGTGCCTACTTAGATGATATCGCCATCTTCAGCCAGACGTGGGAGGAACATCTGAATCAAGTAGCCGTTATTCTTGACCGGATTCTTGCAGCCGGCCTAACCATTCGACCCGATAAATGCCAATTGGGGATGGGTGAAGTTCAGTACCTAGGGCAGAGAGTAGGGGGCGGGAAGCTCCGTCCGGAACCTGCAAAAATCCAGGCTATTAGAGACTGGCATGTACCCCAAACTAAGAAACAAGTTATGGCTTTTTTGGGCACTGCCAGCTATTACCAAAATTTGTTTCTCATTTTAGCACTGTGGCCAAGCCTCTTACCGACCTGACCAAGAAAACAATGCCCAGGCTGGTAATCTGGACTCCAGCCTGTGAGGAGGCTTTTAACCGGCTGAAGGACGCCCTGGTCTGTGACCCTGTTCTGGCTGCTCCAGACTATAAGAGGCGATTCATTGTGCAGACGGACGCCTCTGCTTATGGATTGGGAGCTGTACTCAGCCAGGTGAATGCAGCAGGGGACGAGCACCCCGTCGCCTACCTCAGCAGGAAACTGCTGGACCGAGAAGTGGCCTATGCAACTGTGGAAAAAGAATGTCTGGCTATAGTGTGGGCCCTCCGGAAACTAAAGCCGTATCTGTATGGATGAGAATTCTCTGTGGTTACTGATCACAATCCCCTCACCTGGCTGAACAGAGCTTCTGGGGACAATGGACGCCTACTACGATGGAGCCTGGCTCTGCAGCCCTATAACTTTACCATACAGTATAGGAGAGGCAGCCAACACCAAAATGCAGATGGACTGTCCAGGCAGGAGGAGCCCTGAGTCCGGTCAGCCCTGCCTGTGTGTACTTAACAAGCGACCTGTAGAGGTCCCTCGTACGTACACAAAATTGGAGGGGAAGGAATTGTCATGATACATAGTTTGCCCTGTCCTGCATTTCTGTATAACTTTGTTCCTCTATCATCATTTAACTTAGGCTTATGTCAACACAGCAAGAGGACTCCCCATTGTTCTCCTAAGCCGGGGGAGAACTCACAATACACATTCATATAGACATATCGGAGCCATGCAATGGACCAAACCATTGACTAGGAGGTGAGAACCTCTCCTCCCCTACCCTTGGGCTGTTCCAGTAGCCTAAGACAAGGGACTTATGCGTGACCAGTGTTGTGTTGGGAGATCTCTAGAGGAAAAGGGTGAGGGCTCTTAGCTGCGGCAAGACCTCACGTCGGTCTGTGATTTTGGACTTATTATGGACATCAGGAATAACATGGATATTTGATTTGATATGCTGCCTGCCTCAATAAATCCCGTTGGATTGTTCTTAGCCCGGTGGTCTCTTCTTGCTCTGCCGCATACCCCGTCACAGGGGGGAACTACTGTGATCACCTTACTGCGATCTTTGGGAGGCAGAATGAACAAATCCACAAAAGGTGAAGAATTGGTTTTATTTTTTACACTGTTCCTCGTGCGGTATTAGTGATTAGGCGACTTTATTCCTCGGGTCGGTGCGATTACAGCGATTCCATATTTATATCCTTTTTTCATGTTTAGCTTCTGTCACACACTAAAAGACGCTTTTTTTTGGAAGAATTTTTTGTAAGAAATTTTTGCATCGCCGCATTTTGAGAGCTATAATTTTTCCATATTTCGTCCGACAGAGTTATCTGTGGGCTTATTTTTTGCAGGACGAGCTGACGTTTTTATTGGTACCATATTTGGGCACATAACGTTTTTTGATCGCTTCCTATTCCGATTTTTGTGGAAGCAGAATGAACAAAAACCAGCAATTCAGGAATTGTTTTTTTTTTTCCTCCGTTCAGCGTGTGGTAAAATTGATAAAGCAGCTTTATTCTTCGGGTCACTACGATTACAGCGATACCTCATTTATATATTTTTTTTATGTTTTGGCGTTTTTTACACAATAAAAAATTTTATAGAAAAAATAATTATTTTTGCATCAGTTTATTCCGCGAGCTATAACTTTTTTATTTTTTCGCTGATGATGCTGTATAGTGGCTTGTTTTTTGCGGGACAAGATAACGTTTTCAGCGGTACCATGATTATTTATATCCGACTTTTTGATCGCGTGTTATTGCACTTTTTCCAAGCAGTATGATGATACCGCTTGGAAAAAGTATAATTTACTACTTTTTTGTGTTTTTTTTTTACGGCTTTCACTGAAGGGGTTAACTAGGGTTACGCTTTTATAGATGGGATTTTTACGGACGCGGCGATACCAAATATGTGTATTTTATTTGTTTTTTGTTTTTTTTATTACATAAAAATGTGTATTTTTTAGGGGAATTTTTTAAATTATTTTTTAATATTTTTTTTACAATTTTTTTTTAAAAAAATGCTTTTTTTACCTTGTCCCTTTATGGGACTTTCACTTTTTTATTTTGATTGCAGTTACAATGCATTGCAATGCTCCAGCATTGCAATGCATTGTACCTATAGTGAAAGATGCTGTGAGCATGGTCACAGCGGCTTTCCGTAGCTAGATGACCCGGAGGTTGTCATGACAACCCCCGGGTCATCAAGGCAGAGATCGGGCCCTGCAAATACATTGCAGGGCGCCGATCTGAGGCAGAGGGAGCTCCCGACCCTCTGCCTCTCCCCCTGATCGCAGCAGTCAGGGGGTTAACAGCCAGGGGCGGCGGGGGCGCCGCTCCTGGCTGTCAGTGCAGGAAGCTCGGCCACTGCAGCGCTGAGCTCCTGCACTGATCAGGCAGAAGAGGCTGAAATTTCAGCCTCTTCTGCCTGATCGCTGCTGTGTTTGGTCAGTCACATTGATTGACCAATCACAGCGCTGTAGGTGCGGGGACTGACTGCAAAGGTCCCCGCACCGCTTGCTGTGCCTGTCAGCTGTCTGTGACAGCTGTTGGCACTGAACTACCACTGCGTGTTTACACGCAGTGGTAGTTCAAAGGCTGGACGTGCACAGTCCGTCAAGGTGCCAAAACTGACACCTTGCCATGAGGGACTGTGCACGTCATTGGACATTAAGGGGTTAAATATATCCAATAGACAAGGACAAAAAATACATGGGGCTAAAAGATGGTAAAAAATGGTAGTACCACAACATCCAAAATGCCCGAGGGGTGGTTGTGTTCCGTGTGGTCACTGTATCGCCTTTTCCAATGTAGATAGATGTGATTCGTTTTCTAATTCTAGTGTTACAAGATGTTATAAGATTAAAAAACGGATATCTTGCACCACTAGATATGTCATCTATTATGCGACCTGTTCATGTGGACTCATTTATATTGGGCTCACGACGAGACAATTTCAGGTTCGCATAAGGGAACATGTTCTTGGGATTCAGGCGGCTGCAACTCACACGGACATGACCACCTTAAAAACTATTTCACGACACTTTAAGTCCTTTCATCGGTGCGATAGTACCCTGTTCAGGGTGCGTGGTATGATGCTCTAAATATTAATATTAGAGGGGGTAATTTATCTAGCCGTCTTGGACAGCTGGATCTGGACCCTTGATACCATCCATCCCCTGGGGCTAAATTAAAATATTAGTTTCTTTCCATTTCTCTAGTCGCCTGTTCGCTGCACATTGGAGTATCTCCGCATCTTTTTTATTTGATTTGATTTTAATATTTTTTCTTTTTCTTTTCTACTAGGTTGTTCAGACTTAACTTGTTGATGTATGACCCGGAATTCTTGCGATTTGACCACTACATAGGGATCTATTTTCATTGAAGCAAGCAACACTTATTGAACATATATCATCATTTGTACTATTGCAATGCTGTCTTAACAATAGGGTTTGGGATGGTTTTGGCAACATGGGATATTGTAAATACTGTCATCATTTTGTACTTTGTATATTCTCATGTGGTATGTGGCTTCTCATGCCCCATTCCAATATATATATATATATACGGTATCTTTATGTTTGTTTGTATAATATAACCTTGTTGATTGTATTGATAATTGCAATGGTATCTATATTTTACATTTGGCTATTTTGGTCTCAGGAATTTTAGATCATTTCAATATTTATTTGATTCTGTCCCTTTTGTATTCTTGTATTAATATATCCTATATAGTGTTGAGCGATATTGCTCGATATCTAAAAATATCGTATCGAAATTGTATCGCCGATAGCACTAAATATCGTCGATATCCGATTTCGATACCGGAAGTCCCATGTAAGTCTATGGGAACAAAATATCGCAACAAAAAAAACCCTTTCTTTCGTTGTAAACACAAAATATACACACATAGAATACATATATATATATATATATACATGTCATTGTGACATATATATATATACATATATTTATAGTTTATACACTTCTACATAGTAAAATCGACTCTAATTCAATTGCCGGGTAAAGACGTGACATACCCCATAGAAGTCGACGGGCTCGGTGCCGAGTACCCCGAAAACCTCTGGCTCTGTGCGACTCAACTTGGGCGTCACGAACAGGATTCTGTAGCTCGCTATAAGCGAGTCCTGTGTGCCTGAATTGCACTGGTTTTGTGCTTGAGAATTGCTAAAATCATCAGAGAATGTATTTGCCATATCTGCGTCACGACGAGGCACTGGTGAAGAAGAAGGGCGTGCTCTTCGTGGGTGTCACTCACTCAGTGGCGTGAAAACGATGGCCGCCCACTGTAAATGGTACTGCAATGTAAGATCGTGCCCCACAGCTCTGGAGTTCCGCCTCCTCATCCTCCTCAGTGTGCGGAAACTAACACGAAGGTCCCGCCTCACTACAAAAGAGGGGCCCTCTCCAGATGCTAATGACACATGTGACTTGGCAGAGATGGCTAATGGACACGACGAGCAGAAGTGGGAAGGGATGGAGCAGTCAGAGCTCTCCCCCCACGGAAGCGACCCGATCGCCACGGAACCACCGTTTGGCACCCGGCCTGTAAACCCTCCTACGCTGCAAGAAGCGGCGGATACCCTAAGAGGCCTGGCCCGGCACCGGGAGGAGGTCGCCAGGATGGAAGCCAGCTGGCGTGCCCTAAAACTAAACTTGGAGCGGCGCCAATCCCTCTTACCTGAAGTGTCTGTACCGGAAGGTGAGGCACCCGTTCTAGTAGAGGAGTCCTTGCAATGTGATCCGGTTGACGTTGTCGCAGTGGAGGCACCCGTTCCTGCAAAAACCGCAGCACCGTCAGCAGCACCCCAGATCCCGCTGTCTGCCCCCGTCGCTGAGACAGAAGAAGCGACACCCGTCCTCATGGAGGAGGCCGCGCAGGCACCAGAGCACTACCTGCCTGTACCGGAGCCCCGACCGTCATCTGATTTAGAGCCGTCTGCTTCCTCCGCAGGGGAGCGCCGCCAGGACTGGGGGGCGACAGGAGAGCTGCCGCAAACCGAACACTGTAAGCTGCAGTGGAGTGGTGGAGACATGGAGCAGCTGGTGGAGGAGAATTTCAACCGGCGTCAGGAGGAAGAGTGGAGACGTTGGGAGCGGGAAGCAGAGCGACAAAGGGAGCAGCGAGAAACCCTAAAACTTCGCCAACGTCACCTGGAGAAGGACCGGGCAGATAAGGACCGGATGAGAAAGGATAAAGGAACCCTGAGTGAGCCGCGGCGTAAGGGTGCAGTACGGAGCTTTAAATTGAAAGGTGGTTTGGGCTTCATCAAGGAGCCTGGACTTTATTTAGAAGTCTTTGTGACCCGGCGGGACGTGGAGGCTCACCTCCCAGAAGGACACCCGGGGAGGGACCTGTTGCCAGGAGACTTGGTGACTTACACCCGACACTGGGGTTACAATGGGTGGTACGCCCTAAATGTTACCAGGTGCGACCCCTACTTCCCAGTGTGTGAGGAACCTGTGAGACCCTCGAAGCCTTCAGCCTCCCACATCCAGGCCTCTGCAAAAGTGCCCACCCCACGCCGTAAATCTCCCCAACCTCCCTCAGTGGTCTCCTCAGCAGCCCCAGCTATGGACATGATAAGTATAGCTGGCCCGTACCCGGCGCCTGTTAGGCACCCTGGGGTTCGTACAGTCCGGGACATAGGGTTCCAGACCCGGAGGGAGATGAAAGAGGTGGCCACACAGACCCAGATAGCGGGTCACGACGTCACTGTACAGGCCACACGACGTCATCAGGTCCTGGTGGTCCTTGGTGCCTCGGATGTTTGGCAATCTCAAGAAGAGTACCAGGTGGTACCTGGAAGAGGCCAGCCAAAGAAGTCTAAATAACCCGGACAGGGTCCCTGTATGTAAATAGTTAAATTGTTTATGTACCCGGACGGGTGAATGTTCCTAAAAAAGTTTTTTAATTTAATAAAAAAAAAAAAAACACAGTTTTCATTTCTTTTATTACTGTCTCATCCTGCGACGCCATCGATCTCCTGTAAAAAAAATGAAAAAAAAAAAAAAGTATACCACCTGACCGACGCAGTCCATAGTAACGAGTGTCCCACGACGATCCAGCTCTGCTACATCAGAATGACAGGCAGAGCCTGTCATCCCGGCGCAGCACAGCTGATTACCTGCTTCCCCGGCGGTGACGTCATCGGACTGACTGCTTTACGGCCGGGATTACCCTGCAGTCACTGCAGTTATCGCGAAAAACTGCATGTGACCGCCAGGGAGAAGATAATGGCGGCCATCAAGCAGTCCAGGACGTGACCGCCGGAGATCTTCTGCCAGGTAAGTGCCGCTGACTCCTGACAGACCCGACCGACGGACACTCACAGTGACAGTGACAAATCCGATTCCGGTATTCGATAAGACGAAAATATTGAAACGAAATATCGAAAGGCCGATAGAGCTAATATCGGCCGATAGCCGATATTTGCATTATCGTATCGCTCAACACTAATCCTATATCTATTCATTTTTATAGGTTATTTCAGTGTCCACATTATTATGTATTTTCCATTATGTTAATTTTGTGCTATTGACCCTTTGTTTTGTACTTCCCTCTTTGTTCCCATATCTTACCAGTTCATTTAATGGCTGCTCGTGTAGTGTGTCTTTGCGGTGCACATGCGCCGTGGTTTCCTGTGCGTTCTCCGGTTTTTGCTGCAGAGGTGCGCTGGCTTCCGGATCACACAGGGCCCCACAGGATCATATTCCAGATATCATTTGGATCTGTTTTTTAATTTAATTGCTCACAACACTGACTAAATGTTCGGTTGAAGAATGTGGATTATTGGCAGATGATTGACATAGATCTGTGCCTTTAATCTGTATTTTTGACATTGAATATCCGGTCTTCTTTATTACTTTTTCATCAACCTCTGGCTATAAATTGGAATATAAGAAGTCATGTATTTCTCTTTTATGGAGGTGCCCCTTTTGTATAGGTGTAGGCGGAGCCAGGGCAGTAGTCGTGGCTGACAACAGCTGACAACGGTTGCCCTGGTCTCCCGCCACATACAATGTCCCCCTTGTTCTGTACCTTTCATCCTGCTTCCGATTCCATCTGGATCCCTTCTGAGCTGCTGAGGACTTCTTTCTGGTGATTTCAAGCAAAGAGAGACATCCCCATGGTGAAATCCCCATTAGAAATGTGCTCCACTATTGCCAATACCATCCAGTGTACATCTTGCCACATGTATACAGTCCTTGAACAGCCGGTCGAGGGTGCATACTGCTGTGTGAGATGTGAGCACGCTGTGCATTTGGAAGCCCAAATCCTGGATCTAAATGTGCAGCTGGCAACACTGAGATCCATAGACAATATAGAAAGGAGTCTTCTGCTCACTGAGCAGACGCTCAATGGGATAGATGAGGGGGGGATGCTAGGATGGAGCTGCAGGACACTGAAGTAGGAAGCTGAGTGACAGTTAGAAGGCAGGGTAGAGGGAAGAGCGCCAGGGAGGCTAGTCCCGATCTGGCACACCCCAATAAGTTTGCAAAGTTGGCAGATGAGGGGGTTGTCAGTACAGGGGTAGCACTGCTGCAGCCAGGCACGTCCTCTGAAAGCCGGAGGAGTGTCTGCTCCAGTAAGGGGGAATTAGGAGAGCAGGGCAGGCCAGACAGTTGCTAGTAGTGGGGGACTCAATTATTAGGGGAACAGATAGGGCAATCTGTCACAAAGACAGGGATCGCCAAACAGTGTGCTGCCTACCTGGCGCTCGAGTCCGACACATCGCTGATCGGGTTGACAGATTACTGGGAGGGGCTGGTGAGGACCCAGCGGTCATGGTGCACATTGGCACAAATGACAAAGTTAGAGGTAGGTGGAAGGTCCTTAAAGACGATTTCAGGGAATTAGGCTGCAAGCTTAAAGCAAGGACCTCCAATGTGGTATTTTCTGAAATACTGCCTGTACCACGTGCCACACCAGAGAGGCAACGGGAGATTAGGGAGGTTAATAAGTGGCTCAAGAATTGGTGTAGGAAGGAGGGGTTTGGGTTCCTGGAGAACTGGGCCGACTTCTCAGTTGGCTACAGGTTCTATGCTAGGGACGGGCTGCACCTCAATGGGGAGGGTGCAGCTGTGCTGGGGGAGAAAATGGCTAGAAGGTTGGAGGAGTCTTTAAACTAGGGACTAGGGGGGAGGGTATACATTTTATAGGAGGGAAAGGCAGTGCAGATAGAGACCTGGGCACAAATAATGAAATTGGGGGTGGGGGTGGCATGGGGGGTGGGGTTAGAACAGTTAATAATTTAAGAAAGAATAGAGGTTCAGAGAGATACATAAAGTGCATGTATACTAATGCCAGAAGCCTCACCAACAAAATGGCGGAATTAGAATTAATTTTGTTGGAACATAATTATGACATGGTGGGGATATCTGAGACTAGGCTGGATGAGAGCCATGACTGGGCGGTTAATTTACAGGGCTATAGTCTGTTTAGAAATGACCGAAAAAATAAGCGAGGTGGGGGTGTGTGTTTATATGTAAAATCATCCTTAAAACCCATCCTGCGTGATATCTGTGAATCTAATGAAGATTTAGAGTCTCTGTGGGTGGAGATTAGGGAAGGGGGGAAAAATAATAAATTACTGATAGGGGTTTGTTATAAGTCTCCTAAAATAATGGAAGCAACAGAGAATATCCTCGTAAAGCAAATAGATGAAGCAGCAACTCAAGGAGAAGTCATTATTATGGGGGACTTCAACTACCCTGAAATACATTGGGGAACAGAAACCTGTAGTTCCAGCAAAGGTACCGTATATACCCATGTATAAGCCGAGATTTTCAGCCCATTTTTTAGGGCTGAAAGTCCCCTCTCGGCTTATATGCGGGTCATATACGGGGGCCGGCGGGGGAGGGGGAGCGGGGGTGTCGGATCATACTCACCCCTCCGCCGGCGCGGTCTCTGCAGCCCCCCTGCTTCTCCCACGATCTCCGGCTCCTTCCTGCAGCAGTCACATGGCACCGCTCATTAAAGTCATGAATATGCACATATTCATGACTTTAATGAGCGGTAGCACGTGACCGCTGCAGGACTGAAGCGCTGCGGAGAGCTCCGGGAGAAAAGGAGAGGCTGCAGGGACGCGCGGCTGAGGGGCGAGTACAGCTATATTTACCTATCCCCGGTCCACCGCTGCGCTGCTCCCTCGGTCTGACTCCTCTGGCTGTGAATGATCAGGCAGAGGGCGCGATGATGTCGTTAGTGCGCGCCCCGCCCCCTGCCAGATCATTCACAGCCAGAGGAGTCTGACCGAGGGAGCAGCGCAGCGGTGCAGAGAGGACAGGTAAATATCTCAGGTACCGGGGTCCTGAGCGAGTGGTGACACCGGCACCTGTCCCCCATAGCGCACCGCTGTCACCGCCTGCTCAGGACCCCCGCACCTGGCCCCCTGCACCTGGCCCCCAGCGACGAGAGGTGAGTATGTCATTTTTTTTTTTTGCAGCAGCATATGAGGCCTATACTATGGGGCATAACTGTGCAGCATATGGGGGCATAATCTGGAGCATATGGGGGCATAATCTGGAGCATATGGGGGCACAATCTGGAGCATATGGGGGCATAATCTGGAGCATATGGGGGCATAATCTGGAGCATATGGGGGCATAATCTGGAGCATATGGGGGCATAATCTGGAGCATATGGGGCATAATATGGAGCATATGGGGGCATAAGCTGTGGAACATATGGGGCATAATATGGAGCATATGGGGGCATAAGATGTGGAACATATGGGGCATAATATGGAGCATATGGGGGCATAATCTGGAGCATATGGGGGCATAAACTGTGGAACATATGGGGCATAATCTGGAGCATATGGGGGCATAAGCTGTGTAACATATGGGGGCATAATCTGGAGCATATGGGGGCATAAACTGTGGAACATATGGGGGCATAATATGGAGCATATGGAGGCATAATCTGTGGAACATATGGGGCATAATCTGGAGCATATGGGGGCATAATCTGTAGAACATATGGGGGCATAATCTGGAGCATATGGGGGCATAATCTGTGGATCATATGGGGGCATAATCTGCGGAATATATGGGGGCATAATCTGGAGCATATGGGGGCATAATCTCTGAAGCATATTGGACATAATCTGGAGCATATGGAGGCATAATCTGTGGAGCATATTGGGCATAATCTGTGCAGCATATGGGGGCATAATCGGTGGAGCATCATATGGGGGCATAATCATTTTTCACCCTAGGCTTATACGCGAGTCAATAAGTTTTCCCAGTTTTTTGTGGCAAAATTAGGGGGGTCGGCTTATACACCGGTCGGCTTATACATGAGTATATACGGTAATAAGTTTTTGGCAACTATGAGAGACAATTACCTTTCACAACTAGTTCAGGACCCAACAAGATGGGGGGCACTGCTAGACCTAATATTAACCAACAGGCCAGACCGCATATCAAATATAAGGGTTGAGGGTCACTTGGGTAATAGTGATCACAAAATAATAAGCTTTCATGTATCCTTTAATAAGATGTGTAGTCGAGGGGTTACAAGGACACTAAACTTCAGGAAGGCAAATTTCCAACGGATGAGAGATGATCTTGGTGCGATAAACTGGGACGATATCCTGAGACATAAAAATACACAAAGAAAATGGGAGACGTTTATTAGCATCCTGAATAGGACCTGTGCACAGTATATACCCTATGGGAATAAACATGCTAGAATTAGGAGGAAACCACTATGGCTAAATAGAGTTGTAAGGGGCGCAATAAGTGACAAAAAGAAAGCGTTTAGGGAATTAAAGCAAGTAGGTAGTGATGAGGCATTAAATAAATACAGAAGACTGAATAAATTCTGTAAAAAGCAAATCAAGACAACAAAGATTGAGGCAGAGAGATTCATTGCCAGAGAAAGTAAAAATAATCCCAAAATATTCTTTAACTACATAAATAGCAAGGAACTAAAAAATGATAGTGTTGGTCCCCTTAAAAATAGTCTGGGTGAAATGGTGGATGAGGATGAGGAAAAAGCCAATATGCTAAATGACTTTTTTTCAACTCTATTTACACAAGAAAATCCCATGACAGATAACATGATCAGTGATAAAAAAAATTTCTCCATTAAATGTCACCTGCTTAACCCAGCAGGAAGTACGGCGGCGTCTAAAAATCACTAAAATTGACAAATCCCCGGGCCCGGATGGGATACACCCCCGAGTACTGCAGGAATTAAGTACAGTCATAGATAGACCATTATTTTTAATCTTTAAAGATTCCATAATAGCGGGGTATGTACCACAGGACTGGCATATAGCAAATGTGGTGCCAATATTCCAAAAGGGGGCAAAAACTGAACCTGGAAATTATAGGCCAGTGAGCTTAACATCTACTGTGGGTAAAATCCTGGAGGGTTTTTTAAGGGATACTATATTGGAGTATCTGAGGCTGAATAACCTCATGACACAGTATCAGCATGGGTTTACGAGGGACCGTTCTTGTCAGACTAATCTGATAAACTTTTATGAAGGGTAAGTTCAGGACTGGACCAAGGGAATGCAGTGAACGTGGTGTTCATGGACTTCTCAAAAGCTTTTGATACAGTGCCACACAAAAGGTTGATACATAAAATGAGAACAATGGGGATAGGGGAAAATATGTGTAAGTGGGTTAAGAACTGGCTCATGGATAGAAAACAAAGGGTGGTTATTAATGGAGCACACTCGGACTGGGTCACGGTTAGCAGTGGGGTATCACAGGGGTCAGTATTGGGGCCGCTTCTCTTTAACATATTTATTAATGACCTTGTAGGGGGCATACAGAGTAGTATTTCAATATTTGCAGATGACACTAAACTCTGCAGGGTAATAAATACAGAGGAGGACAATTTTATATTACAGGAGGATTTATGTAAACTAGAAGCTTGGGCTGATAAATGACAAATGAGCTTTAATGGGGATAAATGTAAGGTCATGCACTTGGGTAGAACAAACAAGATGTATAATTATGTGCTTAATTGTAAAACACTGGGCAAAACTGTCACTGAAAAAGACCTGGGTGCATGGGTGGACGACAAACTCACATTTAGTGGCCAATGTCAGGCAGCTGCTGCCAAGGCAAATAAAATAATGGGATGCATTAAAAGAGGCATAGATGCTCATGAGGAGAACATAATTTTACCTCTATACAAGTCACTGGTGCGACCACACTTAGAATACTGTGTGCAGTTCTGGTCTCCGGTGTATAAGAAAGACATAGCTGAACTGGAGCGGGTGCAGAGAAGAGCGACCAAGGTTATTAGAGCACTGGGGGGTCTGCAGTACCAAGACAGGTTATTACACTTGGGGTTATTTAGTTTGGAAAAACGAAGGCTTAGGGGTGATCTTATTACAATGTATAAATATATGAGGGGACAGTACAAAGACCTTTCTAATGATCTTTTTACCCTTAGACCTGTGACGGGACAAGGGGGCATCCTCTACGTCTGGAGGAAAGAAGGTTTAGCCATAATCACAGACGCAGATTCTTTACTGTAAGAGCAGTGAGACTATGGAACTCTCTGCCGTCTAATGTTGTAATGAGTGATTCCTTACTAAATTTTAAGAAGGGACTGGATGCCTTTCTTGAAAAGTATAATATTACAGGCTATATTCACTAGTTTCCTAGATACTGCGTTGATCCAGGGAGCTAGTCTGATTGCCGTATGTGGAGTCGGGAAGGAATTTTTTTCCCCAATGTGAAGCTTACTGTTTTCCACTTGGGTTTTTTTTTTTTGCCTTCCTCTGGATCAACATGTTAGGGCAGGTTAGGATAGGATATGGTTGAACTAGATGGACTTAAAGTCTTCCTTCAACCTTAATAACTTAATAAGTATGTAGAGTCCAGTTCCAACTTAACAAAAATGATTTTACTTGGTTCCATTCTCAGTATGTCCAGTTCAGAGACAATTGTATCACAGGGATCATCACAGAGAACATTCCTTTCTTGCCCTGTGCGTTACCTCAATTCTTCCAGAGCTGCCGTGCATTCTCACGTCTGTGACCTTCGGCCCTCAGGCCCTGGACGACTGGGCTCAGTGCTTCAACGTTATGAGGTCACCTGCCCTGTCCAGGCTCTCAGGCCCTACTAACTAAAATTCAGGAAATCTCCCTGGCTTACCCGCAGTTGGCCCCTTCTCTTTTTACTAATTCCTATTCTAAGTTCCTATCCTACACTACCCCCCTTTAGTGTCTAACCCTATAACTGCACTTTCCCTTATCTCTACAATATATTTACATAGCAGCATTACGTACATTACAACATATATATATATTAGCGTGACTAATGGCCGCATAAATAATGGGAGGTATGTATCACAGGGATGGCTGCTCCCTGTGATGTGACCTGGAGTATTTTTTCTTTAGTGCATGTAAGCACTAAGTAGTTGTTGTTCACACTTTGTCTGGGTTACGGGTAGCTATGAGAGATGGGAGGGTCTGGCTACCCATATACCTCACCCCGTGGTGAGAGTACTCACTGTACCCCTTTTTTCCATGCAGAAACCTGGGTGTGGTTGTGAGTTTGAGGACCTCTGGTGATGTCACGATCACGTGAATAGTCATGTGATTGGTACCTGGGTGTGGTTACAGCTATGTAATGGAGGTGTGTTTGGCACACAGCAGTGAGTGTTTGGGAGTCTGTCAGTGTGGACAGATTTCCATGTGTCCAGGCTGGACACTACAGAGTGGTCTGTGTCTTGATAGGGAGAAGACTCCTTGTGTCTGTGGCTCCAGATAGAGCCTGCGTGCTGGACATTGCACAGCCTGTATGCCCACAGGCATGAGAGAGCAGAGCTCTGCTATGGACACTGATGCTGTGTTTTGCCTGATGTAAAGACTGCTTACCTTCCGCTGGTGACTTGATGGTTTATGAAGCAAATAAACCCACATGGACGTTGAAGAGAATGTGCCTCCTTTTTCCTCCTACGCACCTGAGTGAGTACAATCCTTACTATATATATATATATATATATATATATATATATATATATATATATATACAGATTAAGACATTCACAGTTATCATACTTTAACCAGGATGTGTGTGGGGCTTAAAACAGTCTTTGCAACCCCTTACATAGGGTTCATCAGGGACACAGAGGGTGAGCTAACGTCGAGCTGGGGCACCATATCATTTCAATCCTTAGGGTGCCAACCTCCACAGCAAGGCAGGGACACTATGAGTATCAAAAACATGTCCAATTAATACAATAAATATATGGCACTTCCCAATATAAAGTATCAACCTTTATCAGAGTGAAGAAAACCCCCAAAATTTGAAGATATCCATATTAATATGATAAAATTATATTACATCTTTATTTGATCATAATAAAATTAGCAATAATCATAAAAAATAGAAATGGCTCACAAGTGGACACAATGGATTAGACAAGTCAAATCATTACAAAAATATATATATACCGTAGGTGCCACCGGCCAAATATATTGACTAGAATTTAGCAGGTGAAAAGATATATCTAGTGGAATTTTGTATCACCTATAACATAATTTATTAATAATTCTGTAGATAGAGGGTGTAAAGCAGGGTGGGGAACCTTAGGCCCCCGGGCCAGTTATGGCCCTCAATGACCTTTTATCAGGCCCATGAGCAGATTCTCAGGGACCGCATTCTTGGGCAGGGAGCTGTATTTTGATTGCCACCAGATCATTAATTTCTTCTTGCTTCTTGCTCTGTTAGCACACACACGCAGTGTTCATTACTGAACACTGAAGGGCATGCAATGAAAGATTACGTCCTGACACCAGTGCCAGAGTCAGGATGGACTTTGTGGGCGGAGTTTGTATGGACCTCGAAGGACGATATAAATATCCAAATGGCCCTTGGCAGAAAAAAGATTCCCCATCCCTGGTGTAAAGTATATAATGATAAGGGGTCTAATGGTGTGCACACGGTATGAGGAGACGAGGTGCAAGTATAGTGGACAAATTGTCCCAAATCTATGAAATGGAAATTATACCGCACACTCTAGGAATTCCATGCAAAATTACAAATTTATTTATTTATGACAAAAGCAGGGAGCAGACGTGTAAAGCGATTAATAACTGACGTTTCGACTCTCCCGGGTCTTACTCATAGTATCGCTGGAGAAAGAAAAACAAAGTATCAACATCACAAATATTAACATAAACAGTTTACAAATAGAATAAAATAAATAGTTGCCAAGATCTGTAAAGTGAAATAACCAAACAACAAGTGAAAATACAAAGTCACCATAGAACACAACTGGCACCAATTGTACAATAAATGGTAAAATAAATGGTAAAAACGAGAAAAAGTGCGTGCCCAAGTCTTTGTAGAAAAAGATTAAAGAAAACAGAAAAAAGGTAAGTATGTACAAGAAGAACCGGGATTACCTTTATTGAAAGTCAATGAAAATAGATTCTTATAGGAAAAATAGGGTCTAAGAAAAAAAGTGCATGATTAGAATTGGAATAAATAGCCAAAGTAATTATTTGTGGTGAGCCAGGAGTAATAAGTACCTTGCAAACAGAATGAGAGCCATATAATCGATAAGAGGATATCCAATGCAAGTTCATAGATTGTAATGTACCTAATATAGAAATGCCAATGATCTAATATATAAAGCTGAATGTATGTATGTGTGTATGTATGTGGGTATGTTTGTCCGGGATTGGAATCCGCACCGTCGCACTTACGGGCATGAAATTTTGCACGCCCGCACGTCTCGACCCCGAAAGCGTCCTAGGTTATGTTTTGAATCGAAATTTTAACCCCGCGCGTTCCAAATCGCCAAACAATTTTGGCCCTATCTACATAATGGGGAGAAAGCTGAATGCTTGTGTGTATGTCCGGCATAGGAATCTGCATTTACGGGCATGAAATTTTGCACACCCGCACGTCTCGACCCCGGGAGCGTCATAGGCTAGGTTTTGAGTCGAAATTTTAACCCCGCGCATTCCAAATCGGCAAATAATTTTGGCCCGGGATAGGAATCTGCACCGTTGTACTTACGGGCATGAAATTTTGCATGCCCGCACATCTCAACCCCAGGAGCATCATAGGCTATGTGTTGAATGGAAATTTTAACCCCCGCACGTTTTGGTGTGTGATTTTTATGTGCAGAATAAATTTTTGTTAACATAGTCTATTTTGTTACAGCTAACAGCAGTTATTAATTAACCCGGGCGAAGCCGGGTACTACAGCTAGTATAAGAATATTTGTACTGGTACAATATAGAGAAGTAGAGTATATTGTATATTAGTTTACATGATGGTAGTACAAGGTTATATTGATAAAATGATATATTCGGAGGGTCATACAAAATGGTATATATGACGTTATTCTCGGTAATAATCTATATACAGGTGCTTTAGTCATGAAAAATTGCTGTGAATATTATTAGACCTGATTACAGTATGACGTTATTAGTGGTACTGAGAATTTTACAGTTCACAGGCTCAAACAGGGCATTTTAAGCCATAAGAAATGGTATATATAACGTTATTCTCGGTAATAATCTATATCCAGTTTCTATAGTTATATAAAATCGCTGTGAATATTATTAGACCTGATTATAATGTGATATTATTGATGGTACTAAGAATTTCAAAGTTCTTAGGCTCAAATAGGGCATATAAAGCAATAAGCAACAACATGTTATAGTCAAGCTGGCAGGTTTTCCTGCAGACCTATTAGTAAGTGAGCAGGGGAATGACCTCTGATGAGAACGCTTAGCCTTGTACAAAGTATATGGTGCATATTAAGAATCGCTGTATGGAGCAAGATGGGTCGTTACCTGGGTATAAGTAGATCCAAGCGGCGCTCCCGCGCCTTGCTGATGGCGGTATGTGCACAGTAGGATGACGCAGGTATATATGCGTCCCTGGTGACCGCCAGAACGGAAGTACGTCATCCGGTCTGCGAGTCACTTCCTGTGTCAGGAGCCAGCGATACTGCGCCTGCGTTGAGCAGACACAGTGTATCAGATGCTAGAATGGATGTGAGCATACAGAGGACCGGACAACTTGAACTCACCGGAGTATACTTGTCTTTAGCGTGGGGCGTGGGACCTGTTCCAAGACCTGATACTTCAATTGGGCTACTGAATGTTTGAAATTCACAAAATGGTCCGGAAGGGGAAGCCATGTCTTACCACATCTAATGGTGAATTTATGACCTGCGATTCGGTCTCTAACATGTTGGGTAGTTTCCCCTACGTAAAGTAGGCCACATGGACACTTAATTACATAGATAACAAAATTTGAATCGCAGGTGAAATAACCCTTGATGGGGTAAGATTTACCTGTTCTGGGGTGGAGGACACTGTCGGATTTTATCACATTAGAACAAGCTGCACAACCCAAGCATGGAAATGTGCCTTTTCGTTGAGTGCTTAATAGTCGCTGAGAGAAAGATGGACGTGAACTCCCAATGTCAGCCCTGATCAGACGATCCTTAATATTCTTTTGGTGCTCATAAGCACCCGGTTCTGGAACCCGGGGATGTTAGGATAAGACCGAGTTAGGAGGGGCCAATGCTTTCTGATTACAGAGTGGATTTTAGGCAAAAACGGATGGTATTGATGAACAAAGGGAATTCTCTCTATGGGATGTCTGAGAGGAGGGGGCGACTGAACGAAAAGGCACATTTCCATGCTTGGGTTGTGCAGCCTGTTCTAATGTGTATCAGGTCTTGGAACAGGTCCCACGCCCCAGACGAGGTGGCAATCATATTCGGTTGCTCAAGTCCAGGGAAACTCACTGGATATATACATTAGACACATTATCTCCCCGTGGTCTAAATAGGGAGATTGACTGGTCCGTTTAGTAATACTATAGTTATGCTGATATTATTAACTTTGCTTTATCATCTCTCCCTAGACACGCTAAAGACAAGTATACTCCGGTGAGTTCAAGTTGTCCGGTCCTCTGTATATGATTATGACTCCTATATTCCGTTTTCCATGACCCCCCATGCCCCCCACTCTCCCCCCCTCCCTTGGTCAATTCAATTATCCTTCTCCTTATTATTTTTTTGAAATATTTTTTTGAAATAGGTTTTATGAACACCTAGTGACCATTCATGAGTTATATATAGCTTTATTTAGCAACGCAACATCTGCCATTTGATAGGGACATGATTCCTCTGCATATCAGACATGCTCACATCCATTCTAGCATCTGATACACTGTGTCTGCTCAACGCAGGCGCAGTATCGCTGGCTCCTGACACAGGAAGTGACTCGTCACCAGGGACGCATATATACCTGCGTCATCCTACTGTGCACATACCGCCATCAGCAAGGCGCGGGAGCGCCGCTTGGATCTACTTATACCCAGGTAACGACCCATCTTGCTCCATACAGCGATTCTTAATATGCACCATATACTTTGTACAAGGCTAAGCGTTCTCATCAGAGGTCATTCCCCTGCTCACTTACTAATAGGTCTGCAGGAAAACCTGCCAGCTTGACTATAACATGTTGTTGCTTATTGCTTTATATGCCCTATTTGAGCCTAAGAACTTTGAAATTCTTAGTACCATCAATAACATCACATTATAATCAGGTCTAATAATATTCACAGCGATTTTATATAACTATAGAAACTGGATATAGATTATTACCGAGAATAACGTTATATATACCATTTCTTATGGCTTAAAATGCCCTGTTTGAGCCTGTGAACTGTAAAATTCTCAGTACCACTAATAACGTCATACTGTAATCAGGTCTAATAATATTCACAGCAATTTTTCATGACTAAAGCACCTGTATATAGATTATTACCGAGAATAACGTCATATATACCATTTTGTATGACCCCTCCGAATATATCATTTTATCAATATAACGTTGTACTACCATCATGTAAACTAATATACAATATACTCTACTTCTCTATATTGTACCAGTACAATTATTCTTATATCATTGGCATTTCTATATTAGGTACATTACAATCCATGAACTTGCATTGGATATCCTCTTATCGATTATATGGCTCTCATTCTGTTTGCAAGGTACTTATTACTCCTGGCTCACTACAAATAATTACTTTGGCTATTTATTCCAATTCTAATCATGCACTTTTTTTCTTAGAACCTATTTTTCCTATAAGAATCTATTTTCATTGACTTTCAATAAAGGTAATCCCGGTTCTTCTTGTACATACTTACCTTTTTTCTGTTTTCTTTAATCTTTTTCTACAAAGACTTGGGCACGCACTTTTTCTCGTTTTTACCATTTATTTTACCATTTATTGTACAATTGGTGCAAGTTGTGTTCTATGGTGACTTTGTATTTTCACTTGTTT
Source organism: Oophaga sylvatica (assembly GCA_033576555.1). NCBI lineage: Eukaryota > Metazoa > Chordata > Amphibia > Anura > Dendrobatidae > Oophaga > Oophaga sylvatica. The sequence continues at coordinate 434,157,676 of JARQOD010000004.1, forward strand.
GGTTATTTCACTTTACAGATCTTGGCAACTATTTATTTTATTCTATTTGTAAACTGTTTATGTTAATATTTGTGATGTTGATACTTTGTTTTTCTTTCTCCAGCGATACTATGAGTAAGACCCGGGAGAGTCGAAACGTCAGTTATTAATCGCTTTACACGTCTGCTCCCTGCTTTTGTCATAAATAAATAAATTTGTAATTTTGCATGGAATTCCTAGAGTGTGCGGTATAATTTCCATTTCGTAAAGCATATAATGTTAACATAAGCATGATATTTCCTTCATTCATATCCCATAAAAGAAAAAAAGGAAGACTAGACGGATATATATCCAAAATTGCATTCATGGCTTCCCACAGACAGACATTTTCCTGAATTACAAATTACCCATTAATGCAAAAATCAGTCACCAAAATAATTAACAATAGTTTAAATAATCTGCTGGCTATCTACAGTCTAAACTACATTGGATATAAATACAGTGGAGGAAATAAATATTTGATCCCTTGCTGATTTTGTAAGTTTGCCCACTTACAAAGACATGAACAGTCTATAATTTTAAGGGTAGATTAATTTTAACATTGAGAGATAGAATATAAAAAATAAAATCCAGAAAATCACATTGTATAAATTATAGAAATTTATTTGCATTTTGCAGTGAGAAATAAGTATTTGATCCCTCTGGCAAACAAGACTTAATACTTGGTGGCAAAACCCTTGTTGGCAAGCACAGCAGTCAGATGTTTTTTGCAGTTGATGATGAGGTTTGCGCACATGTCAGGAGAGATTTTGGTCCACTCCTCTTTGCAGATCATTTCTAAATCATTAAGATTTTGAGGCTGTCGCTTGGCAACTCGGAGCTTCAACTCCCTCCATAAGTTTTCTATGGGATTAAGGTCAGGAGACTGGCTAGGCCACTCCATGACCTTAATGTGCTTCTTTTTGAACCAATCCTTTTTGACCCAGCAACGACCCATTTTTAATGTCCTGGCAGAGGGAAGGAGGTTGTCACTCAGGATTTTACGGTACATGGCTTCATCCATTCTCCCATTGTTGCAGCGAAGTAGTCCTGGGCCCTTATCAGAGAAACACCCCCAAAACATAATGTTTCCACCTTCATGCTTGACAGTGGGGACAGTGTTCTTTGGGTCATAGGCAGCATTTCTTTTCCTCTAAACATGGCGAGTTGAGTTAATGTCAAAGAGCTCAATTTTTGTCTCATCTGACCACAGCACCTTCTCCCAATCACAGAATCATCCAAGTGTTCATTGGCAAACTTCAGATAGGCCTGCACATGTGGTTTCTTGAGCAGGGTGACCTTGCGGGCACTGCAGGATTTTAAACCTTTACAGCGTAATGTGTTACCATTAGTTTTCTTGGTGACTGTGGTCCCAGCTGCCTTGAGATCATTAACAAGTTCCCACCGTGTAGTTTTAGGCTGATCTCTCACCTTCCTCATGATCAAGCATACCCCACGAGCTGAGATTTTGCGTGGCGCCCCAGATCAATGTCGATTGACAGTCATTTTGTATTTTTTCCATTTTCTAACTATTGCACCAGCAGTTGTCTCCTTCTCACCCAGTGTATTACTCATGGTTTTGTAGCCCATTCCAGCTTTGTGCAGGTCTATGATCTTGTCCCTGACATCCTTATCTTTGGTGTTGCCCATGTTGTAGAGGTTAGAGTCTGACTGATTAATAGAGTCTGTGGACAGGAGTCTTTTATAAAGGTGACTATAACTTTAATGCAGGTAATGAGTTGATTAGGAGTGTCTAACTGGTCTGAAGGAGCAAGAACTCTTAATGATTAGTACAGGATCAAATACTTATTTCTCACTGCAAAATGCAAATAAATGTATATAATTTATACAATGTGATTTTCTGGATTTTATTTTTTATATTCTATCTCTCAATGTTAAAATTAACCTACTCTTAAAATTATAGATTGTTCATGCCTTTGTCAGTGGGCAAACTTACAAAATCACCAAGTGATCAAATACTTACTTCCCCACTGTATATGAGATTCAGTAGCCTACATTGATATACCATATGTACAACAGAAATTAATGAAACACTAATAATTCACTACGCAACAAATTTCAGGTAAGTTCTTGTCCCCTGAGGAAATTTTATTGTATCTTATAGATTTTGATATGCTGAACACGAATATGTACTCCAAAAGTCTGTATCACGTAAGGTTTTTAAGAAACAACAGTTTATTGTCTACATTAAGGCATCCGAAACACTACATACATGTGCATCGATGTCAGTAGCAAAAGCAATTGTTCAAAAGTGTTTTGCAGACAACTTTGGTTTATAATCCGTGTCAGATGCTTCTCGAATAAGATTCCAGCAATTGTCAGCCAGCATTGACAAACTCAACTTTCCCTGATACCTTTTCTCCATCAGCACAATGTCATGGTGAAATCTTTCACTGTGTTCATCGCTAATGGCACCAAGATTGGCTGGAAAAAAGTCCAAGTGAGAATGTAGAAAATGCAATTTTAGTGACATGTTGCATTTCGTCAAATGATATGCTGTGAGCATGTTGTTCACGAGTTGTTCAAAGTTCGGTGCCCTGCTGTTGCCAAGGAAGTTAAAGGTCACATCTTTAAAGGCTCTCAATGCCACTTGTTCAGCACCTTGCAAAAGACCATCAAAGCTACTGTCATTTATTATATCTCTGATCTGTGGGCCAATAAAAATACCTTCTTTAATCTTTGCATCACTTATTCTTTGCAATTTCTGTCGCAAGAAAAGGCTTCCGATTCTTTGTTCATTGTTTTGACAAAATTCTTCATAAGCCCAAGTTTAATATGCAAAGAGGGGAAGAAATATCTTTGCTGGATCATCGAGAGGATTATGTTTAACATTCTTCTGTCCAGCAACCAGATTTTCGCGGAGTGGCCAGTCCTTTCTGAAATAGTGCATTTCTCGTGCACGACTGCCCCACTCACAAATAAAACAACAATACTTGGTATATCCAAGCTGCAGTCCAAGAAGTGCAACAACTTTTAGATCACCACATATGTTCCAGTTATAATTTTTATAATTAATGTGGGTCAACAGTAACTCCATATTCTCATACTTTTACATGTCCAATAGGTATAGAAGGATAAATATTTCTGTTGTGTAGTAAAACAGCCTTCAGACTTAAAACTGATGAGTCAATGAACAGTCGCTATTCCTTCGGGTCTTGTTCACATCCAAGAGCACCAAAAAACCACAAGATGTCGTTGCAAAAGGTTAATTGTCGACATGGTTGAAAAATTGATTAAGGTCTTCTTGATGACTGCGAAAAACAGAAACTCTTGTTCCTGGTAACAAGAGATTCCGTTCTTGTAGCCTTGATCCCAATAATTTTGCCTGCCTCTTTGACAATTTCAAATCTCTGACCAAGTCACTCAGATCAGCTTGACTGAACAGATGAGTATTAGATGTAGAAGGCTCAAAGTCTGGGTCTGCAGCAGTTTCATTTTCCACTGACATTGTTAGTTCATCTTCGTCATCCTCCATTGTCCATACTTTGGAACACGAAGACTTTATCGTGTGGCACTGGTCTTATGGCTGAAGAAAGATTAGGATATTCTATTGATTTCTTGTTCTTTGCTGAATATACTGTTACATTTGTAAGGCAGAAGTTGCAATATGTTACATGATCTCTCTGCTCTCTCCATATCAATGGGACAGCGAACGGCATTGAAGGTCGTGATCCATTCAGCCATGCTCTAAGGCTTCTAGAACAAGATGCACAGCATATATGAGGTGCCCACTGTTTGTCCTGATCTCCAATTGAATATTCAAAGTATAGTTTATATGCTTTCTTAACAAGTGGAGTCATTTCCTTCTTTTGTGCTTTCATAGTATATTCTCCGCATATGTAGCAGAAATTATCACTGCTGTTGAGACACCGACGCGACATTTCAAAATAAATCTTCAGTTTTTACAATGAAAAGTATTCAGGCGAATGGCATATATGATAGTATCTAGATGGAGGCACCGATGCTTTTGCATTGGGAGGGCGGTAATAATAATAATAATCTTTATATAGCGCTAACAGATTCTGCAGCGCTTTACAGTTTTGCCACATTATCGTCGCTGTCCCCGATGTGGCTCACAATCTCGATTCCCTATCAGTATGTTTTTGGAGTGTGGGAGGAAACCGGAGTACCTGGAGGAAACCCACGCAAACACGGGGAGAACATACAAACTCCTTGCAGATGTTGTCCTAGGTGGGATTTGAACCCAGGACTCCAGCGCTGCAAGGCTGTAGTGCTATCCACTGAGCCACCGTGCTGCCCCACGATATCATAATATCACGATGGGGGCAGACATTGCAGCATTGAGAATCTCTCCCCCCATGTTCTCACCCACCTATCCACTCTCTCTTTCCCCATGTGCTGACTTCTCCCATCTGTGCTCTCTTGAGATCGCAGCGGATACATTTTGTGAGGTAAAATATTGTTTAAAACCAGCCAGTAAAATATTTTACCTCACAAAATGAATCCTCGGTGATCCCCTGCTGTTATGTCAGTATTGTTTTTTGATGCCTCCCCTGCCCAGGAGATGTGGTATACTCCATACACAGTCAGCCGAATGATTCACTGCGCCTGCTTTGAATTTGCATAATAAGTGCTTGCAAATGTGTAGATCAGAGATTTATGTTATTTCAGTTGAAAATTCAGAATATACTGTTTCAGAAAAAGTTCATATATGAGTTTTTAGAATTCTAACAGAACTAGCTTGGCCCGTGCTAAATTTTCGCACATTGGTCGTCGGGGGCGCAGGCAATTTCAGAAAAAGCAAACTGGTCAAATGTAATTGTATTTCATGAGATGATGAACACAGACAGGTATTTATATACTAGAAATAGGCCGGATGCTATCGCATCTGGAGTGCGGTGAAATTAACAACTGTGTATGCTTAGTGGTGCTGACAGGAGCAGCGTGTGTAGAGCGCTCAGTTATGGCTGTTACTGCGCATTTATGGGAATTGCGGCAACGAACTGCGCCTGCGCAAGTGACATACACGTCACCGCTATTCCCGCGCATGCGTAGTAACGACATGGCTGTTACTGCGCCTGCGTGGGAATAGCAGAGAAGTGTACCTTATACAATACAGACCAAAAGTTTGGACACACATTCTCATTCAAAGATTTTTCTGTATTTTCATGACTATGAAAATTGTACATTCACACTGAAGGCATCAAAACTATGAATTAACACATGTAGAATTATATACTTAACAAAAAAGTGTGAAACAACTGAAAATATGTCTTATATTCTAGGTTCTTCAAAGTAGCCACCTTTTGCTTTGATTACTGCTTTGCACACTCTTGGCATTCTCTTGATAAGCTTCAAGAGGTAGTCACCGGAAATGGTTTTCACTTCACAGGTGTGCCCTGTCAGGTTTAATAAGTGTGATTTCTTGCCTTACAAATGAGGTTGGGACCATCAGTTGTGTTGTACAGAAGTCTGGTGGATACACCACTGATAGTCCTACTGAAAAGACTGTTAGAATGTGTTTTATGGCAAGAAAAAAGCAGCTAAGTAAAGAAAAACGAGTGGCCATCATTACTTTGAGAAATGAAGGTAAGTCAGTCTGAAAAATTGGGAAAACTTTGAAAGTGTCCCCAAGTGCAGCTGCAAAAACCATCAAGCGCTACAAAGAAACTGGCTCACATGAGGACCACCCCAGGAAAGGAAGACCAAGAGTCACCTCTGCTTCTGAGGATAAGTTTATCCGAGTCACCAGCCTCAGAAATCGCAGGTTAACAGCAGCTCAGGTTAGAGACCAGGTCAATGCCACACAGAGTTCAGACACATCTCTACAACAACTGTTAAGAGGAGACTTTGTGCAGCAGGCCTTCAAGGTAAAATAGCTGCTAGGAAACCACTGCTAAGGACAGGCAAGCAGAAGAGACTTGTTTGGGCTAAAGAACACAAGGAACGGACATTAGACCAGTGGAAATCTGTGCTTTGGTCTGATGAGTCCAAATTTGAGATCTTTGGTTCCAAACACAGTGTCTTTGTGCGACGCAAAAAAAGGTGAACGGATGGACTCTAGATGTCTGGTTCCCACCGTGAAACATGGAGGAGGAGGTGTGATGGTGTGCTTTGCTGGTGACACTGTTGGGGATTTATTCAAAATTGAAGGCATACTGAACCAGCATGGCTACCACAGCATCTTGCAGCAGCATGTAATAATTTGGCCAAAAAATGTCTTCTAGTTGAGGTGCCACATGCAGGTGATTGTTTCTTTCTGTAGGTTTATGAAAATGAATGTTTAAACTGTCTTTAGTGATAAATCGTCAATGTGTGGTTTGTTTGTCTCTTTTTTTGCTGAAGGGGGCAAGTTTACCTTTCAAATGGTGTATCATTTGTGTGTGTGGGGCGAAGTAATCAGCAAAAAAGCAGTTCATGTTTACAAATGTGTTTGCATATGTGACTCATCATTTGTGTATGTGGGGCGATGTAATCACAGAAAAAGCAGTGCATGTTTACAAATGAATTTACATATGTGACTCACCTGCAGTGAAGTGTGCAATCCTCCAATGTGCCTGAAATAGGCTGGGCAAGCACTTGGGCAAGCTGGAAAAGACCCCTAGGCAAATGTTTGGATTTGTTTGTGATGTCTGTAAGCAGCTTTGTGGTAGTGTGCTTTGGGGTAGTGTGCTGCCACCTGCAGGTCATTTGACCTTTCAATTTTTGTATCATTTGTTTGTGTGGGTGGAGTGTGAATAGAGCAAGTGTGCAATTCAATACTTAGTGTATGTTTACAAATGTGTTTGCATATGTGACTCACCTGCAGTGAAGTGTGCAATCCTCCAATTTGGCTGAAATACTGAGATAGACTGGGCAAGCAGTTCGGCAAGCTGGAAAGTCCCCAAGGCAAATGTTTGGATTTGTTTGTGATGTCTGTTAGCAGCTTTGTGGTAGTGTGCTTTGGGTAGTGTGGTGCCACCTGCAGGTCATTTTTCCTTACTGCAGGTTTATGAAAATTAATGTTTAAACTGTATTTTGTGATCAAATCGTGGATGTGTGGTTTGTTTGGCTATTTTCTTGCTGAAGGGTGCAAGTTTACCTTTCAAATGGTGTATCATTTGTGTGTGTGGGTGGAGTATGAACAGAGATACAAAGTAATCACCGGAAAACAGTGTTTAGAAAAAATAGAATGGACATTATAATGTTTCGTATCATTTCTCAAAAACCTTATGTGATAGGAAAAATCTGAATTCATTTCTGAAATCAGCATGAAAAACCTATCAGGAACACTCAAAATTGTCCGAGGGACAAAACCTTGGTAACACAGTGTAATGGGATATTGCGTCCCAGAAATGGCAAAGAGACGACTGCATCAATAGCATACTACATTTTAGTCAAAATTAGTCACTAAAAAAATAGTAGCGGTTTAAGTATAAGGGCTCACACTCACTGGCTGGAAAAAAATCGGTCCGTTTTCTGCAGGGAAAAAACGGTACAATTGTTGTAAAAAGGCATGCGATTTTAAATCGCACCATGTGTTTTCCATCAGTTTTCCATCAGTTTTCCATCTGTATGCAATGCGATTTTAACATGAAGTTTTACATAGAGCAGTTATCTCTACGTAAAAAGTCATGTAAAAATCACATTGTCACAAAAAAAATGTACACAAAAGCAAATAATTATATATATATATATATATATATATATATATATATATATATATATATATATATATATATATATAGGTCATACACTTCTACATAGTATAATAGCCGCTAATTCATCCCTGGCTATACTGTAAAATCACACTGACAGCTTTAATAAAGAATAGAAACAATACATATACACACATAGAATACATATATATATATATATATATATATATACATATATATATATATATATATATATATATATATATATATATACATTTATAGTTCATACACTTCTACATACTGTAAAAGCCGCTAATTCAATTGCCGGCTTTTGTGAAATCACAGAAGCCGACATGAAATGATACATTGTTTACACGCAGTTAACCATGTCATTTCATGTATTTTGATATGTGGTTTTAACTTACAATTACATAAGTGTATGTGTGCAAAATTTCAGACATGTAGGGGTTAATTAAAGGTGTAAATTTGTTGAAAAAAAATGCGTGGGCTCCCGCTGTATTTTCTCCACCAGACAGACAAAGCAAGCGAGTGGGGGCAGATAATAATAGCCTAGGGAGGGTACATTTTTTTTGTGCCCCCCCTGGCTACTAACATCTGCCCCCAGACACCCCAGAAAGGGCAAATCTCTAATTAGATTAGCCCTTTCTGGCACTTTGCCCGTCTATTCCCATTGCCCTGTAGCGGTGGCGAATGGGTTAATAAGGGGTTAAAGCCACCTTGCAATTGAAAGGTCACTTTAAGCCAGGTTAATAATTGAGAGCTGTCAATTAGACAACTATAAATTATTAATCCTATTGAAGTAAATAAAAAACAACACACACTTTAAGAATAAATAATTTTAATGAAATAAAAACACATTTTTTTGACCATCTTTTATTTTACTCTTAATCTGTGCAAAGCCCTTGATCTCCTAAAATAAAGAAAAAATAATAAAACAACATTACTCTTACCTATCTGGCGATCTTCTGTCACGTCCCACGCTGTAATCCTTCACAAAGGGTTAACTAGCTTTGAGCCAAGAAGTGCAAGTAATGCTGCATGCTCAGCTGAAAGCTCCTGAATGAATAAGTTCCTCTCCCGGCCACAGGAGAGGATGTGATTACTGTGGGAAGCTTAATTGATTGCGTCCCACTTTCACTTTAGGTCAGGTCACTGAAGTGAAAGTGGCAATAAATCAATTAAGCTCCACTCATTAATCACTTCCTCTCCTTTCGCTGGTAGAGGAACTTATTCATTCAGGGTGTTACAGCTAGCAGGCAGCATTAGCTCCCTGCTAGCTGTAACCTGTTAACCCTTTCTGATGGATTACAGCGTGGGACCTGACTGTGCATCGGATTGGTAAGAATAATTTTGCTTTTTTATTTTATTTTTATTACAGGAAATGGTTTTAGCAGGAAAATAAAATATGGTCAAAAACTGTGTGATTATTTCATTAAACTTATTTTTTATTAAAGTGTGTGTGTTTGATTTTTCTTTCATACAATAGGATTAATAATTGATAGTTGTCTAATTGACAGCTCTCAATTATTAACCTGGCTTAAAGTGACCTTTCAATAGCAAGGTGGCTTTAACCCCTTATTAAATCATACGCCACCGTTACAGGGCAATGGGAATAGACAGGCAAAGTGCCAGAAAGGGCAAATCTAATTAGAGATTTGCCCTTTCTGGGGTGTCTGGGGGCAGATGTTAGTAGCCGGGGGGGGGGCACAAAAAAAATGTACCCTCCCTAGGCTATTATTATCTGCCCCCACTCGCTTGCTTTGTCTGTCTGGTGGAGAAAATACAGCGGGAGCCCACGCATTTTTTTTCAACGAATTTACACCTTTAATTAACCCCTACATGTCTGAAATTTTGCACACATACACTTATGTAATTGTAAGTTAAAACCATATATCAAAATACATGAAATGACATGGTTAACTGTGTGGAAACAATGTATCATTTCATGTCGGCTTCTGTGATTTCACAAAAGCCGGCAATTGAATTAGCGGCTATTACAGTATGTAGAAGTGTATGAACTATAAAATTATATATATATATATATATATATATATATGTCACAATGACATGTATATATATATATATATATATATATATATGTATTCTATGTGTATGTATCTAGTGTTTTGTGAGCTGTCAGTGTGATTTTACAGTAGCCGGGGATGAATTGCCAGCTTGGTGCCAGTGCTGTGCGATGATTTCTCGCACCCATTGACTTGCATTGGCGATTATCATGCTAAAATCGCATCAAATCGCAGCATGCTGCGATTTTTTTCTCACACCAATTTCTGATGAGAAAAAAATCGCAAATGAGAACTCACCTATTGAATAACTTAGGTCAGATTTGAATCCGATTTTTTTTCGTCTGATTATCATCCGTTTTCGACGCCAGTGAGTATGAGCCCTAAGGCTGGAGACACACTGGCGATTTAAAAATTGCTCCGATTTTGTTGCAGACAAGTCGGATCAGTGTAATGCAAGTGTCGTGCGAGTGTCATTCTTTTTTTGTGTGAGTACAATTCGATTTTTCACACCTTGCATCTGATTTACATCAAAATGCAGTGCGATTGCTATCCAACTGTAATGCTCATGTTAAAATCGCATTGTAATACACAACTGTACACATCGTTTTAAAACAAAAAAAATCTTCAAAACACACATATATATAATATACATATTATATATATGTAATATATATATATATATATATATATATATATATAATTATATATATATACATGTCAGTGACAAATACAATTATTATAGTGTGTGCAGCTTATTGTACATGTATTTGATTAATAATTGCTGACTTCTTAAAAAAAATAGCGTGGGTTGCCGTGCAGTTTTCTGAGCCAGAGAGGGAAAGTCAGCGACTGGGGGCTGATGTTTATAGCCTAGGAAGGGGTTAATACCCATGGATCTTCCCAGGTTATGAATATCAGCCAGCAGCTGTATATTCAGCCTTTACTGGCTATTAAATAGAGGGACCCCCCAAAAAAAACGACGTGGGGTCCCCCTATGATTTATAGCCAGAAAAGGCTATGCAGACAGCTGCGGGCTTATAGTCATAGCCTAGGAAGGAACCATAGATATTGGATCACCCTGGCTACAAACACCAGCTCACAGCTGCCCCAGAAATGGCGCATCTCTGTAATAAATAAAAAATAACAAACCAACAATATACCATACCTGTCCGGCATTAAGTCGCATGCCGTAATCCATATCTTGGCCGTATACAGTTTACAACCAGGAGCGGTGCCAAGATGCATCCACCCCGGCTGTAAACTACTGCTGAATGAATGAGATGATGCCAGTGCTTGCTTCAGAGACAAGCGCTGACGTCACTGAGTCTGCCCTCCCTGCCGGCCTGACCCGCGCTGAACTTCATTCTCCCAGGCTAAAGAGTTCAGTGCCGGTCAGGCCAGCAGGGAGGGCAGACTAAGTGATGTCAGCGCTTGTCTCTGAAGCAAGCGCTGGCATAATCTCATTCATTCAGCAGCAGTAGCCGGGGCGGTCACATCTTGGCACCGCTTCTGGTTGTAAACTGTGTACGGCCCAGATATGGATTACAGCATGGGACTTATTGACACATCTCCATTACTAAGCCGGGCTTGATGTCACCTTACAATACAAAGTTGACATCAAACCCCTATTACCCCATATGCAACCGCTACAGGGTAGTGGGAAGAGAGAGACTGAGTGAAGTAATTGGCGCATTTTAGAGATGTGCCATTTCTTAGGTGGCTGGGGGCAGATGTTTGTAGCCAGGGGTGCCAATAACCATGGTCCCTTCCTAGGCTATGAATATCTGCCCCTAGTCGTCGGCTTTCCCTACCTGGCTTGGAAAATTGGGAGAGAGCCCACGCCATTTTTTTCCACTAAAAGATTCTTTTATTATATACATACATGTCCCCTAATTTACACACACACTAAACTAATTATATTGGTCACTGACATCTATATATCTAACTGTTCTGCATGGATTTACTGTATGTAAACCATGTCTTCTATCCTGTTGGCTCCTGCACTGATTTTACAGAAGCTGACAAATGAATTACCGGCTTTTCTCCTATCTATCTGTCTATACAATATAAATATATATATATATATATATATATATATATATATATATATATATATATATATGTGTGTCACTGACATCTATATATATGTATTCTATGTGTATATTTCTATTCTATCTTTTCTATTATAACCTGTCAGTGTGTTTTTACAGTAGCCGCATGTGAAATGCCGGCTTTTCAAAGGACACGGGTGCATAAAAATCGCACAGCACTCACATGGTATGATTGCTGTGCTCACCTATTGACTTCTATTGCGGGATGCGATCTGTTTTCTGATTACAATAGCAGCATGCTGCGATTCTTTTCCAGCCCGATCGTGATCCGATCCGAGCTGGAAAAAAAACGCAGATGAGCAAACAATCATAGAATAACATTGGTCTGAATTCAATAAGATTTTTGAGAAAGATCCACACTTGGGACCGAAACGTTGCACATTGGCCAATAAACTGCACATTTTTTTTCATTTTTTGATGTGCAGCCTTCATTCTTCCTGGATTTATTGTTATGGTTTGGTACTTGCCTGGAAGGCTTTTGCACCCTATTGTAATTTTGTGCTGCTTTTTGTTTTTTATTGTTACTATATTATGAGAGCTACAATTTTTCCATATTTCTGCTGACAAAGTCATGTGAGGCTGTTTTTTCCGGAGCAAGTTGATGTTTTTATTGGTACCATTTTTGGGCTCATGATATTTTTTGATCGCTTTATATTCCGATTTTTGGGAGGCAGAATAAATAAAAACCAACAATCCAGGAATTGTTTTTTGGTCTTTTTTTAATGCTGTTCCGTGTTTGGTAAAATTGATAAGTCAGCTTTAGTCTTCGGGTCAGTACGATTGCAACGATACCCCATTAATATGTTTTGCCGCTTTTACACAATAAAAACTATTTTATAAAAAAAAATCGTTATTTTTGCAACTTTTTTTTCTGGGAATTATAACTTTTTTATTTTTAGGCTGATCGATCTGTATGGCAGCTTGATTTTTGTGGGACGATTCACCAATATCATTTTTATTTACATTCGTCTTTTTGATCGCATTTTATTCCACTTTTCGTTTGGCGGTATGAAGATAAAGCATCGTTTTTTGCCTCAATTTTTATTTATTTTTTTACTAAATCAGGTCACCATGGCAACAATCGGGACCCCATTATGACGCCATAGGGTCTCCGATCTGAGGGCAGAGGGGTTGCCTTCTCTCTGCCTGTTCTCTAAATGCTGCAATCGTGGATTAAAGTGCTGGCAGTGGAGTGAGCAATCAGAATCAGCTGACACAGGGCGGCTATTGCCGGCACACAGCCCCTGTGAGCGGGCGATCGCCTAGATGTACATGTGCTGCATTGGTCCAGAAGTCCTTCCTGATCATGACGTACATGTAGTGCAAATGTCAGGAAGGGGTTAATCTGTCAGATATAGATACATGCGGTTCACTACCAATAATGTGATTATATTAGACTTGGTGTCATAGAAAAGACAAAATTACTTTATTACCTTTGGAATAAGTCACATTGTGACATGCTTCCTGAAAGAGCTAGTTAAATGCCGCTGTCAGGGATATGTCAGGTCATGAAGAGGTTAAACTATAGCAAGGCATGAATCTGCTCCAAAAAAGTTATCATTTTGGGACAGTTTATACAATTTAAGTATCATGCAAAGTCTGAAACTACTCTATATAGTTTAATAGGCTGCTGTTTATCACCGCTTACCATCCGTTTGCCTCCAGCCAGTTAGGTTGAGGTCACTTTAACATTAAAAATGCTGTGTTTGCATTACAAAGTTCAAATCGGGTTCAGAAGACTCCAAAAACAACTGAAAGTGTTGCACAAATATTTTCCAGGCAAGTAGAGGCTTTCTGGTTATGCAACTCACAGTGAATTTATTCGCTACAAATTGAATTTATGGGGAAAATTTGGCAAAGCTGGGAAATTCACATTTCAACTAATTCCCACATCCCTAGTATTATCCATGTAAATCAATAAGAAGATAGTAGAAACAAAAGGGAGACAGTGGAGTTAAAACATTTTGAGTAAGGCTGGGGTCACACTAGCGACAGAATCGGACGACTGCAATGCGATGAAATATCGCATTGCAGTCGGACCAATGTTAATCTATGGAGCAGCTCCCAGTATCAGATTTTTTGTGGTCCGTTTTAAACGTCCGTGTGCAATCGCAGCATGCTGCGATTGTCACCGATTGTGGGTCGACTATCGCCAATGCAAGTCTATGGGAGCGATGAAAAATCGGATTACAAATGGACCGCACGTGTGACTTGCGATTAAATCGCACGGTGTCCTTTAGAAAAGCCGGCAATTCATCCCCGGCTATACTGTAAAATCACACTGACAGCTTTATTAAAGAATAGAATCAATACATATACACACATAGAATACATATATATATATATAATATATATATGTCATTGTGACATATATATATACATATATTTATAGTTCCTAGACTTCTACATACTGTAATAGCCGCTAATTCAATTGCCGGCTTTTGTGAAATCACAGAAGCCGACATGAAATGATACATTGTTTAGACACAGTTAACCATGTCATTTCCTGTATTTTGATATATGGTTTGAACTTACAATTACATAAGTGTATGTGTACAAAATTTCAGACATGTAGGGGTTAATTAAAGGTGTAAATTCGTTGTAAAAAAAATGTGTCAAATCTCTAATTAGATTTGCCCTTTCTGGGGTGTCTGGGGCAGATGTCAGTAGCCAGGGGGGGGGCACAAAAAATTTACCCTCCCTAGGCTATTATTATCTGCCCCCACTCGCTTGCTTTGTCTGTCTGGTGGAGAAAATACAGCGGGAGCCCACGCATTTTTTTTACAACGAATTTACACCTTTAATTAACCCCTACATGTCTGAAATTTTGTACACATACACTTATGTAATTGTAAGTTCAAACCATATATCAAAATACAGGAAATTACATGGTTAACTGTGTCTAAACAATGTATCATTTTTCATGTCGGCTTCTGTGATTTCACAAAAGCCGGCAATTGAATTAGCGGCTATTACAGTATGTAGAAGTCTAGGAACTATAAATATATATATATATATATACACATGTCACAATGACATGTGTATATATATATATATATATATATATATATTGGTGTTCTATGTGTATATATCTATTCTTTCTATTGTGATTTAAATACTATTCTTTTGGATCCATTATATGTCAGTTTTGCAAGCCTGCGAGAAATTCTCGCAAGTCGGATGTAAATCGGATGTGACAACTACGGTCAGATGCGACTAAATCGCATCAACTACAAAAAATCGGATGCTAGTCGCATCAATGTTCATGAAATTTTAATCCGATTATCGACCGACTAAAACGGTCAGATTTTTTACTCGGTGTGTGTGACTCCAGCCTAAAGGAATTTTCCTTCTCCTTTTTGAAATTGCTACATCAAACCAAATATTGCACTATGCCAGAAAAGGCTGTGGGCAACATTTTTATTCTTACTAAAACTCTTTGAGAGTTTGGCCTCATAGCAAAACCTAGCCAGTTTACTACGCACTTTTACAGTCATACTTACGTGGTCTTTTTCTCATTAAGTTTTTTTTTAAATGGTTGTTTTATGGGATCTTTTGAATTAGATAGCTAAGTGAACTTCCAAGTGAAAACTTTGCAATGCTCTTCGATATTCTTATGCTGTACCTTTGTCGAGTCTTTTCCTTTCCAGCTCGGCTATGTGTGGTGTAGACTTACTGTATCCTTCTTCCTATTTTACTGTGAAGAATTTGTCATTGCCCTTTTACAGATGCAGATAGACAACAGCCCTGTCTCAGTTCCTTTATCCACAAGTGTTGTAGCCAATATAACAGGTTTTGCTTATCTCTCCACCACTCAGACAAAAGGATAGTAAGTGCATGGAGTTCACTGATGCAATTCCAAACTTTGCAGTGAGGACAGTGGGGTATCATTACATGCATCACATCCCAATATGGAGAATGAGCATATGACAATGAAAGATATTAGGCTGGATTCACATTGCATTTTGGCCACACATTTATAGCTCTGTAGAGGCCTATGTTTGAAATCGTAAAACAGAACCGTAACTATAATGAGGCCGACTGAATCACTTGGTGCTTTGTCTGTCCTTAAATTTGTCAGTGTCTGCCTTTTTGAAGTCATAGTCCCGTTGGGAATTCTATCTGAATTCCATTTTTCAAAGCTTTAGAAACAGGTGAGACACAGCCATTACACAGTACACAGCAGGGGCACCTTTATAAGATTATCTCAGCACAGGGACATTTTTCTTAACACATCTAATTGTGGATCTTATTTTTTTCCAAGATCTATTGAATAAAATTTATTTTGTTCATGAGCAAACCCCTTTAACTAACCTATTATATTGTAAAAATAGCATGTAGTGCTGGAAAATATCTGGACTTCCTATGCTCTCTTTTTTTAATCCTGCCATCTGTCTTTACTCATAGCTGTCACTGTACAGTTGCTGATTGTTACATTTTAGGAAATGTATAAATAAAAGTGAACTCCCACTGTACTCATTGGTTGAAATTAATTTTCCCTCAAGACTGAATCTGACGGTCTGATGAGAATTTCTGAGCATATATAAACCAACCCTTCATGGAAAGCCTCCAAACATGAACAAGCAGAATATATGAGATTAACAATGCACCCCAGGCAAAGATTCCTGGTCTGACATGCAACTTGTGTAATTTTAAATGCTAATGTAGCTTAAAGCATTGTTCATATATTAGCAGTGAACATACAGCATTCAAGACTCAGTCATAAGAAAATAAAGATCAAATCAGTGTTTCTAGTAAATACCTATTATGACAATGTTTACATTTCTTCGCTTATCCATTAGCGACGATCATATCTTTTGAAATTCACCAACTTAGCTGAATTTTCCAAAACAATTCAATTGTGTTTCCCTTGAAGTCATTTGATTGCACTTTAACCTCTATAATACAAACACAGCCTTGTACAAATGAATATGTCAGACTATGGGAAACGGATGATAACCAGACATAACCGACAGTGTATTTACAATCATGGCCTAAAGTTTTGACACCCTTAAAATTGTTCCAGAAAATGAATTTCTCCCAGAAAATTATTGCAGTTGCACATGTTTTGCTATACACATGTTTATTTCATATGTGTGAATTGCAACAACACAAAAAAAACAGGGAAAAAAAGCAAATTGGACATTCACACAAAATTCCAAACATGAGTTGGACAAAATTGTTTGCACCTTTCCAAAATTGTGGGTAAAACAACTTTATTTCAAGCATATAATGCTCATTCAAACTCACTAGTGTGCAAGTAACAAGTGTGAACAATATGAAAATCACACAATTAAAAAGGGAGAGGTTGACTCAATCTTTGCATTGTCTGCCAGTGTGAGTCACACTAAGCATGGAGAACAGAAAGAAGAGAACTGTCTGAAGACTTGAGAACTAAAATTGTTGAAAAATATAACCAATTACAAGTCCATCTCAAGAGATCTTGATGTTTCTTTGTCCACGCTGTGCAACATAATCAAGAGGTTTATAACCCATGGCAGTGTAGCTGATCGTCCTGGAGTTCATGACAGAGAAAAATTGATAAAAGTTTGCAACACAGGATAGCCCGGATGGTGGATAACCTGCCCCAATCAAGTTCCAAAGAAATTCAAACTGTCCTGCAGGCTTAGGGTGCAAGCAATTCACCACAAACTATCTGTCAACATTTGAATGAAATGAAACACTGTGGCAGGAGACCCAGAAGGACCCAACTGCTGACACAGAGACATCAAAAAGCTAGACTGCAGTTTGCCAAACTGTACATGAATAAGCCAAAATCCTTCTGGGAAAGCATCTTGTGCTCAGATGAGACTAAGAGCTTTTTGGAAAAGCATATCATTCATTATTCTACTGTATACCATAATTGGAATAGGGCTTACAAAGAATAGAACACAATATCTACAGTCAAATATGGTAGAGGTCCAAAGATGTTTTGAGGTTGTTCTGCTGCCTCTGGCACTGGGTGCTTTGAAATTGAAGATTACCAAAGGATTTTGGGTCACAATGTAGTGCCCGGTGTCAGAATCTTGGGTTTGCTTCTTCTGTCAAGAGTCTTCCATCAGGACAATGACCCCAAACATACTTCAAAAAGCACCCATAAATGGATGGAAATGTGGCACCCCAGGAGTTCGGTTGCCATAGTGAAATTGCCTCCCTCCATGGGGGAGTGATGTCATGCCTGGAAGCAAGGAAGGGGATCCCCTTAACAGGTAGTTCTAGCATTCAACACAGTTCCTGCTATAGGCCAGCAGAAGGGGCTCTACCCAGACTTGAGGAGAGCTGTTCTCTGGTCGGAAGCAGGAAGTTAGTAGTTAGTGCCTGAGCAGGGTTGAGGAAGTAGGTGTGGAAAGGAGCTGGGGGACAGGAGATATAGCTGAGCTGTTTTTGGTGGTGTTTTCTTGAATTTTGGATTTTTTAATCCGCTTTTTGTGGTTTTGATCTTTGAGTAGGAGATGTTAGAGTAGGACTGGCAAGTGTAAGGATCCGTGACGTGGGTTGCCAGCTTACATATTTTGGCCAGAATATAAACCAATAACTTACATATATTTATATGTCTTTTTGCACATTATACTTTTGCAGAGTGCATTTGGGCCCAAATGGTTCTGTACACTGTGGCCTCTGTTCACACTGGATGCATTATAGTTAGCACTGGGCAGCCCGCATTAGGCGTCATTAATAGGCTGTGAACCAGACGCTCTGCATTCCTGGTGTGAACATTGCCATATACAGATTGTACTTTTGTGCACTGGTGTACCACACGGCCAATCCCTGATTGAAGGCTGGCTGTTTAATTTGGTATTAATGCACCTGTGTATTCGCCATTTTACTTGGGTCCGCTGTGCTCTGTCAGTGCATCAGTATTGAGGCCTTTTCAGACAGGTAAGCATCTCTGCCTGTTTTTGGTGGTGTTTTCTTGAATTTTGGATTTTTTTAATCCGCTTTTTGTGGTTTTTTTCTTGGAGTTCTACTTAAGTAGCAGACAGAGAGAGGAACTTGAATAGAGTTTACAGCAGCAAGTACCTCAGAGAATAGCGCTAGAGAGGAGGCCTCACAACCCACCTGAATAAGGAGATTCCCAAATTGCTTCCAGGCTGACCGACTTAAGAACCATCTGCAACCTGAGCCCCAGACAGTACCTGCACAGCTCAGTAAAAGGTAAAGGAAACTGCACTCTGTTGTGTCTTCTGAATCTTTCCTGCGTCACCTGTCCTGCACCACACCTTCTATCAACTTCTCTAACATCCTAGCTGCCCTGGGACATAGCCCTACTCGAGGAGAGCTTAACCATCTTTGCTGCCCAACCATCATCCCAGAGGATCTGCATTGCATCGTCAGTCCCCTGACCGAGTACCACGGGTGGCGTCACAAACACTTTATTATAAACTCTTTAATTTCCTCTTTTTCATCATGGACCGGGTCACTGCTGCCGTGACACTGCCCCTTTAAGAAGCGGCCCCGATACCGAGTATCCCCACTGCCCTGGCGGGTGATCCAGAAACAAAGTGCTAGAAAGTTCTGAAGTGGTCTGCAATGAGTATGGATCTAAATCCCATTAGACACCTGTGGAGATCTTTAAATTGTTGTTGGGAGAAGGCACCCTTCAAATATAAGAGACCTGGTGCAATTTCGAGAAGTGGTCCAAAATTCCAATTGAGAGGTGTAAGAAGCTTGTTGATGATTATAGGAAGTGATTGATTACAGTTATTTATTCTAAAGAGTGTGCAACCAAATGTTAAGTTGAGAGTGCCAACAATTTTGTCTGGACCGTTTTAGAGTTTTGTGTTAAATTATGTTCAATTTGCCTTTTTTCTCAGTTTTTTTTGTGTTGTAATTGCAATAATTTTCTGAGAGAAATACTTACATTTTTAGAACAATTTCAAGGGGTCTATGACTAACAACACACAACACACTGTAGTATCAGACGTTTTAGGCTACCTAAATTGCATGAACAGTCTAAAAATGGTCCCTTTCGGGCAAGGAAGATGCATGCATTGTTGTTCATAGACAGGTGGTGCAAATGGAAGAAGCAACAATTGTCCCTGTTTGGAAAGTATAAAGAGCTTAGCTGTTATGATTTGGTAGCCGAGGAGGACAGTGTAACGAATTGAAGCGGAGGCAGAGATGGTGAAGTTCACATTCGTCTTTTATTTTTTAATGTGGAACCTCGAGACCGCGGTCTGGGGGGCTCCGAAGGGGGCGTGACTAATGAGCCCCAGGTACCCGTAGTAAGGCCCCTCGAACAGGACCAGAATGGAATACCCGGAGGACACAGGTGCTACCTCCAGTTAGACCCCGGACACGTGGCAGCTATCCCAGAGGGACCAAAAGGATAACAGGTATATACAGAGTCCGTGGAGGGTTCTTGACGGAGCTGAGTAAGGTCCTGGTCCAGAATGGATGGTGGCAGGCTGGCTTCAGTGACCTTGTCACAGTCCACGGTTACGGATGGCTGATGGCGGAACGGGATGACACTTGTGCCAGTAATAACCGAGATTGTCCAGGTTAGCCAGATACGGGTTAGCAATGATCTGTGGAGACAAATAGTATAAGCGAAGCACAGAGACTGCAGACGCAGCGCAGACAGATCAGGAACAGAACCGGATGTAGCAATGATAGAACACGTTGCTCCGGCACTCCCCTTATGGTGGAGTGACCAGATATACAGTCATGGCCAAAAGTTTTGAGAATGACACAAATATTATATTTTCACATGATCTGCTGCCCTCTGGTTTTTATGTGTGTTTGACAGATGTTTTTATCACAGACAGAAATATAATAATTGCAAACATATGAGTAACAAAAGCTTATATTGACATTTAGAATGAGTTAATGCAGCAAGTCAATATTTGCAGTGTTGACCCTTCTTCTTCAGGACCTCTGCAATTCTCCCTGGCATGCTCTCAATCAACTTCTGGACCAAATCCTGACTGATAACAGTCCATTCTTGCACAATCAATGCTTTCATTTTGTCAGAATTTTTAGGTTTTTGTTTGTCCACCCGTCTCTTGATGATTGACCACAAGTTCTCAATGGGATTAAGATCTGGGGAGTTTCCAGGCCATGGACCCAAAATCTCTATGTTTTGTTCCCTGAGCCATTTAGTTATCACCTTTGCTTTATGGCAAGGTGCTCCATCATGCTGGAAAAGGCATTGTTGATTGCCAAACTGCTCTTGGAGGGTTGGGAGAAGTTGCTCTTGGAGGACATTCTGGTACCATTCTTTATTCATGGCTGTGTTTTTAGGCAAGACTTTGAGAGAGCCGATTCCCTTGGCTGAGAAGCAACCCCACACATGAATGGTTTCAGGATGCTTAACAGTTGGCATGAGACAAGATGGTGGTAGCGCTCATCTTGTCTTCTCCAAATGAGGCGTTTTCCTGATGTCCCAAACAATCAAAAAGGGGATTCATCAGAGAAAATAACTTTACCCCAGTCCTCAGCAGTCCACTGCCTGTACCTTTTGCAGAATATCAGTCTGTCCATGATGTTTTTTCTGGAGAGAAGTGGCTTCTTTGCTGCCCTCCTTGAGACCAGGCCTTGCTCCAAGAGTCTCTGCCTCACAGTGCGTGCAGATGCACTCACACCTGCCTGCTGCCATTCCTGAGCAAGCTCTGCACAGCTGGTAGCCCGATCCCGCAGCTGAAACACTTTTAAGAGATGGTCCTGGCGCTTGCTGGTCTTTCTTGGGTGCCCTGAAGCCTTTTTGGCAACAATGGAACCTCTCTCCTTGAAGTTCTTGATGATGCGATAGATTGTTGACTGAGGTGCAATCTTTCTAGCTACGATACTCTTCCCTGTTAGGCCATTTTTGTGCATTGCAATGATGACTGCACATGTTTCTTTAGAGATAACCATGGTTAACAGAAGAGAAACAATGATGCCAAGCACCAGCCTCCTTTTAAAGTGTCCAGTGGTGTCATTCTTACTTAATCATGACAGATTGATCTCCAGCCATGTCTGTCATGTGTGCATCGCCACGAAGATCGTCGCGGTTGCACATTCTGACTTCTCACAGCTGAGTTGCTGTTTCTTTGTGTTTGGCAGTTAGGGAGTTAATTCTGTCTGTGCTCAGTTCTGGGACTGGGTGCAGTTTCTCCCGGCTGCAATTAATTATTTGTTGATTGGTTTCCTTTAAATCTTTGGTTGTCTGTTTTGGGAGTTGCCAGTGAAATTCTTCATGCAGACCACAGATAGGATTGTATCTGTATAGACTTAAGTTAAAGAGCTCCTTAGTTGTTTTAAGCTCACCTTGCTTAGAGTTTAATATCCCAGATCATTTATGTTCCTTCTGTGTTTGAGTGTGTATGCAAGTCTGTGTTTTCTCCAGTCTGTCTTATATGTCTAATCTGTGTATTTAGCAGAGATCAGCCATATCCCTTTGGAGGTAATCAGAATCCTTCTTAGGACTGATTACAGGGTTCAGGGACTGATAGGAGACAGGGTTAGGCTGGAGACTTGGACCTCTGAACCATTATCAGTACCTCCAAGGTGAGGGATTAGTTAGGACCCCAGTTTAGGGTCAGGTTAGACCCCGGTCCTCTTCTTTCCTGTGACAGTATATCAAGTCCTCAAGATTAACCCTGAGTTCAACGGATATCGTGTCAGGTAAATCTATTCTATATTTACATGCTGATGTTGCTAATCTATATGTTGTATAGAGTGTTGTTCTTTTAAGAATAGTTTACTGACATCGTACACATATCATAAGACCGCGTGACAATGTCCTCATCAACACCCACACCTGTGTTAATGGAGCAATCACTGAAAAGAGGTTAGCTGGTCCTTTTAAGGCAGAGCTGCAATGATGTTGAAATGTGTTTTGGGGGATAAAGTTCATTTTCTAGCCAAATATTGACTTTGCAAGTAATTGCTGTTAAGTTGATCACTCTTTATAACATTCTGGAGTATATGCAAATTGCCATTAGAAAAAGTGAAGCAGGAGAAGAAGAAGAAGAGGAGCCTGGATGTTCTCTTTAGGCTCCCAAGACCTCTCCTCAGGACCAAAACCCTTCCAGTCCACCAGGTAATAGATCCTACCTCTTACTCTCTTAGAGGCCAAGATATGTTTTACCTCAAAAACATCATCCTCAGAAACCGGATCTGGAGTGGTACCCGGGTCCTTAAAGAAGGAGCTCAACACTACTGGTTTGAGGAGGGAAACATGAAAGGAGTTAGGTACACGTAGAGAATTAGGCAATTTCAGTTTGTAAGAGACCGGGTTGATTTGTCTCAAGACTTCAAAGGGACCAATGAAACGGGGACTAGAGTTGAGCGATACTTTCCGATATCCAAAAGTATCCGAATCGGAATGGTATCGCCGATACCCAAAAAATATCGGCGATACCCGATACCGATACCGGAAATCCAATGTAAGTCTATGGGAACAAAATATCGGAATTAAAAAAACCCCATTCTTGCCTTGTTAGTTAATTGTACATGAAGGAAAACAACAAAGAGTAATGTAGAATGTATTGGGGGAGGTTGAGGAGACATTAAAGGCATAGATGTTTAACACAATCAAATGGAATAGCATTAATATATATATTTTAAAGATGTTCGGATTGACGAAGAAATTGACAATGTTGTTAACGTTTTTTCTATTTTGGCAAATATGTATATTTCACAACTTCCATGCTCTTCATCTTTTTAACTTTTGACACACTTTCTCCTTCATAATCTTCAGCAGCATCATCTTTTTCATCAAATTATTCTTCATCTTCACCTTCTTTATCTTCTTCTTAAACTTCTTGCTATTCATCTTTTTGTTAACATTACTCATATTGTTCTTATTAAACTATTATTCTTCTTCATATTCTACTTCATCTTCATCTTCTTCATCATATTCTTATTTGTGACAGAGATTCCTGTACTTGTAATCTGTAAAAGTATGAATTTTTCATCCTTCCGTTCTTGCTGTCACAAAAGATTTAAATTACAACAGTATTTGTCCGTGTTCAGTTTAGCCTGCAGCAGCAGGCATTTTCCAGGGGCACCACGAGGAGGAACGGACTCACCCCCATACACTGCTTAGTCTTCTTCTGCTTATAATTTAGAGCATATATTTTGCTCTTCATTTTGGTCTTATACTTAATGTTCTTCTGCTTTTTGATCTTCTGCTTATTGTTCTTCTGTCTCTTTTTCTGTATCTTGTAGTTTGTCTTAACCTTCTTTGTCCTGTTGGGTAATCTTTTATTTCTTCTTTGTGATGGTTTTCAGGCTGGTTGGCTTTATGCTCGTCGTCCTTGTGGTCGTCATCTTCTTCGGGGTGGTCATCAGGGTCGTCGTCTTCATTGTTGGAGATCCAGAGTGATTACCCAAAAAAACATTTAAAAAATCTTCAATTTGTAAATGTAGCTGAAGGTACAAGAAGGCTGACTAACTTCCGAGAACCAGCTGACGTTACTGGAACCTGGACGGGTAGCAGAAGGTACAAGAGCCAATGCAAGTAACGAGGACCAGCTGACTGTGCTGGAACCCGGAGGGGCAGCAGAAGGAAAAGAGCCAAAGGCACAACCGAGGACCTGCTGACGTTACTGGGACACAGTTACTAAGCAGGAGGTACCTGTGCTCCAAAGCACTACCAAGGACCAGCAGACGTTGCTGGAACTCGGATACCGAGATGGAGGCACCTAGGCCAAAGGCACTGCGTAGAACCAGCTGACGGTACTGGAACCCGGACGGGTAGCATAAGGCACCCATGAAAATGTAAGTTGACAGGCCGCAAGCCGTCCGCAGTTACCGAATCACACAGTCCTACAGTGGGTGCTTGTCCTATTGTCACAACGGAAACAGCCTTTATTTACTTATCCCACAGCACACATAGGAATCACCTAAACTGCAGGCACCATACAGTCGGCTAACCCGAATGCAACACGACAGGACAACTTATTGGAGGCAAATTGACGTTGACACTGCCAGGAAACAGCTGTCGTGCTGTAACCAGGCTAGGCAGGAGTCAGTACCCCTGCCAATTACTTCCGAGCAACAACTGGCGGTGTTGGAGCCCAGGGATGAGAAGAGAACAGGGTGGAGGCAGCAGGACTTTTTGCCGTACACACAGCAGGGGAACAGCTGACATTACTGAACCCCAGTAACACAGGAGCAAGTGTTGACTGTTCTAACAGCACTTCCGAGCAACAACTGGCGGTGTTGGAGCCCAGGGTCAAGGAGGGTGTAGGCAGAGGCCTAGTATGAGATGTTTGAAGTTAAATTTGTAGTTAGCAGCATAAATTTTTGCCAGACACACAGCAGGGGAACAGCAGGCGTTACTGAACCCCACAAACACATCAGCGATTGTTTTGATCTGTGCATCCAACACTTGTGAGCAGCAACTGGCGGTGTTGAAGCCCAGGGTCAAGAAGGGTTTTGAAATAAAATATTGAGTTATTGCCTTGTTACGTGGCCATTGCAAATGTATGTACTTCAAACAAGAAAAAATGAATGTTTACTAGGAGAATAAAATGATGAATTTCAATTCCAAGAATAAAAATAAACACCCTTAAAATATAAACGCATATAAGCACATGGCAACAAGAAATGGAACAACACACCACTCAAAATTTATTTTACAAAATATAGTGTTGTAAATTTATTAATAAAAGTCCATTTTTGTATTTAGGAATGATGCGTAAGGAACGCTATGTTAAACCATAACATAGTAAAGACAATGGATTTTGTAATAGTCACTCATCATCATCATTACAATTTATATGTGACAGTCACACAGATTAAAATTATTTCACTTACGAAAATTGTTAGTTCGGACAGCATTTATTACATGTCCAGCATGGACTCATCAAAGTGATGAGATGACGCAATAATGTACGATAAAAAATAAACATTTTAAAAAAACATTATGCATTGTCACAATTTAAGTGGGTGCCTGCAAGTGGAGGTGAAACAAAGGCTACAGATAGCAAAGGTATATACTATGTCTGTATCAGACAGTGGCCAGCCTCTGATGGGTAATGGCGATGTTATACTGTACTTCAATAAAGGCTGAGTCTGCAATCATGCATTTTTTGCTTGTAGAGTGTTGAAGAGGGTAAAAGCATGTCTGGTTGCACAAGGCTTTATCCGGCAACACTACCTTCCTTGTGTCACGGGTAGGGTAGCGTGTGTCTATTATATGACTCTCTCTAAAATGTGACGTTACGCAGCCTTATTCTGCCCTAGGGACGGCAAAAATACGACAGCAGTAATCATTTACTGTATGAAACTCCACCTATGAGCAACAAAACAAGCACGTTCCCTCTTCTGGTTCCTGCGCTGACATGTGAGGAGGGAGTTTGGAGACGCTCATGAATTCCTCCCAGGTATCCAAGCATATCGGGCCGATAGGAGAGCATTAAAACCACCCCTGGGAACACTGACACCTTTTACATTCGTGGGGACATAATTTATGGAGCGCTACTTGCTACGGAGTTCACAACAGACCCCGAACGGTTTACCTATCCAACTGAAGCAGAAGGACAAGATGGTGCATGGAGGAGAGAAAGAGGAAAGAGGCGCGATGCTGAGCGCTGCCATAGACATGCATCAAGAGCTCTTATCAGAAGCACCATGTGACCTGAGAGTTCCTCAGGAATTTGATTCCCAGAAAATGGCTGGAGAGGTCACAGTCCTTCTCTTACCAGACATTCAGAAGCTGCTGGAGTCGGCATTGCAATCGTCATTGTCTTCCATACAAAAGTCTGTAGATCTGAATACCATTGCAATTACCAAGCTGCAACAGGATGTGGCGCTGCTACAACAGGAGAAGCAACTTGCCCAAGACATAGAACAGAACCTTCAGCAGAACTTACAAAATTTGATAGACAAAACAGAGGACTTGGAAAATCGCTCGAGACGAAGCAATTTACGTCTCGTAGGACTGCCTGAATCGTTTCAATCAGCAGACTTACAATCCATCTGTGAGAATGATCTACTGAAAATATTGTGACTTAAGTACTACTGTCGTGTGGACCGTGCACATCGTGTGGGACCGCCGCAAAACAACAACAGGCGAGGGGAGGCATGGAAACCAACGATGTACAGACCACGGCAAGTAATAATGAAGCTGTTAGATTATAACGACAAAGTTTCATTGTTACGGGCATTCAGAGAAGCGAGGCACCCAGTGCTACTCCATGGCTATGAGATTCTGCTCTTTGAGGACTTCTCAGTATCGGTCTCCAAGAAGAGGAGGGTGTTCAGTTTCATTTGCACAACGTTGTTTGAGCGAGATGTTCGCTTTCAACTACTGTTCTCAGCGCGTTTGCAGTTACAAAGATCTGACGGGACATATGTCATTTATGACACACCAGAACAAGCCGAAGCAGCCTTGGAACGAAATCCACAAAGTGATAGGGAGGTACAGCGAGGCAGTTCCAGGTTCTCCCCACGCAGACGACGACAAGATGGCAGTTCATGAAGGAGATCAGGAAAGATGAAAGAGATTCTCTCCACGTTAAATTACATATGAGATATATTTGCTGTTTGAGCCGTTTCTATTGGAGTTCCTTCATACCTATGCTAAAGCATGATAGATTTGCTGCAATTTTAGATGGTTAAATTAGTTAATTGATATTAGATGTTGAAGATCTCTCATGAGAGAGGGGATCTTGATACACGTGGGACAACTGACTTAAACATTACATATGGAGGGACAATAAGTGAAGCAGGCTATTGGGGTTTCATGCTTTGGACACATGGGGGGGTACACTGAATAGCCTGGGAGGATGGGGGTAATCTCCTCACAGGTTAGAAAAAAGGAAGTCACATAAACAGAGCGGTTTATTGTTAAACAAGAGTTACTAGAAAAGGGTAGCAAGGGACCTCTCTCCAATAATTAATCCTGGAATTGTCAATATATCTTGATTTGGTATTTCATATTGTGGTGCTACTTCCTCCTTTCCTCGCAAGTTGGTGCCAACGACGGCCATAAGAGGGTACACCGTCTCCTCCAGCACACTCATAACTTTTCTGCCGCCCATTCAATATGAAGATCATCTCCTGGAATGTCAAAGGCTTGCGGGCGCCGGAGAAGCGCACAATGATTCTGAGGTACCTCCGCCGGTGGAAGCCGGACATAGCACTTCTCCAAGAGACACATCTGAAGGTGACTGATTTTCCTCCCATGCACAAATTTTGGGTGGGAGACAGTTACGAGTCACAGGGCACGGAGCGCAAGACAGGGGTATTGACATTAATCAGCAAGCACTTCAAGGGCAAGGTGATTGACTCCGAAAATGACACAGATGATCGTTGGGTGAGAATATCAGTATCACTTGACAACAAAACCTATAGTATTTATAACATATACGGACCCACAGAAGACAATGGACCATTTTTCCGAGAATTGGAGGCACGTATACTTCAATACACAATTTCACTGAAAATAGTAGGTGGTGACTTAAATACGGTGAATCGAACCAGTGAAGACCGTAGGTCGATGCGAACGACTGTGCGATCACATGACACACGTTTGAAACCCTTGCTAGACACGACTAACTTTGTAGACATTTGGAGACACCTGAACCCAGATGGCAGTGAAGATTCCTTCTATTCGTCGGTACATGACTCTTGGTCAAGAATAGATTATATATTGCTTTCACAGGAGCTAGTAAGTGGAGTGGAAAAGGCACATGTGCACAACGTAGCTATATCTGACCACGCACCCGTATCAGTGACCCTGCCAGATATGGTTCAGATGGGGCCAGACCAAACTTTGCGCTTCCCTTCCTATTTGTTAACGGATGAGAATTTTCGAGATCAGGTGAAGCAATGGTGGTTGGAATATGTAAGGTATAATGGAGATAGTAGGCATAGGCAGGAACTTTTATGGGCAGCAGGGAAGGCAGTAATGGGCGGGAAACTAATAGCTTATCAGACAACCCTAAAAAAGAAGATAGCGACAAACTACTCGCAGGCTAGCAGGATATTACGCGATAGCTACACGGCATACCTGAGAACTTCATCGACACAGGATAAAAATAAATGGAAGCAGGCTAAGGCTGACTTTGACCTATGGGTAGATCGACGCGAGAGAACCAGTAATATGAATTATAGAGCCGATCTATATCGTTATGGTAGCAAATCAGGGAGACTATTATCACGACTAGCGAAAGGAAATCACATTCATCAACATATTACAGCGTTAACGAATAAACATGGGATCATGATCGATCATGCTGATATTGAGGAAAGCCTTATATTTTAACATGATCGGATAAATGAATGTAAAGGTGGCAAGAATTTGAAAAAATACACGCCAGAGAAGGGTGACGAGTGAAATAGTTTAATCAGGATCACAGCAAAGTTAGAGAAGGAAGATGACGGGAGGAATCCTAGAAGTTAGGGGTTTCCTTACAATTATTAACGAATTTTGGTTTTCTGTTCTCTTGTTACTTTGACTTTTACAATGTTTATTTTATGACCATATCGGCTGCGACCGAGATGTGTAACGCCTTATGTGGCATTTTTGTTTTGAAAATACAAATAAAAAGGAATTTAAAAAAAACAAAACAAAAAAAAAAACCTTCCCTCTTCAACAATCTACAAGACAAACAAGCATGATGGGTAACGCTGCCTTTATTGAGGTACAGTATTAGATCGACATTGTCCATGAGTAACTATGCACTGTGATAGCTATATAGCATTATTAATTTATATCTGTTGTGGTTGTTTCACCAGCACTTGCAGGTCTAACTACCTATTGTTAGTATGCATGATGCACTTTCTAGGTGTAATTATTTATTATTGCGCATTATTACCAGGTTTAGATGCTGGCCATTTCATATATGGTGTGTGAAGTTACAGTTGTCCTCAGTCTTTGTATTTTATTATGTCTGTCATAAATAAAACTCGTGAGGATGATGATGATGTTTATGATTCGTACATCCATTGACTGCATTATCTTACAGGTACAGATAACGTTTCTTAAGAACCATTAATTGATAATTATGAAATGTAGTTTTATGCATTAATTTCAAAAAGTAAACACTATGTTTTAGTTTTTGTTACCATTTCTACTAGCCATGTGCAGATATGCGCTGTGATGACAAATTAATATTTGTCCATATTTCTTAGTAAAATTTATCATTTTAGGCCTTGAAAACTTCAATCTTTCCTGTTTTAAGCATAACAATCAGGGTGACGTCTCTTCCCTATTTGGAGCATGTTCGACATGGGTTTTTCTGTGCATGTGTAGGGAACAGGAGACTTCTTGCCGGTGTGGTACACCAAAGGGGATCTTGCTGGATGGGAGATATATTTCTTCTAGCAGACTGAAGTTTGCTCATGATTTTACATGATCACAAGGACCTGTGATAAGGTCATAGTAACGTGATCTGGTCAGCTCATGTGTACCTCACCTGAGGGTGTGGAGTAGGCCTATAAAATAAGGAGCTGTTGTAGTTGGTGTGTGGAAGGAAGGAGTTTGGCTGGAGTCAGCCTGGAAGATTGTTTTGTTACTGTGTGCCAGTGTGCACCAGGAAGCGAGTACCAGACCACCCGTAATGGGACCTGGCGGTCTCTGCTGACCTGCAGCCGCTTAGTTAAGCCCGTCCCAAGCAAGGGTGAGTCTGGGACCAGTGGTTCTCCAAACTGTAGTGATTTATGTTCTGTTTTTATTTTGTTATCTGGACTTTTTGTTGAACTCATGATTAAAACCACTGAAATTTGAACTAAAAGGCTGTGTGTTTGCCTCATTACTGCGGCCCAGCCCTGCCTACCAGAGCGGATCCCTACAATTGGTGGCTTTAATGCGGGCAACGCAGTGAGGTCAGGCTGTTTTTTCCTGCATGACAGTAAATGTCCTGGGTAAAGAAAGTGACGCAAAACCCGGTGGATAACTGTCCGAAGATGGAGAACACCGTAAAAATGCTGGTGGAGGCCATGCGACAGCAACAGCAGGCTACACAGCAGCAACAGCAGGCTATGCAGCAGCAGCAGGCTATACAGCAGCAGGCTATGGAGCGGCAGCAGGCTATACAGCAGCAGGCTATGGAGCAGCAGCAGATTTTTAATCGACAGCAACAGGAAAACAATAGTCTACTGATGCAGCACATCACAGCGCCGCAGACAGCAGGAGCTGCCCGGGGATGCCAGGATGTCCGGAAAGCGGTGCGTACACCGATCCGAAATATGGAGCAATCAGATGACGTCGAGGTGTACCTGGAGATGTTTGAAGGCGTGGCTAAAAGGGAGAGAGTGCCCCGGGACCAGTGGGCCGAGATCGTGGCTCCGTTTTTGACTTCAGGACCCGCAAAAGCCTATAGGGACCTACCCCCCGAGCAACAGGAGGACTATGAGAGCGTCAAGGGTGAGATACTTGCACGTCTTGGGGTAAATGTTTTGGTCCGGGCCCAGCGGGTACACCAGTGGAAGTTTTCCCCTTCCGAGCCAGCTCGGTACCAGTATTATGACTTGATACACCTGATAGAAAAGTGGTTGCAGCCGGAGGTGTTGTCACCCCGCGCTATGCTGGATCGTATAGTGACTGATAAATTCTGGAGAACTTTGCCCCACACCCTTCAAATATGGGTTGGACAGGCAGCCCCTACTGATGGTCTCCAAATGGTAGACCTCATTGAAAGATATGGGGCTACCAAGGAGATACAGGGAGAGACTACCCGGAAGGTACCAAGTAAATTCCCCAAACCTTCACCCACAGCTCGGCGAGCAGAGACTCGGAGGGCCGCCCAGGACGGGTCGGGGAACGAAAGGGGCCCCATAATCTGTTGGCGGTGCCAAGAACCAGGACATGTGAGAGCTGATTGCCCCCACCTGACTGAGCCCATGGACAACAACTTTGGCTACTATCAGTCTCACTATGCAGAACACATGTGTGCAGTGGGCAAACCAGAGGGACCCAGTATGAACCATTTGTGTAAAGTGGAGGTGGAGGGTAACCCTGCTGTGGCTGTACTGGACTCAGGTAGTCTCGTGACCCTAATACGAGCCAGCCACGTCCAAATCAGCGAGTATACTGCTCGGAAAATGGGTGTGTTGTGTATACATGGGGACTTAAAACATTATCCTACCGCCCTGGTGATGATAAACACGCCAGCGGGGAGGAGGTGACACAAGGTGGGGGTGGTGGTTAATTTGCATTATGAGGTAATAATGGGGAGAGATTTTCCGTTATTTTCTGTGCTTTGGCCTGTAATTACCCCTCCCACAGAACAGTCGTCGGCACCAGTGGCAACCAGGTTGCATTCTCCTGAAATCGGGCATGAACCTGGTGGCCCAGAGGAAGATGTACTGGCGGTAGGAGTACCTTTGCCTTCGGTGGAGGAGGAAAACCCCTCTCCTATAGAAGTGTTAGCTGGGGAGATGGAAGATTTGCCACCGGGACCAGAATTCTCATACTTAAATGTGGCAGGTGACAATTTTGTTACGGCGCAACTACGTGACCCTACGTTTACTCCAGCCCGTGAAAATGTACTGGTTGTCAATGGGGAACCCCAACACCCCGGGGCAGCTACAGTATTTCCCCAATTCGAGATGAACCAAGATTTGCTGTATCGGGTTGAAAAAATACATGGGGAAATTGTCGAGCAATTGCTGGTACCGCAGTCATATCGGAGGTTGGTAATGGACTTAGCGCATGCGCATGTACTAGGGGGACATTTGGGACAAAAGAAAACCCTAGACAGAATTCTATAACGGTTTTACTGGCTAGGGGTCTATGAAGAAGTTAAACGGTATTGTAACTCTTGTCCCGTGTGCCAGGTAACCAGTCCGCAGCCTCATTTTCGGAGTCCCTTGGTGCCATTACCAATTATAGAGGTACCGTTTGAGACAATAGCCATGGATCTGGTGGGTCCGGTTAATAAATCACCAAGGGGTCATCAACACATCCTCGTAGTTCTAGATTACGCTAGCAGGTATCCTGAGGCTATTCCCCTGCGACACACCTCGGCCAAACTGATCGCAAAAGAACTCATGGGTATGTTCTCTCGGGTGGGAATCCCTCAAGAAATCTTAACAGATCAGGGGACCCGCTTTATGTCAAAAATCATGAAGGAACTGTGCCACTTGTTAAGTGTTAAACAGTTGCGCACATCGGTCTATCATCCCCAAACAGACGGTTTAGTAGAAAGGTTCAATTAAAAACCCTGAAGAATATGTTTAAAAAAAGATGCTAAGGACTGGGATCTCTTGTTGCCATACCTGATGTTTGCAGTGCGGGAGGTGGCCCAGGCATCTACGGGGTTCTCGCCCTTTGAACTATTATATGGCAGACATCCCCATGGCTTACTCGATATAGCAAAAGAGGCCTGGGAAAACCATCCAACTCCCCACAAAAGTGTGATAGAACATGTGGCCAAAATGCAAGAGAGAATGGAGACAGTCCTACCATTAGTCCGAGAACATATGGAAGCAGCACAAAGGTCACAGAGGCAGGTCTATAACCGGGAGGCACGGGTAAGGTCCTTTAACCCTGGGGATCGGGTGTTTGGTACTTGTGCCTACAGTGGATAGTAAGTTCCTTGCAAGGTGGCAGGGACCCTACGACATTATAGAGAAGGTGGGACCAGTAAACTATAAAGTACAGCAACCAGGGCGGAGAAAGCCAGAACAGGTATACCATGTGAATCAGCTCAAACCATGGAAAGATAGAGACACGCTTGGTGAGGATTGTCCACGGCCTGCATTTCCAGTACAGATGGCTTCCTTGCCTCAGGAGAAGGCAAGAGAAGTCCTCTCCGCAGTCAAAATACCAGACACTTTGTCGCCCAGACAAGTTCAGGAAGTCCGAGAGTTTGTTAGCCGAAATACAGATGTTTTTTCGGAACTTCCTGGTCGTACCTCCCTAATCCAACATGACATTGTCACTGACCCGCAGGGCAAAGTACAATTAAAGCCATATCGGCTGCCTGAGGCCCGGCGACAAGCCAGCAAGGAAGAGGTCAAGAAGATGCTGCAGTTAGGGGTCATTGAAGAGTCCCAGAGTGAGTGGGCCAGCCCAATAGTCCTAATACCAAAGCCAGATGGGACACTAAGGTTCTGTAATGACTTCAGAAAACTGAATGAAATTTCTAAGTTTGACGCCTACCCCATGCCCCGGGTCGATGAGTTAATAGAGCGGTTTGGGCAGGACCGTTATTTTTCAGTCATTGACCTCACAAAAGGGTATTGGCAGGTGCCCCTAACAAAAGCAGCGAGAGAGAAAACGGCTTTTGTAACACCCGAGGGACTGTTCCAGTATATAGTCCTACCCTTCGGGTTGCATGGCGCTCCAGCGACATTCCAGAGGTTAATGGACGTTGTTCTTCATCCTCATCGCCGATATGCCGCGGACAATCTGGACGATATTGTGGTGTACAGTACAGACTGGGAAAGTCACTTAGCCAAGGTACAGGCGGTGATACATTTGCTGAGACAAGCAGGGCTAACTGCCAACCCAAACAAGTGTTCCATAGGGTTGGAGGAAGCTCGGTACCTGGGGTATGTGATTGTGAGAGGAGTTATCAAACCCCAAATAAACAAAGTGGAGGCAATCCAAAACTGGCCCCGTCCTCTCACCACAAAACAAGTGAAAGGGTTTTTGGGGTTAGTGGGATACTACCGGTGGTTTATTCCCAATTTTGCAACCCTGTCGGCGCCGTTAACTGACTGCCTAAAAGGCAGGAAGTCAGTAATGGTGCGATGGAATGATCAGCTTGAAGAAGCGTTTGTAAAACTAAAAGGGGCACTGTGTGTGTCACCATTTTTGATCACACCCGACTTCAAAAGAGAATTCATTGTCCAGACAGATGCGTCAGAGGTAGGTGTGGGTGCCATGTTGTCTCAGGAGGTTAACGGGGAGGAGCATCCCATTAGTTTCCTGAGTCGAAAGCTTACTCCAGCTGAAACCAGATACAGCATTGTAGAGAGAGAGTGCCTGGCGATCAAGTGGGCACTGGAGTCGTTGCGCTACTATCTGTTGGGGAGAACATTTTGGTTGGTAACTGATCATTCCCCTCTGACTGGCAGTGTTGTAGCCCAGGGAGTAGAGTTCAGGTGGTAGATAGATGAACATAACAGGAAACATGGATAACGTTGCCAACCAGTTATTTAATCGGAAAACGGACAGGCAAATTCAGGCGAGATCCATGCCTTGTTCATTTTCAGAAAAGTAAGCCGGTCTACATTATCAGAGGATAGTCGCATGCGACGGTCTGTTAGTACACCACCTGCAGCACTAAAGACGCGCTCCGATAATACACTGGCAGCAGGGCAAGCCAGCACCTCCAATGCATACTGGCTAAGCTCTGGCCATGTATCCAGCTTAGAGACCCAAAACTTGAAAGGGGAAGAGCCATCTGGGAGTACACTGAGAGGGCAAGACATGTAGTCTGTCACCATCTTACGGAAACGTTGCCTCCTGGTGACTGGAGGCGTCTCGGATGGTGTAGACATTGGTGGCGCTGCCACAAAACTTCGCCACATTTGGAACATACTGGTCTTGCCTTGTGCAGAGGCGCTGCTTGTGCTCCTTCGTGTTGCAGAGCTGTCTCCACTGCCTCGACGCACAGAGCTGCTTTGTAAAGCAGTAGCAGCAGCACTCTCGGCTGGAATGGAGAACATTATGGATTGCACCAGTGTGTCTTGGTACTCCCGCATTTTACGATCCCGGTTCAACGGTGTGATGAGGCTTTGTAAGTTGTCCGGTAGCGAGGGTCTAGGAGGGTGTACACCCAATAATCAGACGTGGTGAGAATGTGGGCGATGCGGCGGTTGTTTCTCAGGCACTGCAGCATGAAATCAACCATGAGCTGCAGACTCCCAACTGGCCAACAAACGCTGTCCTCTCTAAGAAGCATCATCTCTGCCTGCTCTGCATCACCCCACCCTCGCTCTACATACTGACTAGAGCGTTGTGTACCTCCCTCTGTAGCGATTTCTTCCTCCTCCATTGACTCCTCCTCATCCTCCTCACAAAGTGAGCCCTGCCCAGCCCTTTGTGAGGAACCACGTTGCGCTGACTGTCCAGAAGGTGATGGAATTTGTGACTCCTCATCCTCCACCTCTTCCAAAACCTCATCCTTTAGTGCTTGCAGTGTTTTTTGAAGCAGGCAGATAAGGGGGACAGTCAGGCTGTCTAGTGCATCATCTGCACTCGCCATCCGCGTTGACTCATCAAACGCACGCAAAACGTGGCAGATGTCCTTCATAGAGGCCCACTTAGTAGTGGTGAAGTGTGGACGGTGCAAATTGCAACTTGATTGCGCCTGATGCAGCTGATACTCCATTACTGCTGGCTGCTGCTCACACAACCGCTCCAACATATGTAACGTGGAATTCCACCTGGTGGGTAAGTCACATATGATGCGATGTTCAGGAAGGCGAAATCTGCGTTGCAGAGCTGCAATGCGCGATCTGGCCATGCTGGAACGTCGCAAGTGAGCGCACTCTAGGCGGACCTTGTGCAGCAGTTCATCAAGATCCGGATATTCCCTCAAAAAACTCTGCATGACCAAGTTGAGCACATGTGCCAGACATGGTATGTGAGTGAGGTTGCCAAGGCCCAGAGCTGCCACCAGATTTCGGCCATTGTCACACACTACCAAGCCTGGCTGGAGATTCGCTGGCAAAAACCACACGTCGCTCTCCTGCTTGATGGCATTCAAGACCTCCTGCGCTGTGTGGCTTCGATTCCCCATTGAAATTAATTTCAGGACGGCCTGTTGACGTTTGGCCATGGCTGTGCTCATATCGGTCGCAACAGGTAAGCGTTCACGGGTCCATGTGGAGGTAGACCGTGACGGCTCCTGCAGCGATGATTCTGAGGAACTGGAGTAGGAGGAGGAGTCAGTGTACAGACTGGATTCCTGCAATGCTTGGAGTTGGCAGAACACGTACAGCGCCACTCGCAAGATCTGTACCCGGCTCCACAACATTGACCCAATGGGCAGTGAGGGAAAGGTATCGTCCCTGGCCATGGGTACTGGTCCACGCATCGGTGGTCAGGTGGACCTTGCTACTGACGGCGTTTAGTAGCGCATGTTTAATTTTTCCCTCAACATGCTTTTGCAGACCAGGGACAGCTTGCCTGCTGAAATAAAATCGGCTTGGCACATTGTATTGTGGGACTGCCAATGCCATTAAGTTCCGGAAACTGTCAGTCTCCACCAGCCTGAATGACAGCATTTCAAGGGACAGGAGTTTTGCAATGCCAGCATTCAGAGTCTGTGCTCGTGGATGGTTTGCCGAGTATGGCCGTCTTTTATCCCATGCCTGTGCTACTGATGGCTGTTTTGTGGCCTGGGAGTGTGAGGATGACAGGGAACTTGCTGCTGTGGGTGGAATAACACTTTGTCTCTGGACAACAGTGACCGAGGTTCTTCCATGGCGATCCTGTGAGGAAGCCGAACCAGCTGTGTGTGAGCTGGAGGAAGAGGCTCCAACACGACCTGAAGATGTAGGTGCTGCTGTAGGTTGGCCTACATCTCCAGTGTGTCTTTGTAACTCAACTACGTGCTTTGTCCGCACATGTTTCCACATATTTGTGGTATTGAGGTTACTGACACTTTTACCTCTTTTTACTTTTTGCTTACACAGCTTGCATTTGACATAGCAAATATCATCTGCAAGTGTGTCAAAAAAGGACCACGCAGTGCAAGTCCTGGAAGCGCACGTTTTGACTTTTGGAAGAGAACTGCTCCGAACAGGTGCCAAACTGGAGGCTACAGGCAACCGAGTCTGCAGCCTACCTCTCCCTCCTGTTTGTACCATTGGGGCAATCTCTTCCTCAGAGCTGCTCCCACCACCTTCCTGTTCCTCACGCCATGTTGGGTCTTGGACCTCATCATCTCCACTACCCTCTTCCAACACCTGCTGCTGTTGGGTGGTCTGGACAGCACCATGCTCAACAGAAACTGGCACCTGAGTCTCATCATCATCAGATGCGTTCTGCGGTGTGATGACCATCGGCACTGGCTCACCCGCCTCTTCAGATTCAGAGAGACACAGCTGTTGCGCATCACTGCATACTCCCTCTTCTTCAAATTCCAGAATGCTGCTTGGCTGGGCCCCTGTTTGCAAGCCAACAGATTCTGAGAACAGAAGCAGAGACTCAGCTGGCTCCTGTACAGAACTCTCTGACTGCCTGGGCAATTTGACAGGCGGTGAAGAGACAGATGGTTGCTCAACAGTGTTGTGGTCCTGAGAGGAGGTGGAAGCAATTGAAGTCGATGCATTGGCTGCCATCCAACCAACAACGGCTTCAATTTGTTCTTCCCGCAGCAGGGGGGTACGCCGACCTCCTACAAAAGTGCGCATAAAGGAACGCTCACGGGGAAAACTGGTGGATGCTGTGTCACTGGGGGCGGCAGCAGCCACAGAATCCCCACATCCTCTCCCTGCTGAAACTCCACGACCACGACCACGTGCCTTACTCCCTGCCTTCTTCATCTTGGTAGATTGATAAAGAAAGTCAGAAAAGTTATAAGGCCTAAGTGTGGTTATTACGCAGAGACTGCAGTGAACACTGCAGACAACTGTTCACTAGGTGTGAAAGGCCCCTTTGTGTACTTCTATAGTGTTTGCAACCAATGTATTGTATACGGATGGAAGCGCGTCACACTAATAGATATTGAGTTATTTTAAATAGAATGGAGCAGCACCAATTAGAGAAAAAATGTCAAGGATGAGGCAGTGACACACGTTCAGCAGACTACAACCAGCAGTGGTTGAAGAACTAACTGGAGCGTGATCTGCACTCAAAAACAAAAAAAAAGCTCACAGACTAGAGTGAACACTGCACACAACTGTTCACTATCTCTGAAAGGCTCCTTTGTACTTCTATAGTGTTTGCAACCAATGTATTGGATACGGATGGAAGCGCGTCACACTATAATTTTCAATTGAATGGAGCAGCAAGAATAACTACACTATGATCCACGAAAAAAAAAAGAAAAAAAGTCAGTAGAGTGAACACTGACACAAGATCTCTGAAAGGCTCCTTTTGTACAATACAGCGTTGGATGGCAGAGCAAACTGCAGCGAATTCACACTTTATTGCTACTTCTAACGTACACACATCGAACCTTGCGGACGAGAGGGCTCGTTAAACGAACACTGCAAGGGCGTAACTAGTGAGCCCCGGTACCCATAGTAAGGCCCCTCGAACAGGACCAGAATGGAATACCCGAGGACACAGGTGCTACCTCCAGTTAGACCCGGACACGTGGCAGCTGTCCCAGAGGGACCAAAAGGATAACAGGTATATACAAAGTCCGTGGAGGGTTCTTGACGGAGAAGGGTAAGGTCCTGGTCCAGAATGGATGGTGGCAGGCTGGCTTCAGTGACCTTGTCACGTCCACGGTACGGATGGCTGATGGCGGAACGGATGACACTTGCGCCATAATAGCCGAGATTGTCCAGGTTAGCCAGATACGGTTAGCAATGATCTGAGGAGACAAATAGTATAAGCGAAGCACAGAGACTGCAGACGCAGCGCAGACAGATCAGGAACAGAACCGATGTAGCAATGATAGAACATGTTGCTCCGGCACTCCCCTTATGGTGAGTGACCAGATATATACTGAGTGCGCTGCCATTGGTTAATTAGCTATTTCAAAAATGCACGCTGCCCCTTTAAGAGATGGTGGGCGCGGCCTCGCGTCCTAAGCAATCTATCTGGAGCCTGCTAGCAGCGTGCCAGGAAGTGGAGGAGGACACAGGACGCTGAGAGCAGATGGGACAGGAGACCTCAGCCTGCGCGCAGACTGCTGCAGAGGGACAGCTAGAGGAACAGTGAGTGACCAGGACGGAGTGCAGAGCCAGCGCGGGACCGAGTGTAACAGTATCCCCCTCTTTACTCCCCCTCTTTTTCAAGCTGCATGAAATTTTTAAGAAGAAGAGGAGCCTGGATGTCTCTTTAGGCTCCCAAGACCTCTCCTCAGGACCAAAACCCTTCCAGTCCACCAGGTAATAGATCCTACCTCTTACTCTCTTAGAGGTCAAGATATGTTTTACCTCAAAAACATCATCCTCAGAAACCGGATCAGGAGTGGTACCGGTCCTTAAAGAAGGAGCTCAACACTACTGGTTTGAGGAGGAAACATGAAAGGAGTTAGGTACACGTAGAGAATTAGCAATTTCAGTTATAAGAGACCGGGTTGATTTGTCTCAAGACTTCAAGGACCAATGAAACGGGGACCCAATTTGTACGATGGTAACTTCAAATGGATGTACTTGGAGGAGAGTCATACCTTGTCTCCTGGACAAAAGATGGGAGCCTCCAAACGTCTTTTGTCCGCATGCGTTTTCATACGTTGAGAGGCTTTCTCCAAAGCAGACCTGGTTTCTCTCCAAATGTTCGAGAAATTCTTAGACAAGGTATCGACTGCCGGAACATCAGACAATCCAGAGATAGGAAGAGGAATTCCGGGTTGGAGTCGAAACACAATCTGAAAGGGAGACTTTCCAGAAGATTCACTTACTTGGTTGTTGTAGGAGAATTCCGCCCAGGGCAGTAATTCTACCCAGTCATTATGATGAGCGTTGATGAAGTGACGCAGGTATCCAGCCAGGATTTGATTGATCCTCTCCACTTGCCCATTAGACTGGGGATGGTATGCAGAAGAAAAATCTAGTTCAATTTTTACCATTTTACAGAGTCCTCTCCAGAACTTAGAGGTGAACTGGACGCCCCTGTCGGACACGATGTGGAGAGGAAATCCAAGTAGACGGAAGATGTGCTGAATGAAGTGAGCGGCCAGTTTTGGAGCAGACGGGAGACCAGATAGCGGAACGAAGTGGGCCATTTTAGAGAAGCGGTCCACCACAACCCATACCACTGAACAGCCAGAAGAAATGGGAAGATCCGTGATGAAATCCATCGTGATGTACTGCCAGGGAGCGGACGGAATCGGAAGAGGCAGAAGCCTGCCGGCTGGTAAATGTTTAACAGTTTTGTTACGGGCACATGAAGGACAGGCTGCGACGTACTCCTGGATATCCTTGCCCATGGTAGGCCACCAGTAATAACGGGAGATGAGTTGCTGCATCTTTTTCTGACCAGCATGGCCAGCCAAATTAGAAGAATGACCCTAGCGCAGAACATGACTACGATCAGAAGCGGACACGAGAGTCTTCCCTGGAGGAAGCCGGGCCAGATCAGTGGAGGCAACAGAGACTAACTTAGAAGGTTCAATAATGTGCTGAGGTTCTGCCTCCAGTTCAGGAGGCAAAAAGGCTCTAGAGAGTGCGTTTGCCTTGATGTTCTTGTCAGCTGGACGGAAATGAAGTACAAAATTGAAACGGGCAAAAAATAATGCCCAACGGGCCTAACGGGGATTCAGTCTTAAAGCAGATTGGAGATAGGCAAGGTTTTTATGGTCGGTGAATATGATTACCTGGTGATGAGCTCCTCAAGAAGATGTCTCCATTCTTGCAGAGCCAATTTGATGGCCAACAGTTCGCGATCACCGACAGAGTAGTTCCTTTCAGCAGGAGAAAAAACCTTGGAAAAAAAACCACACGAGATCATCCGCCCGGTAGACGACTTCTGGGTGAGAACTGCTACTGCACCTATGGAAGAAGCGTCAACCTCAAGAAAAAATTGCTCATTCGAATTAGGACGATGGAGAACGGGTGCGGGAGCGAAGGCTTTTTTGAGAGAAACAAAGGCCTCTTCTGCCTCGGAGGACCATTCCTTAGAGTTTACACCTTTCCGGGTTAAGGTTGTGATAGGAGCCACTCGGGTGGAAAAGTGTGGAATGAATTGCAGGTAGTAATTGGCGAACCCTAGGAACCGTTGTATGGCTTTTAGCCCAGACGGACGAGGCCAGTTGAGAACTGCAGACAACT
The DNA here is from genome assembly GCA_033576555.1 of Oophaga sylvatica. NCBI lineage: Eukaryota > Metazoa > Chordata > Amphibia > Anura > Dendrobatidae > Oophaga > Oophaga sylvatica. The sequence goes on from JARQOD010000004.1 coordinate 434,199,253, forward strand.
TCTCCGGATCCATCTTTAATCCTGTGGAAGATACAATGTACCCAAGGAAAGGCAAGGAAGACTGCTCAAAGAGGTATTTCTCATATTTGGCATATAGCCTATTCTCTCTCAGTCTTTGTAAGACCAGGCGTACTTGCCTCCGGTGTGAAGCCAAGTCTGCAGAGAAAATCAAAATATCGTCCAGGTAGACCACGACACAAGTATAGAGCAAGTCCCTGAAAATGTCATTAACAAATTCCTGAAAGACCGCAGGTGCATTGCTTAGGCCAAATGGCATTACCAGGTATTCATAGTGGCCGTCACGGGTGTTGAAGGCTGTTTTCCATTCGTCTCCCTCTCTGACTCGGATCAGGTTGTAGGCCCCTCTGAGATCCAATTTGGTGAAGATCTTGGCCCCTCAGAGACGATCAAACAGCTCTGAAATAAGAGGTAATGGATACCTGTTTTTTACCGTGATCTGATTTAGACCCCGATAGTCGATACAGGGCCGCAAGGATCCATCCTTCTTCTTCACAAAGAAGAATCCAGCTCCTGCCAGTGACGATGACTTTCGGATAAATCCTCTAGCCAGATTCTCTTGGATGTAGTCCGACATAGCCTGAGTCTCTGCCTGTGAAAGGGGATAAACTCTCCCGCGAGGAGGAGATACTCCAGGAAGAAGCTCTATCTGACAGTCATACGACCTGTGTGGAGGTAGTCTCTCAGCCTCCTTTTTCCCAAAGACGTCAGAGAAGGACCAATAGGCGGAAGGCAACCCTGGCAGGGTATCAGGCTGGACTGGAGGCGAAACAGGTTGAATCCGGGTTAAGCAACGATTCATGCAGGTATCTCCCCAACGCAGAACTTATCCAGTTTTCCAATTAAGGACTGGTTCATGCATCTGGAGCCAAGGTAAACCTAAAAGCATGGGATGGGACAAACCGGGATATACATAAAATCGCATTCGTTCAGCATGCATTAGACCTACCCGGAGTTCCACCAACTCGGTTTGAAACTGGACGGGCTCGGTCAGTGGTTTGCCATCCACGGCGGTCACCTGCAACGGATCAGGAAGACGCTGGACTGGTAAGCGGTAACGATCCACAACCGCCTGCTGGATGAAGTTCCCTGCAGCTCCAGAATCCAGTAGACAATGTTCGGAGAATTTTATTGCTCCATAGGACACGGAGACTGAGATGTGTAAAGAGGGAGAGGACTGTTCTCTACCTAGGTTGGCCCCTCCTACCGAACCTAGGCACTGGAGTTTCCCGACTTTTTAGGACAGAAATGGATCAAATGTTCAGAACTACCGCAGTAGTAACAACTTCCCTCCTCGTGACGTGCCTCCCGGCAGCGGGTGGCCAAACTTACATGGTCTACCTTCATGGCCTCGGAGGAAGGCGAGGTACCTGTTTTGAACAAACTAGAGTCCAGGTGATAGGACCTTTTGTCCCGTTTGATCTCCATGGAACGCTCCTGAAAACGCAGGTCAATTCGGGTTGCCAAGGATATTAGCTCTTCCAAGAGGGTAGGTCTGTCCCGTCCCGCCAGCTCATCCTTGATTCTTCCGGATAGGCCTTCCCAGAAGTTAGCAACCAGGGCCTCATTGTTCCACGACAATTCAGACGAAAGGGTGCAGAATTTAACAGCATACTGAGATACTGTGAGAGTACCTTGGCGCAGGCGGAGCAAGGCAGAAGCAGTCGAAGTGGTGCGACCAGGTTCATCGAAGGTCCTGCGAAAAGCCTCTAGGAAAGATTGAAGATCATTAACCAGCGGATCCCCTCTCTCCCATAGTGGGTTTAGCCAGGCGAGGCCCTCTCCTCCCAAGTGTGACATGATGAAGCCCACCTTGGCTCGGTCAGAAGCAAACATATGCCCCAAGATTTCGAAGTGTAGAGTGCACTGATTGAGAAAACCCCGACACTGAGTAGGATCACCCTGGAAACGGGTAGGAGCCGCCAGGCGGGGACCTTCACTTGCCATAGGAACTGGTACCTGAGTATTGATAGAAGAGTCAGGTGCAGACGAGGACCCCAAGGAATCCATGCGGGTAGACAAGCTGCGTAGATAAGTCGTGATCTTGTCCTGTTTAACTCCTAAACGGGCCACCTCCTGGCACAGATCCGTGGTCGGAGGTCTCTGGGATCCAGCGGGTTCCATGGCCGGAGCAATCTGTAACGAATGGAAGCGGAGGCAGAGATGGTGAAGTTCACATTCGTCTTTTATTTTTTAATGTGGAACCTCGAGACCGCGGTCCGGGGGCTCCGAAGGGGGCGTGACTAATGAGCCCCGGGTACCCGTAGTAAGGCCCCTCGAACAGGACCAGAATGGAATACCCAGAGGACACAGGTGCTACCTCCAGTTAGACCCCAGACACGTGGCAGCTGTCCCAGAGGGACCAAAAGGATAACAGGTATATACAGAGTCCGTGGAGGGTTCTTGACGGAGCTGAGTAAGGTCCTGGTCCAGAATGGATGGTGGCAGGCTGGCTTCAGTGACCTTGTCACAGTCCACGGTTACAGATGGCTGATGGCGGAACAGGATGACACTTGTGCCAGTAATAACCGAGATTGTCCAGGTTAGCCAGATACGGGTTAGCAATGATCTGTGGAGACAAATAGTATAAGCGAAGCACAGAGACTGCAGACGCAGCGCAGACAGATCAGGAACAGAACCGGATGTAGCAATGATAGAACACGTTGCTCCGGCACTCCCCTTTGTTAAGATCTGCTACAAGCACTAAGGAAAGGTGGGAATTCTGTCCCTACAATAGGACTGAGCTGGATCCCTACGATGTAACGGGGAACCTGATCCTGCGACCAGACCCACTAAAGTCCTCAGCTAGTCTGAACGAAGACCTATAGTTGCGAGGGAGGAATCCCTACAAGATCTAGGGACTGGGTGAAAAGGTGGACACCTCCTAACAGAAATTGTAGCAGGGAAAATAAAACAGAAAACAAATACTAAGAGATCCTAAGATCAAGCAAAACTGACAGAGTAAGGCACCTAAGCACCCGGCTAGCTTAAGAGTAGATAATACAATGAAGTCCAGCAAAGCCAGAAGGGCAGAGCCAGACTAAATAGGGAAAAAAGGTCATGTGACAGCAAACTGAAACAAAATCTGACAAGAGGGTTATAACAGTACCCTCCCTTCAAAGAGGATCCTCCGTATCCCCTATGACTTAGGCTTATCCGGAAATCTCTTGTGAAACGCTCTGACAAGTCTAGACGCAGAAACATCATCCGCCCTCACCCATGAGTTATCCTCGGGTCCATAACCCTTCCAAGCGACGAGGTACTGCAAACCCCCTCTATACCGTCTAGAATTTAGGATGCGGGAAATCTCATATTGCCCGTCCTCCACCACCAGGGGAACAGTGGCCGAGACGTCTCCATCTGAGACCTCAGCTTTTTTCAAGAGAGAAACATGAAACACCGGATTAATTTTCCAGGAGGTAGGAAGCTCCAACTTAATAGCAGATTGGTTAATAACCTGAAGCACCTTAAAGGGCCCTACAAACTTGGGACCCAATTTCTTAGACGGAATCCTCAAGCGCAGATTCTTAGAGGACAACCAAACCATGTCACCAATAGCAAACAAAACCTCTTGTCGTTTTCTATCAAAATACACTTTGGATCTTTTGTTAGCCTCCTGAAGATTACCACGCACACCAGTCCAAACTCTCTCCAAAACAGCAGAAAAATTCTCCTCTTCAGGTACAGCCGATCCCAACTTGGAAAATGACCCAAAAGACGGATGTCTCCCAGTACAACAAAAAAAAGGCGAACAACCAGCAGAAGCGGATGTATGGTTGTTAAGAGCAAACTCAGCAAGTGGCAGAAACTCAGACCACCCCTCTTGATTATCAGTCACAAAACAACGCAAAAACTGCTCAACATCCTGTTTTTTCCTTTCTGTCTGGCCATTAGACTCAGGATGATATCCGGATGAAAACGACAAATGAACTCCCAACCTGTCACAAAAGGCGCGCCAAAAACGAGCCACAAACTGAGGTCCCCTATCAGAAACAATGTCAGTAGGAACACCATGTAGTCTGACTATTTCCTTGACAAAGGCCTTAGCGAGAGTCTTAGCGCAGGCAGTTTGATGAAAGGAACCAAGTGACACATCTTACTAAAACGGTCCACGACCACCCAGATGACAGTGAAACCCTCAGAGGGGGAAGGTCAGTAATAAAGTCCATAGCCAAATGTGTCCAAGGTGCACTAGGAACCTCCAGAGGGCAAAGCAACCCCGCAGCAGGAGTATGAGAAGACTTAGATCTAGCACACACAGTGCATTGACGTACCCACTTAATGACTTCCTTCTGCCATCCTGGCCACCAAAAACTGCGACCCACAAGTCTCTTGGTCTCAGAGATTCCAGGATGACCTGCCAAGCGAGAGTCATGACATTCAACAAACAAATCTCTCCTCAGGGTACCAGGCACAAACAACCTCCCATGAGGCGTGTTAGATGGGGCATTCTCCTGTGCTTTAAGAATCTCACATTCCAACACGGAGTCCAAAACAGCAATAACAACCCCTCTTGCAAGATGTTTTCCTCCTCCTCCTCAGTACCCACCATAGGAGAAAAGCTGCGAGACAAAGCATCAGCTTTAACATTTTTAGTACCTGGGATGTAAGTAACGGTAAAATTAAACCGTGAGAAAAACAGTGCCCACCTAGCCTGACGGGCATTCAAGCCTTTGGCAGCATCAAGGTAGATCAGATTTTTATGATTGGTGAAGACTTGAATGGGAAATTCCGCTCCCTCCAAAAAATGACGCCAGTGTTCAAATGCGAGTTTAATTGCCAACAATTCCCGATTACCGATATCATAATTTTGTTCAGACTCAGAAAATTTCTTTGAAAAAAAAGCACAGGGATGTACTCCATCCGTCTTTGCCTGAGACAACACTGCGCCGACCCCCACAGAAGAAGCATCAACCTCAACCAAAAATGGTTTAGTCACATCAGGCTGCGTAAGGATGGGAGCAGAGCTGAACCTCTCCTTTAGCAACACAAAAGCCTCAATGGCCTCAGTAGTCCACTGAACCGCATCAGCACCTTTCCTGGTGAGATCGGTCAGAGGTTTGGCAATCACAGAAAAATCTTTTATGAATTCTCTATAATAATTGGCGAACCCCAAAAACCTCTGTATTGATTTCACACCAATAGGTCTAGGCCAATCCTGCACAGCTTGCACTTTCACCGGATCCATCTCAAAACCTTCACTGGAGACAATGTAGCCCAAAAAACTAAGTCTCTGTACAGCGAACTCACATTTTTCTAGTTTGGCAAAAAGTGAATTATCACTCAGTAACTGTAATACTTCACGCACACTCCTCCAATGAGACTCCAGATCCGGTGAATAAATCAAAATGTCATCCAAATACACAACCACACTTCTGCCGATCAAAGGTCTAAGGATGTCATTAATAAGATTCTGAAAAAATGCCGGAGCACTGGAAAGTCCAAAAGGCATGACCAGATTCTCAAAATGACCCAGTGGAGTGTTAAACGCAGTCTTCCATTCATCCCCCTCCTTCATGCACAACAAATTGTATGCCCCTCGAAGATCAATTTTAGAGAACCACTTGGCCCCCACTAACTGGTTAAACAAATCAGGAATCAATGGCAGTGGGTAAGGATTGCGTACAGTAATCTTATTAATCTCACGAAAGTCCAGACAAGGCCGTAAACCGCCGTCCTTTTTTTAACAAAAAAAAATCCAACCGCCACAGGAGATTTGGAAGGCTTAATGTGACCGGCGGCCAAGCTTGTCTGTATGTATTCCTCCAAAGCCTTTCTCTCAGGAATAGTCAAATTAAATAAACGACTTTTAGGAAGAGTTGCTCCAGGGACAAATTCAGTCGCACAATCATAATCTCTATGAGGAGGCAATACCTGCGATTCCTTATCAGAAAAAACTTTCCAAAAATCCTGAATAGGTTCAGGTAACTCCCCCTTAACTACAGCAGCAATACGCCCGTTACAACACTTGTCATAACAATTGGGACTCCAGGACTTAATTTCATTGGTAGACCAATCCAGTACTGGATTGTGCAATTTTAACCAGGGTAACCCCAAAATCACCGGTGAGGGCAAATTATTCAAAACTACCAAATCCAAATTCTCTTGATGAACACCATTAATAGTAAGAGGAAATTCACAGATATGGTGAGTAACATTTTTCAAGTGAGAGCCATCAACAGACACCACATTAATAGGGGAAGACAGAAGTTTGAGTTTTAATTTTAGTTTTTCCAAAAATTTCCCATCAATCACATTGAGAGTTGAACCACAATCCACAAATACCCGAAACTCCATTAATTCCTCCTCACCAGCAGTGGTAGCAGAAAGAAAGACACCTTTATTGTTTAAACAAGCTATACGGGCGAAACTGACCTCATTTTTTTTTCTCTCTTATTCATTCGAAGCGCACAGTTCTTAATGAAATGTTCAGATCTACCACAATAGAAACACAAGCCCTCCGCAAATCTGCGTTCTTTTTCCCGAGAGTGAGGTGTCATTGCTCCAATTTCCATCGGCTCTGCAATGTCAGTACATTCCTTCTCCAAACTTGGAGCTGACAAGGCAGATTTACTCTCATTAACCCTTGCACGCAGTCTCCTATCCACCCGTATGGCTAATTGCATAGCCTCTTGCAAGTTACCAGGTATAGGATAAGCAATCAGCAAATCTTTAACCCTTTCACTTAACCCTGCAAGAAATAAACTTTTCAAAGCTGAATCGTTCCAGCCCACCTGTGTGGACCACCTTCGGAAGTGAGTACAATATTTTTCCACATTACCTGATCCCTGTCTCAAACGTCTCAATTCTGTCTCAGCTGATGAAACACGATCCGGATCGTCATATAACAACCCCAAAGCAGAAAAAAAACTATCCACAGATCTAAAGCATGGATCACTAGGCTGCAGAGAAAAGGCCCAGTCCTGAGGTTCTTTGCGCAGAAGTGACATTATGAACCCTATGCGCTGTGATTCATCACCGGAGGATCTGGGTCTCAAACGGAAATACAACAAGCAAGCATTTTTAAAAGAAAAAAAATCTTGTTGTTCACCAAAAAATAAATCAGGCAAACGTACCTTTGGCTCCACGAAATGTGCTCCAGAACAACTACTCACGTGTTGCTGGATTTCAGCCACCTCCAGAGAGAGACCCTGCAGGCGTTCAGCCAAATCCCGAACCGACACCATGATGGAAAACAGAAAATCTTTCCTTAGAGATTTTTTTTTTTTTTTTTTGGGCTGGACTTACTGTTAAGATCTGCTACAAGCACTAAGGAAAGGTGGGAATTCTGTCCCTACAATAGGACTGAGCTGGATCCCTACGATGTAACGGGGAACCTGATCCTGCGACCAGACCCGCTAAAGTCCTCAGCTAGTCTGAACGAAGACCTATAGTTGCGAGGGAGGAATCCCTACAAGATCTAGGGACTGGGTGAAAAGGTGGACACCTCCTAACAGAAATTGTAGCAGGGAAAATAAAACAGAAAACAAATACTAAGAGATCCTAAGATCAAGCAAAACTGACAGAGTAAGGCACCTAAGCACCCGGCTAGCTTAAGAGTAGATAATACAATGAAGTCCAGCAAAGCCAGAAGGGCGGAGCCAGACTAAATAGGGAAAAAAGGTCATGTGAAAGCAAACTGAAACAAAATCTGACAAGAGGGTTATAACACCCTTATGGTGGAGTGACCAGATATAGTACTGAGTGCGCTGCCATTGGTTAATTAGCTATTTCAAAAAATGCACGCTGCCCCTTTAAGAGAGACGGTGGGCGCAGCCTCGCATCCTAAGCAATCTATCTGGAGGCCTGCTAGCAGCGTGCCAGGAAGTGAAGGAGGACACAGGACGCTGAGGAGCAGATGGGACAGGAGACCTCAGCCTGCGCGCAGACTGCTGCAGAGGGACAGCTAGAGGAACAGGTGAGTGACCAGGACGGAGTGCAGAGCCAGCGCGGGGACCGAGTGTAACAGACAGTAACAAAAATAGGCAAGGCAGCAAGACACCCAGAGAGGTTGGTAACTAATGGATTGCAGACCCCTAAACTAACCTCGACACAGCCGGAGAGTTAGCTAAGCCTAAAGATAGAAAGGGGAAAGCTAACTGCCATGGAGTAGCGCCCCAAAGGAATAGGTAGCCCCCACACATATATTAGTGGTGAGACAAGATGTAATACAAATGCAGGCAGAAAATAGAGTAAGCAAACGCTGGGGCCCAAAACTATCTAGATAGGACAGGACAGGAAAGAATACTGTCTGCAATCCAGCAAAACCTTAGGAAAAATTCCAACACTTCTGATTCCAAAAATACTGAGACCACACGATCTCTACCCCGCTAGATCAGAACTCTGGTGTGAACAGGTAGCTACCCAGCAACCACTGAAATAACAGGGACTGAACAAGTAAACCGAGATAAATGAGAAACAGATCAGCGCAGGCCCCAGCAGGGGACCCAGCTGACCTCACTCAAAAGGGCAGAAAAAACAAAAGAAAACAAAACCACAGAAACAAGCAGAAAATAACTTGTCTGAAAGTTGCAGGAGACAGCAGAAAGCAAGCTGACTTCCAAACTGGACCAGGAAGAAACAACTAATCACCAGCGAGGATCATGGGAAGTTTAATCCCTTAAATCTCTCCAGTAATTACTCCCAAATTGCCAATCGTCCGCAGCTGAATCCTCAGCTGAAGGGCCTCTGTCAGTCAAGGCAGCTTAATTACTATCAGCAGCCACCGGAGGGAGCCCCAACTCAGAATCCAGAGCGTTCACAACACTTAGCACTTTGGAAAATGGAAAAAACGATAGCTTTTCTATAAGCTATACATAAATTATCCCATTAATTCAGGAGACAACAAAGGTGTATTGTACTGTTTTGAATGTGAAAAAGTAATGGCCTTTTATTATCTATTAAAATTATACCTTTTTTGGTTCCATAACTGGATCACCAAATGGATAGGCAATTGCAAAAGATATTTATTCAGCTGTCCAAAATAATCTCATTTTTTTCTAGAGATAAAACAGCTGCTCTGTTTTGAATGTGAAGAAGTTATGGAATGTTGTTACAAAGCCTTTTGAAAAAATTTGCCCTATTTTCAGAATTGTTCCTTGAAGGTACAAAAAGATGAGAGTACATTTCACAGCATCAGTATCACTGTTTAGCACGATAAAACACAGTGTACAACAAGGATGTGTGTAGCTGGCTGTGAAATGGCTGCAGCAAGAGCAGCATGGTAGACATTAACCCTTTTACCCCAATGGTGGTTTGCATGTTAATGACTTGGCCAAATTTTACAATTCTGACCACTGTCCATTTATGAGGTAATAATTCTGGAACGCTTCAATGGATCTCAGTGATTCTGACTCTGTTTTTTCATGACATATTGTACTTCATGATAGTGGTAACATTTCTTTGATGTGACTTGCGTTTATTTGTGAAAAAAATGGAAATTTGGCCAAAATTTGTAAATTTTGCAATTTTCCAACTTTGAATTTTCATGCCATTAAACCACAGAGATATGTCACATAAAATACTTAATAAGTAACATTTTTACTTTACATCAGCACAATTTTGGAACCAACATTTTTTTTTGTTAGGAAGTTATAAGGGTTAAAAATTAAACAGCGATGTCTCATTTTTACAACTACATTTTTTTTCAGGGACCACATCACATTTGAAGTCACTTTGAGGGGTCTATAGGATAGAAAATACCCCAAAGTGACACCATTCTAAAAACTGCTCCCCTGAAGGTGCTCAAAATCACATTCAAGAAGCTTATTAACCCTTCAGGTGCTTCACAGGAATTTTTGGAATGTTTAAAAAATGAACATTTAACTTTTTTTCACAAAAAAATTAATACAGATCCAATTTGTTTTATTTTGCCAAGGGTAACTGGAGAAATTGGACCCCAAAAAGTTGTTCTACAATTTGTCCTGAGTATGCTGATATCCCATATATGCAGGTAAACCACTGTTTGGGCACATGGGAGAGCTCGGAAGGGAAGGAGCGCCGTTTGACTTTTTAATGGAAAATTGGCTGGAATTGAGATCAGACGCCATGTCGCGTTTGGAGAGCCCCTGATGTGCCTAAACAGTAGAAATCCCCCACAAGTGACATCATTTTGGAACGTAGACCCCCTAAGGAACTTATCTAGATGTGTGGTGAGCACTTTGAACCCCCAAGTGCTTCACATAAGTTTATAACGTAGGGCCGTAAAAATAAAAAATGATATTTTTTTCAAAAAATGATATTTTCATCGCTATTTTTTTATTTTACCAAGAGTAACAGGAGAAATTGGACCCCAAAAGTTGTTGTGCAATTTGTCCTGAGTATGCTGATACCTCATGTGTGGGGGTAAACCACTGTTTGGGCGCATGGCAGAGCTAGGAAGGGATAGGAGCACCGTTTTACTTTTTCAACGCAGAATTGGCTGGAATTGAGATCAGATGCCATGTCGCATTTTAGAGAGCCCCTGATGTGCCTAAACAGTGGAAACCCCCCAATTATAACGCCAACCCTAACCCCAAAACACCCCTAACCCTAATCCCAACCCTAACCCTAACTTTAGCGCCCACCCTAACCCTAACTTTAGCCCTAACCCTAAAAGGAAAATGGAAATAAATACATTTTTTTACTTTATTTTTTTTAACCTAACTAAAGGGGTGATAAAGGGGGGTTTGATTTACTATTTATAGTGGGTTTTTATATCAGGTTTTTATGTTTGGCAGCTGTTACACACTAAAAGATGCTTTTTATTGCAAAAAATAGTTTTTGCATCACCACATATTGAGAGCTCTAATTTTTTTATATTTTAGCCCACAGACTTTTGTGAGGTCTTGTTTTTTGCAGGACGAGTTGTCGTTTTTATTGGTACCATTTTCGGGCACATGACATTTTTTGATAATTTTCTATTCTGATTTTTGGGAGACAGAATGAGCAAAAAACAGCAATTCATGAATTTCTTTTGAGGGGGCATTTACACCGTTCCACGTGTGGTAAAATTGATAAGGCAGTTTTATTCTTCCGGTCAGTACGATTACAGCGGTACCTCTTTTACATAATTTTTTTGTTTTGGTGCTTTTATATAATAAAAGCTATTTTATAGAAAAAATAAATGTTTTTGCATCACTTTATTCTGACAGCTATAAATTTTTTATTTTTTCGATGATGACACTATATGTGGCTCATTTTTTGCGGGACAAGATGATGTTTTCAGCGGTACCATTTTTATTTACATCCGTCTTTTTTATCACGTGTTATTCCACTTTTTGTTCGGCAGTATGGTGATAAAGCATTGTTTTTTTCTTTGTTTTTTATTTCTTTTATGGTGTTCACTAAAGGTGTTAACTAGTGTTGAGCATTCCGATACCGCAAGTATCGGGTATCGGCCGATATTCGCGTTATCGGAATTCCGATACTTAATTCCGATACTTTTTCAATATCGTATACCGGAATCGGAAGTTCCCATAATTCTTTGAGAGGCAATGTGATGTTAGTCAGCCAATGATGAATCTTATGAAGTGTGGGCACATCCTGTAATGCTGCGGTCATCTTAACTAATGGCATGGCTGTGATTGGCTGCTGAAATTATGTCAGAATGCACTATAAATGGCGCCGCAGCCATTTTAGCGTCACTGTGCTGTGAACTCAGTTAGGGACAGAACGCTACTCTGCTCACTCTGAGGGACAGTTAGATATTGCGATTTTGTGTACTACTGTGCTTGAGGCAGGCTAGTTTACCAACCGCTGTGTAAAGCTTCATTTTGCCAGTGTTGTTTTAACAGCTCTGTGCAAGGTGTGTGTGTGACAGTGCAGGTGACGCTGCAGTTTGCTCTGCATCCACCGCTGTTTGTAGGCATCTGCACGTGTCACTGACTCTTTTTTTTTTTATTTTATTTTGTGGAATTGGTGCAGCTCCATTATATTAGAAAAAAATCAAATCTATTAGTGTGACGTGCTTCCATCCGTATACAATACATTGGTTGCAAACACTATAGAAGTACAGAAAGGAGCCTTTCACAGCTACTGAACAGTTGTCTGCAGGGTTTACTGTAGTCTGTGAGCTTTTAATTTTGTGAGTGCAGATTACGCTCCAGTTAGTTCTTCAACCACTGCCGGTTGTAGTCTGCTGAGCGTGTGTCACTGCCTCATCCTTCACATTTTTCTCTAATTGCTGCTGCTCCATTTTAGTGGAAAAAAATCTAATCTATTAGTGTGACGCGCTTCCATCCGTATACAATACATTGGTTGCAAACACTATAGAAGTAGACAAAGGGGCCTTTAACAGCTACTGAACAGTTGTGTTTCAGTGTTCACTGTAGTCTGTGAGCTTTTCATTTTGTGAGTGCAGATTACGCTCCAGTTTGTTCTTCAACCACTGCCGGTTGTAGTCTGCTGAGCGTGTGTCACTGCCTCATCCTTCACATTTTTCTCTAATTGGTGCTGCTCCATTTTAGTGGAAAAAAATCTAATCTATTAGTGTGACGCGCTTCCATCCGTATACAATACATTGGTTGCAAACACTATAGAAGTACACAAAGGGGCCTTTAACAGCTACTGAACAGTTGTGTTTCAGTGTTCACTGTAGTCTGTGAGCTTTTCATTTTGTGAGTGCAGATTACGCTCCAGTTTGTTCTTCAACCACTGCCGGTTGTAGTCTGCTGAGCGTGTGTCACTGCCTCATCCTTCACATTTTTCTCTAATTGGTGCTGCTCCATTTTAGTGGAAAAAAATCTAATCTATTAGTGTGACGCGCTTCCATCCGTATACAATACATTGGTTGCAAACACTATAGAAGTACACAAAGGGGCCTTTAACAGCTACTGAACAGTTGTGTTTCAGTGTTCACTGTAGTCTGTGAGCTTTTCATTTTTTGAGTGCAGATTACGCTCCAGTTTGTTCTTCAACCACTGCCGGTTGTAGTCTGCTGAGCGTGTGTCACTGCCTCATCCTTCACATTTTTCTCTAATTGGTGCTGCTCCATTTTAGTGGAAAAAAATCTAATCTATTAGTGTGACGCGCTTCCATCCGTATACAATACATTGGTTGCAAACACTATAGAAGTAGACAAAGGGGCCTTTAACAGCTACTGAACAGTTGTGTTTCAGTGTTCACTGTAGTCTGTGAGCTTTTCATTTTGTGAGTGCAGATTACGCTCCAGTTTGTTCTTCAACCACTGCCAGTTGTAGTCTGCTGAGCGTGTGTCACTGCCTCATCCTTCACATTTTTCTCTAATTGGTGCTGCTCCATTTTAGTGGAAAAAAATCTAATCTATTAGTGTGACGCGCTTCCATCCGTATACAATACATTGGTTGCAAACACTATAGAAGTACACAAAGGGGCCTTTCACAGATACTGAACAGTTGTCTGCAGGGTTCACTGTAGTCTGTGAGGAATAACCACACTTAGGCCTTATAACTTTTCTGACTTTCTTTATCAATCTACCAAGATGAAGAAGTCAGTGAGTAAGGCACGTGGTCGTGGTCGAGGCCGTGGATTTGCAGCAGGGAGAGGACGTGGGGATTCTGTGGCTGCTGCCGCACCCAGTGACACAGCATCCACCAGTTTTCCCCGTGAGCGTTCCTTTATGCGCACTTTTGTAGGAGCTCAGCGTACCCCCCTGCTGCGTGAAGAACAAATTGAAGCCGTTGTTGGTTGGATGGCAGCCAATGCATCGACTTCAATAGCTTCCACCTCCTCTCAGGACCACAGCACTGTTGAACAACCATCAGTCTCTTCACCGCCTGCCAAATTGCCCAGGCAGTCAGAGAGCTCTGTACAGGAGCCAGCTGAGTCTCTGCTTCTGTTCTCAGAATCTGTTGGCTTGCAAATAGGGGCCCAGCCAAGCAGCATTCTGGAATGTGAAGAAGAGGCAGTATGCAGTGATGCGCAACAGCTGTGTCTCTCTGAATCTGAAGAGGCAGGTGAGCCAGTGCCGATGGTCAGCACACCGCAGAACGCATCTGATGATGATGAGACTCAGTTGCCAGTTTCTGTTGAGCATGGTGCTGGCCAGACCACCCAACAACAGCAGGTGTTGGAAGAGGGTAGTGGTGGAGATGATGAGGTCCAAGACCCAACATGGCGTGAGGAACAGGAAGGTGGTGGGAGCAGCTCTGAGGAAGAGATTGCCCCAACGGTCCAAACAGTAGGGAGAGGTAGGCTGCAGACTCGCTTGCCTGTAGCCTCCAGTTTGGCACCCGTTCGGAGCAGTTCTCTTCCAACAGCCAAACCGGGCGCTCCCAGGACTTGCTCTGCGTGGTCCTTTTTTGATACAGTTGCAGATGATATTTGCTATGTCAAATGCAAGCTGTGTAATCAAAAAATTAAAAGAGGTAAAAGTGTCAGTAACCTTAATACAACAAATATGTGGAAACATGTGCGGTCAAAGCACTTTGTTGAGTTACAAAGACACACTGGAGATGTAGGCCAACCTACAGCAGCACCTACATCTTCAGCTCGTGTTGGAGCCTCTTCCTCCAGTTCACACACAGCTGGTTCGGCTTCCTCACAGGATCGCCATGGAAGAACCTCTGTCACTGTTGTCCAGAGACACAGTGTTATTCCACCCACAGCTGCAAGTTCCCTGTCATCCTCACACACCCAGGCCACAAAACAGCCATCGGTAGCACAGGCATGGGATAAAAGACGGCCATACTCGGCAAACCATCCACGAGCACAGGCTCTGAATGCTGGCATTGCAAAACTCCTGTCCCTTGAAATGCTGTCATTCAGGCTGGTGGAGACTGACAGTTTCCGTGAATTAATGGCATTGGCAGTCCCACAATACAATGTGCCCAGCCGATTTTATTTCAGCAGGCAAGCCGTCCCTGGTCTGCAAAAGCATGTTGAGGCAAAAATTAAACATGCGCTACTAAACGCCGTCAGTAGCAAGGTCCACCAGACCACCGATGCGTGGACCAGTACCCATGGCCAGGGACGATACCTTTCACTCACTGCCCATTGGGTGAATGTTGTGGAGCCGGGTACACATCTTGCGAGTGGCGCTGTACGTGTTCTGCCAACTCCAAGGATTGCCGGAATAAAGTCTGTCCACATTGACTCCTCCTCCTACTCCAGTTCCTCAGAATCATCGCTGCAGGAGCCGTCACGGTCTACCTCCACATGGACCCGTGGACGCTTACCTGATGCGACCGATATGAGCACAGCCGTGGCCAAACGGCAACAGGCCGTTCTGAAATTAATTCCCATGGGGAATCGAAGCCACACAGCGCAGGAGGTCTGGAATGCCATCAAGCAGGAGAGCGACGTGTGGTTTTTGCCAGCGAATCTCCAGCCAGGCTTGGTAGTGTGTGACAATGGCCGAAATCTGGTGGCAGCTCTGGGCCTTGGCAAACTCACTCACATACCATGTCTGGCACATGTGCTCAACTTGGTCGTGCAGAGTTTTTTGAGGGACTATCCGGATCTTGATGCACTGCTGCACAAGGTCCGCCTAGAGTGCGCTCACTTGCGACGTTCCAGCATGGCCAGATCGCGCATTGCAGCTCTGCAACGCAGATTGCGCCTTCCTGAACATCGCATCATATGTGACGTATCCACCAGGTGGAATTCAACGTTACATATGTTGGAGCGGTTGTGTGAGCAGCAGCCAGCAGTTATGGAGTATCAGCTGCATCAGGCGCAATCAACACGCAATTTGCGCCGTCCACACTTCACCATTAATGAGTGGGCCAGTATGAAGGACATGTGCCACGTTTTGCGTGCGTTTGATGAGTCAACGCGGATGGCGAGTGCAGATGATGCACTAGTCAGCCTGACTGTCCCCCTTATCTGCCTGCTTCAAAAAACACTGCAAGCAATAAGGGATGAGGTTTTGGAAGAGGTGGAGGATGAGGAGTCACAAATTCCATCACCTTCTGGAAAGTCAGCGCAACGTGGTTCCTCACAAAGGGCTGGTCAGGGCTCACTTTGTGAGGAGGATGAGGAGGAGGAGTCAATGGAGGAGGAAGACATCGCTCCAGAGGGAGGTACACAACGCTCTAGTCAGTATGTAGAGCGAGGGTGGGGTGATGCAGAGCAGGCAGAGATAACGCCTCTTGCAGAGGACAGCGTTTCTTTGCCAGTTGGGAGTCTGCAGCACATGGTTGATTTCATGCTGCAGTGCCTAAGAAACGACCGCCGCATCGCCCACATTCTCACGACGTCTGATTATTGGGTGTACACCCTCCTAGACCCTCGCTACCAGGACAACGTCAAAAGCCTCATCACACCGTTGAACCGGGAGCGTAAAATGCGGGAGTACCAAGACACACTGGTGCAATCCCTAATGTTCTACCTTACTGCCGAGAGCACTGCTGCTGCTACTGCTTTACAAAGCAGCTCTGTGCGTCGAGGCAGTGTAGAGAGCTCTGCAACAAGAGGGAGCACACGCAGTGCCTCTGCACAGGGAAAGACCAGTATGTTAAAAATGTGGCAAAGTTTTGTGGCAGCGCCACAAATGTCTACACCATCCGAGAGGGCTCCAGTCAGCGGGAGGCAACGTATCCGTCAGATGGTGACAGACTACTTGGCTTTGCCTCTCAGTGTACTCCCAGATGGCTCTTCCCCATTCAAGTTTTGGGTCTCTAAGCTGGATACATGGCCAGAGCTTAGCCAGTATGCATTGGAGGTGCTGGCTTGCCCTGCTGCCAGTGTATTATCGGAGCGCGTCTTTAGTGCTGCAGGTGGTGTACTAACAGACCGTCGCATGCGACTATCCTCCGATAATGTAGACCGGCTTACTTTTCTGAAAATGAACAAGGCATGGATCTCGCCAGAATTTGTCTGTCCGTTTTCAGATTAAATAACTGGTTGGCAA
This sequence comes from Oophaga sylvatica, assembly GCA_033576555.1. Lineage (NCBI taxonomy): Eukaryota > Metazoa > Chordata > Amphibia > Anura > Dendrobatidae > Oophaga > Oophaga sylvatica. The sequence continues at coordinate 434,216,081 of JARQOD010000004.1, forward strand.
CGTTATCCATGTCTCCTGTTATGTTCATCTTTCTACCACCTGAACTCTACTCCCTGGGCTCCAACACTGCCAGTTGCTGCTCAGAAGTGTCGTGTCCACAGAACAAAACACAAGCTCTACTGTTAGTGGGGTTCAGTAACGCCAGCTGTTCCCCTGCTGTGTGAACGGCAAGAAGTCTCCTGTTCCCGACACATGGACAGAAAAACACATGACCAACATGCTCCAAATAGGGAAGAGCCGTCACCCTGCTTGTTATGCTGAAAACATGAAATTGTGAAGTTTTGCAGGCCTAGAATGATAAATTTTTATGACAAATATGGACAAATAATAATTTGTCATCACAGCGCATATCTGCACATGTCTATTAGAAATGGTAACAAAAAATAAAACATAGTCTACTCTTCACATTTTGAAATTAATGCATAAAAGTACATTTCAGACTTATGAATTAATGCTTTTTAAGGAACTTTATCTGTACCTGTAAGATAATGCAGTCAATGGATGTACGAATCATTAAATCCTCATCATCATCATCACGAGTTTTATTTATGACAGACATTATAAAATACACATACTGATGCCAACTGTAACTTCAAACACCATATATGAAATGGCCAGCATGTAAACATGGTAATAATGTCCAATAATAAATTATTACATCTAGAAAGTGCATCATGCATTCTGACAATAGGTAGTTATACCTGCAAGTGCTGTTGAAACAACCACAAGAGATATAAATTAATACTGGTATATAGGTATCACAGTGCATAGTTACTCATGGACAATGTTGATGTAATACTGTATCTCAATTAAGTCAGCGTCAACCATTAGGCTTGTTAGTCTTGTACATTGTTAAAGAGGGAACGTAATTTTTTGTTTGTCATAGGTGGAGTATTACACATTAAATTATTACTGCTGTATTTTTTTTTGCGTCCCTAGTGCGCAATAACGCAGCCTAACCTCACATTTGATAGTCAGCTAATTGCCACACGCTACCCTACCCTACGCGTGACAGTAGGAAGGTAGTGTTGACGGATAAAGCTTTGCGCAACCAGACATTCTTTTACCCTCTTCAACACTCTACAAGCAAAAAATGCATGATTTCAGCCGCAGACTTTATTGACGTACAGTATAACATCGGCATTACCCATCAGAGGCTGTCCACTGTCTGATACAGACATAGAATATACCTTTGCTATCCGTAGCCTTTGTTTCACCTACACTTGCAGGCACACACTTAAATTGGTGAAATTTTTTTTATCGTACATTATTGTGTCATCAATCACATTGATGAGTCCATGCTGGACATGTCATACATGCTATAGAAAGTTACGATTTTATGAACTTAAATAATTGAAATGTCTGTGACTGTCACATAAAATTTGCGATGATGATGATGAGTGACTATTACAAAATCCATTGTCTTCACTATGTTATGGTTTAACATAGCGTTCCTTAAGCATTATTCATAAAAAAAAAGGACTTTTATTCTTAAATTTACAACACTATATTTTGTTACCAATTTTTTGGGTGTTGTGTTGTTCCATTTATTTTTGGCATGTGCATATATGCGTTTATATTTGTATTTTCTTTATTTTTCCTTCTTGAAATTAGAAAACGTGTATCTTTGTACCGTGTTAGCCAGTAGATAGAAAAATATTTAGACTTCAGAGTCAGCAGTGGTTGATACCTTTTAATGGATAACTGAAAAGATGGAAACAAATTGCAAGCTTTCAAGGCTACTCACGTCTCTTCATCAGGCAAAGACTAAATAAAAAAATTAAGCATCACATATTTCTATACACAACAGGACACAGGAATAGTGCAATAGGTAAGACAAGTAAGTGACGTGTATCAGAACTGTCATTATCTCACAGGGATGAACATAAATATTGGAACAGTTCCTAGATAAGGATAGAAAGTTTGATTGCCCTCTCATTGGCGTCTTTTTTTGGGTTTTCATGACCCTGGAAGGGCATAGACGCAGATTCCTTAATTGATATAGAATGACATAAATCCATGTGATCTATTCATTCCATCACTAACAGTATCAAAGGTCATGATGAGCTTATATTCTGAAACCTTTGTACGTTTCTCATATTTGAAGTTATATTTTAATACCAGTAATTCCATATCCATGATGCTATGACCGGGCATACAAAAGTCTTTTGCCACAGGTAAATTCATTAATTTATCTGTGATTGTGTGGCGCTGATAATTCATCCTTGTTCTCCTTTTTGTTGCCGGTCTCCCCTCACTTGTCCCTCCCTCACTTGTCTTAGCTATTCCTGTGTCCTGTTGTGTGTAGAAATATGTGATTCTTCATTTTTGGCTTTACTCTTAGCCTGATGAAGACACCTGAGTAGTCTCGAAAGCTTTGAATTTGTTACAATATTTTCAGTTAGCCATTAAACGTTATCAACCACAGAGGACTGTCAAGTATAAATATTTTTCTATTCTTGTAATTGAAATTCATCATTTTATTGTCGTAGTAAAACTTCATTTATTCTTGTTTGAAGTACATACATTTGCAATGGCCACGTAACAAGGCAATAACTCAATATTTTGTGCCTACACCCTCCTTGACCCTGGGCTTCAACAGCGCCAGTTGCTGCTCAGAAGTGTTAGATGCACAGATGAAAACAATCGCTGATGTGTTTGTGGGGTTCAGTAACGCCTGCTGTTCCCCTGCTGTGTGTCTGGCAAAAATTACTGCTGCTAACTACAACTTCAACTTCAAACGTCTCATACTAGGCCTCTGCCTACACCCTCCTTGACCCTGGGCTTCAACAGCGCCAGTTGCTGCTCAGAAGTGTTAGATGCACAGATGAAAACAATCGCTGATGTGTTTGTGGGGTTCAGTAACGCCTGCTGTTCCCCTGCTGTGTGTCCGGCAAAAATTACTGCTAGCTACCTAATCATGGTGAAAAAAACATGACATCTCAAAGTGTCTAGTGCTACACATAGATATGAGGCTACACCATGATTTCTAAGCTGTAAACATTTGAAACGTCAACTTTCAAACCATAAAATGATTTGTCTTTGTCACAAATCTGTAACAAAATAATTGTGACATATTATTACAGATATGCACATGTCGAAAACAAATGCAAACACAAAAGCCTACTTATGCTATAGGATACTGATGGTCAACCTTGTCACTCCATAGCTTAGACAAATCCAACTCACATCATGATGACTCAAATACTGCAATGTTGGAAGTGCATAATGTGGGTTGAACTTTGACAACTGCTGCAGTGCGAAGGTTATACTTCAGTGTTCTTGCCTTTGAAATAAAAGCATACAAGTAAATATAATATCCAATGTTGATTAAGGGACGTGATGTACACCTGTAATATTGTGCAAACAATGCATGTAGGAATAGTCCTCTTCAACATTACTTATATTTGTGTCATTTTAAAAAATACATATTTGATTAGAAAGTTAACAGCCCATATCATAAAGGTCCTTCATGTAAACATGATAATCGCTAACAAAAATCATGCATTACCTTGGTAAAGTCAATAGTGCATAGTCACAATAGCAAAATATATACCTGTAAGTGGTGCTGAAAGAACGACAACTGATAGAATAGGTGAATGATATCTATTTATCAGACTGAATAGCGACACCTGTACAATGTCGATATAATACTGTACCTTAACAAAACAGCTGTGTCACACCTCACACGCATTTTTCTTGTAGCTTGTTATGTAATAGGGCACATGCGTGTATGTTTCATCATAGGTGCATGTTTACTGAGTAAAGCAGTCATGACAACGCCTTTGTGTTGTCGGTACGCTTGCGATGATGAACGATGCGCACCGTGAATGTTAGTCTGCGTCATAAGACGCACAGACGCTCCAATACCCAACGCGTCACAGCAGGAAGCCAGTCTGTGCGTCCAAACAAAGGCGCAAGCATACATGCACGTACCCTTTTATAAAGCTATATAAAAAAAAGGATGTAGTAGTAACGCACACTTTATTGAGGTACAGTATTACATCGCCATTCACCATCTGTGGCTATGCAGTCTCATCTATATATACCTTATCTATCCGTTGTCATGCTTGCAAGTCCACAGTCAGGCATAAATAGCTGTTTTCACTATGCACTTTTTAAAGGTTTTTTTTGTTAATATAAATGATTGGCACATATTATCAGTATTACATGATGGAAATTTTAGATATTTTTAAAAACTTTTTAGTGATATTATTCAGCAAATGAAAATGGTGTACATACTGTTACTTATCCATCATTAATGGATTCTGATATGTACTTGTATGCTTTTATTTAAAACCGTATAGCAGATTATTTAACCGATTTTTATTGTGGTTTGCATTGCTTTTCAACATGTTAATGTATGCGTTTATGTTTGTCAATTATTAATTTACATATATTTTTTAAAGTAAATCATCATCT
>JARQOD010000004.1:434220602-434262512 GCA_033576555.1 Oophaga sylvatica
ATGGTCAGGAAGAATTTGTGGTGGAAAGGATTTTAGATTCCAGGTTGTATAGAAATCAGTTACAATATCTGATTAAATGGCAGGGCTACCCAGTGGAGGACAACTCATGGGAACCGGTCAATAACGTTAATGCTCCTCGCTTGCTCCGTCAGTTTCATCAGAGGTACCCACACAAGCCTGGTCTGAGGTCATCCGGAGGTTGTCCTTAAGGGGGGAGTAATGTAAGGTTCTATGTATATATTCCTGAAACTCAGTTTGTTCGTCAGCCATTTTACTTTCTGTCTTGCTGCAGCTATCTTGCCCTCAGTCAAAATGGAGTTTCCAGCTTGCATGTTCCCGCCCTGATTCTCTCCTTTGCTTCTTAAGCAGCCACAGCTGAGCAATCAGTGCTTCAGAATCTAGCCTGCAGTGAACCTGTGACTTGACTCCTGTAAGCCTTGGACCTTGTACTCCAGCTATTCCTACTGAAGAACTCTGAAGCACTTGTGGACTCTGAACCCTGCTCTTTGAAAGACCCACGTTTGCATGGACTTACGGTAACAGAGAAGAAGATCCTGAATCTGTATTGGAGAGTGATTGCTGAGCTTGGATTACTCTGGCCTGCTGTGTCTCCTGTTTCTGTGTCTGCAAACTGTGTGACTATTTCTGCCAACTTGTATGAAGTAATACAGGACTTTTCTATATCAAACCTGTGACTCCTGTGTTTTCATCGCACCCAAGCACAAGACGCTATATGAACTGTACTACATACATTACAGGTTTGTTCTCTCAGTTTGACCATTGGTCTGAGGATGAAATGCCGAGGAGAAAGACAATTGAACACCCAGTTTAGAACAAAAAGTCCTCCAAAATCTGGAAACAAACTGGACTCCTCTGTCAGACACAATGTTCTCAGGAATGCCGTGTAAACGAACCACGTGCTGAAGAAACAACGGCACCAATTCAGAGGAGGAAGGCAACTTAGGTAATGGCACAAGATGTATCATTTTGGAAAACCTATCACAAATTACCCAGATGGTGGTCATTCTCTGAGAAACAGGAAGATCGGAAATGAAATCCATAGAGATATGGGTCCATGGTCTCTTGGGCACAGGCAATGGCATCAACAAACCACTAGAGCGAGAGCAAGGCTTGGAGCGAGAGCAAGTCCCGCAGGACTGCACAAATTCCCTGACATCGCGAGACAAGGTAGGCCACCAAAAGGACCGACTAACCAAGTCTCTGGTACCAAAAATTCCGGATGCCCAGCCAATGCAGAACAATGAATCTCAGACATCACACTCTTTTTCCATTGGTCCGGGACAAACAATTTTCCAACAGGGCAGCGCTCGGGCCTATCCTCCTGACACCCCTCCAGAGCAAGTCTCAAATTGGGCGAGATGGCGGAAAGAACTACACCCTCTTTCAAAATAACAGAAGGATCAGATAACTCAGGAGAGTCCGCAAGGAATCTCCTCGAGAGGGCATCCGCCTTAACATTCTTAGTGCCAGGAAGAAAGGAAACCACAAAATTAAAACGTGTGAAAAACAAGGCCCACCTGGCCTGTCTAGGATTGAGTCGCTTGGCAGATTCCAGATAGACCAGATTCTTATGGTCCGTAAGGACCACCACCTGATGTTTGGCTCCCTCCAGCCAATGTCTCCACTCTTCAAAAGCCCACTTCATGTGTGTCGACCCGCCACCACAATTGTGGGTTACCAGGGCAATGGGGTACTCAGAGCCGAGCCCGTAGAAGTCTATGGGGATTGTCACAGGTAGCTGTGGCTCGGTCTGTGGCCCTGGCGGTCTGGCGTATGTTGGGGAATATTTACAGGGGATAGATTTATATACAGTTCGTGACGCCACCTGTAGTATTCTGGTAATTTGTACCAGCGCTGCTATAGATCTCTGAGGGGATGGTGATGCAGCTAGATGTCGGGTCCCCTACAGGTGGGACTCTTCCCTCAGGTCGGTAGTTAGGTAGGGATTGTGCGGGCATGCAAATCAATAACTCAGTCTCACACGGTCAGCGTCTTTCCATACCTTTACTTGCAAGATGTTCAGGCAGGTCCCAGGGAGGCTGATCCAAGGAGAGTGTATCTTGAGACAGCAGCTGGACAAGTTAGGGGCCTCCTTTACTTTCAATACAATGAGTACAACCAGCCTGAAGCGTAGTTCCCTCAATAACTCCAGCTAATCCATAGCTGTACTGCCCAGTCAGTTTTGTGGTAGGAGCCTTCCTGCGAGAGAGCTGAATTCCTATATTGCTGATCAGGCTCAAAGTCTTCACTCCCCCTGACCCCAGTTACGTACTGACTATAAGGGGCTGTTTGCCGCGACCTAAGGTCCGGTAAATTCCTGGTTTTCTTACCACTATGCTTGAAGCTAATAGTGATCCTTCGGTCCCCAGTGACCGGTTGCAATGTGCAGGACTTCTTCAATCCAAACGCACCTTTCCAATAAACTTTCCACTGTGCCTTTCGCCTTGTCCTCGCTGGTAGCATAAGCACTCACACTTGCATAAAGTCGGGTAGTCACTTCCTTCATTCACTTTCTTCAAAGTTAGTTACAGATTCTCAGTTATCACTAGGCAGGAGCACGTCTCTGAACCTTTCACTGTCCTTGAGACAGGTGACTGAAGTCTTTCTGCACTAAGCTTCTTCTTTCTCTCAATGTATTCTGGTGAGGTACAGCTCTGACTAGGCTAAGGTGAATTAGACCACCTGTACCAGCCTCCACGTTCTGAACTGATGATGAGCAGGCTGGACTGCTTCCTCCCTCCAGCTAAACTCCAGACGTCTGCTCTGTCCGAAGACAGGAAACACACTGACTCAAAATCACTCAACAAACATACACCCTGACCACTCCCTCACAAGTAACTACACTACCCTAAGGGTGTGTCTAGTGTATGTTGAGTGAATGGGTATTTAGCATTAAACTGCTGTCTCGCCACACACTCTCCAGGGTACTGCGTGTGCCTAACACCAGGGCTACACATTCCCCCATGGTAAAAGACAGCACTCCCGGGCTGTAAAATACAAAAGAGACATTTTGTTTATGCATGAAAACATTAACAATAACATTAATTCGTCCCATCCGGGAGGTGAGGATATCTTGAACGTTGCAAACAATAACATTATATATAGAAATACAAAAGTATTAAATAGCATTCAATAAATATACAGTATTCTTGTGAAGGACCCGCACCAAACCTTCAACGTAGGTCCTGGGTGGGCTGCAGGACATCCGAATGCAGACCTCACTCAGTGCCACACCACACGGGTTTTTGTATTCAGAGGTAGTTGTGCTGGTTTATGTAAAACCAAGATAAGGCACCGAAGCGCAACTATATACAAATAAGTTCTGGATTGGCACAGTCCTCAACCTCAAAGTCCATTGTAAAACCAAAGACATAGATATAATCTCACATTATTATAATACTAAAGTGCAAACTTTTTCTGGTTACCCAGCCGGGCATTCTACGGTTAGCAATATATATATGCATTATACTCTTCAACTTATGCAAAATTTTGTAAAACATTCTCAAACTTTCTACAATATTACTTATGGTAGACCCTATATGGATCTCACCGATTCTTCTTTACTATTTATTCATTTTCAAATACACTTTCCACCCCGGGGGCTGGAACAATGCAATGGGCCCTAGATCCCAGGACTAACAAATCATGCGCTGCGATTAGGGTCTGGGTCGCCACAGTTCTCGTGCGAACCTCTAGGGGCGCAACGGGTACATTCTCCTCACGTGACACCGATTGCGTTTCAATCACAGTTAACGATATGGACCGTGTCATGGATTGCGATTGAGACTGGGTCGCTAGTTGCGATGCAGAGGTGGCTTGAATTTGCGATGAACTTGCAGGGGGCGATGCTGGGGCACGGCCGGATACTGCTTGAGCTGGAGACGGGGACGCTGCGGTAGTGGTGACGTTACCTGCGTCGGGGACGGGGTCACGGACGATGGTGACGTTAAGGGCATACCATCCCTTCATTCCCCAATGCCGTGTGTACGTGACGAGGTCTCCATTTACTAAGTCCCTCCCGGGATGGCCTTGCGGCAGGTGGGATTCTACATCACGCCTGCTGACAAAGACCCCTGGGTAGAGGCCCGGTTCACGGATGAAGCCCCAGCCCTTCCGGAGCTGGAACTCAGTCACACACCCCTGCCGCCGCGGTTCCCTCAGAGTACCTTTCTCTCTCCGGACACTCTCTTTGTCCGCGATCAGCTCTGCATGTTGTCGCTGACGGTTCCGCTGAGCTTCCCGCTCTTCCTCCTGCTGGCGTTTCTGCTTCTCCTCACGACGCTGCCACTCATATTCCCACTGGGCGGGTGGGCGACGTCATCCAGGCGCGCCATCTCGTCCCAGTCCACGTCTGGTAGTGACGGACAGGACCCCTCCGGTGTCCCTGCCGGGGACCGATCATCTGCTGCGGCCTCCTGGCCGGGCGGGCGTTCCGGAACTGGCGATACCTCCTCAACCTCCTTCGCCTCCACCGCTTCACCGGTGGGATCAGGATTGGTACTTTCGGGGGCAGCCTCCGGTTGCTCCTCCGCCTTGGGCAGCAGAATCTTCGGTAACTGGAATCGTGGGGGGTCGTTGAGGGGAGAGATCACCGTGTCCCACAGCCTCCGCTGCTCCAGGGTACGCCGGCGTCTCTCGATCTCTTCAAAGCCAGGTTGGTATTGGACCATCTTCTTCAGGCGTGCATTTTCTTCTTGAATCTCTAGCAACGCCTGCTGCAGGTGCAGGACCACGGATGACTCCTGTGCTGGTGGCAGCTTGGCTGGGGCACGGGGCCTGCCTTCCTCCGCTTCCCTGCTCGGCTGCACACGTCCTGCTTCCATGATGTTCCAGAAGATTCTCTCTTCTTCCTGCGGAGACATCCGGTCTCTTCCGTGGAGGTGGGGTTTGCGTCTCCTCCTCGCAGGGAAGGTGAAGAGGAGGCGGACCTCCTTTGCTGTAGGGCAGGATCGCATATTGTAATAGCACTTTGAGAGGGCAGGCATTTTCTTCGCGCCACAGGGGGGTAGACGCCCACGAAGGTACGCCCACCTTCTTCTCCAGCGCCTGAGGGCGCGAATATGGCGACAAAAATGGCGATTTTGGCGCCAAAAGTGAAAACAGTCCTTTTTCACAAAAACAATTCCTTAGGCACACAGGGCTCGCAATTCTGCGAGTTTCGCATCCTGTTCGTGACGCCAAAGTTTTTGTGTCGACCCGCCACCACAATTGTGGGTTACCAGGGCAATGGGGTACTCAGAGCCGAGCCCGTAGAAGTCTATGGGGATTGTCACAGGTAGCTGTGGCTCGGTCTGTGGCCCTGGCGGTCTGGCGTATGTTGGGGGAATATTTACAGGGGATAGATTTATATACAGTTCGTGACGCCACCTGTAGTATTCTGGTAATTTGTACCAGCGCTGCTATAGATCTCTGAGGGGATGGTGATGCAGCTAGATGTCGGGTCCCCTACAGGTGGGACTCTTCCCTCAGGTCGGTAGTTAGGTAGGGATTGTGCGGGCATGCAAATCAATAACTCAGTCTCACACGGTCAGCGTCTTTCCATACCTTTATTTGCAAGATGTTCAGGCAGGTCCCAGGGAGGCTGATCCAAGGAGAGTGTATCTTGAGACAGCAGCTGGACAAGTTAGGGGCCTCCTTTACTTTCAATACAATGAGTACAACCAGCCTGAAGCGTAGTTCCCTCAATAACTCCAGCTAATCCATAGCTGTACTGCCCAGTCAGTTTTGTGGTAGGAGCCTTCCTGCGAGAGAGCTGAATTCCTATATTGCTGATCAGGCTCAAAGTCTTCACTCCCCCTGACCCCAGTTACGTACTGACTATAAGGGGCTGTTTGCCGCGACCTAAGGTCCGGTAAATTCCTGGTTTTCTTACCACTATGCTTGAAGCTAATAGTGATCCTTCGGTCCCCAGTGACCGGTTGCAATGTGCAGGACTTCTTCAATCCAAACGCACCTTTCCAATAAACTTTCCACTGTGCCTTTCGCCTTGTCCTCGCTGGTAGCATAAGCACTCACACTTGCATAAAGTCGGGTAGTCACTTCCTTCATTCACTTTCTTCAAAGTTAGTTACAGATTCTCAGTTATCACTAGGCAGGAGCACGTCTCTGAACCTTTCACTGTCCTTGAGACAGGTGACTGAAGTCTTTCTGCACTAAGCTTCTTCTTTCTCTCAATGTATTCTGGTGAGGTACAGCTCTGACTAGGCTAAGGTGAATTAGACCACCTGTACCAGCCTCCACGTTCTGAACTGATGATGAGCAGGCTGGACTGCTTCCTCCCTCCAGCTAAACTCCAGACGTCTGCTCTGTCCGAAGACAGGAAACACACTGACTCAAAATCACTCAACAAACATACACCCTGACCAATCCCTCACAAGTAACTACACTACCCTAAGGGTGTGTCTAGTGTATGTTGAGTGAATGGGTATTTAGCATTAAACTGCTGTCTCGCCACACACTCTCCAGGGTACTGCGTGTGCCTAACACCAGGGCTACACACATGGCCAATAACTCCCGATTACCCACGTCATAATTACGTTCAGTAGGAGAAAATTTTTGAGAGAAAAAGGCACAAGGGTTACTTTTAGAGGTCTCTGGATCTTTTTGGGACAAAACGGCACCTGCCCCAATTTCGGAGGCATCAACCTCCACCTGAAATGGCAGAGAAACATCAGGCTGCCGTAGAACAGGAGCAGAAGTGAATCTCTGCTTAAGTTCCTGAAATGCAGAGACTGCCTCAGGAGGCCAATTCACCACATCAGAACCCTTTCTGGTCAAATCAGTTAATGGTTTAACAATAAATTTACGATAAAAATTGGCAAAACCCAAAAATCTCTGAAGAGCCTTTAATGAAGTAGGTTGGACCCAATCACAGATGGCCTGAACCTTGACCGGGTCCATTTCAATAACAGATGGGGACAAAATGAATCCCAGAAATGAGATCTTCTGTACGCCAAAAAGACACTTTGATCCCTTCACATACAGAGCATTATCCCTCAAAATCTGGAACACAGTCCGAACATGTTTCACATGAGAGTCCCAGTCATTAGAAAAAATCAAGATATCATCCAAATAAACAATCAGAAATTTGTCCACAAAATCCCTGAAAATGTCATTCATGAAGGACTGGAAGACGGAAGGGGCATTAGTGAGCCCAAAGGGCATCACTAGGTACTCAAAATGCCCTTCAGGGGTATTGAATGCCGTCTTCCATTCATCCCCGTGCTTAATGCGAATAAGGTTATACGCCCCCCTGAGGTCAAGCTTGGTAAACCAAGTAGCGTTTTTCACCCTGGAAAACAGGTCAGAAATCAAGGGTAACGGGTATTGATATTTCACAGTAATATTGTTCAAGAGACGATAATCAATACACGGCCTTAATGAACCATCTTTTTTGGCCACAAAGAAAAAAACCGGCACCTAAGGGTGAAGAGGATGGTCTGATATGACCCTTCTCCAATGATTCCTTGATATAAGACCGCATAGCGTCATGTTCAGGTACAGACAAGTTAAAAAGGCGACCTTTAGGGAATTTACTACCCGGCACTAATTCAATAGCGCAGTCATAGCTCCTATGGGGAGGTAAGGATGCAGATTTACTTTCGCTAAACACATCAGAAAAATCAAACAAAAAGTCAGGAACATCCTGAGCTTGGGGGAGGCAGAAAAAACAGGAGTGTTGGTATTAACACATTGGCAGCCCCAACTGGTTACAGACACAGATTTCCAATCCAAAACAGGATTATGAGACTGTAACCAAGGGAAACCCAGCACGATAATGTCATGCAGATTATATAGAACCAAAAATTTGCAGCACTCCTGGTGATCAGGTTCAACCCTCATTATCACCTGAGTAGAAAACTGGGGTTTATTCTCAGCCAAAGGGGTAGAATCGATCCCCAGTAGGGGAATAGACTTCTGTAGGGGTATCAAGGGAAATCCACAACGTTTTGATCAGTGACATTAGGCTCATCGTACAATAACCCCAAAGCCTGAAAAAACGCATCAACATCACTCAAAACAGGATCCCCAGGTATCAGGGAAAAAGCCCAATCCTGAGGATCGCCGCGCAGGAGAGAGATGATAATTTGAACCTGCTGCGCTGCGTTTCCTGAGGACTTAGATTTTAAGGCAAAAAACAATTTACAATTATTTTTGAAATTCTGAAACTTAGCTCGATCCCCTAAAAACAAATCTGGCATGGGGATCCTAGGTTCCACAACAGGCAACCCAGCAAGATAGATAGCAATACTCCGAACCTCAGTGGCAAGCTGATCCACACGGCCAGACAACTGTGCAAACTCCATTGGGAGAAAAGATCCTCCCCAGCACCCAGAGATACAGAGGGAAAAAAAAAAAAAAAAATGCAACAAACAGAAAAATATCTCTGACAACTCTGACAACCTTTTTTCTATCACAATATTTTTTCCCTTCTGTGAGTACCATACAATTTTCAATTTTTAGGCCGGTGATACTGTTATGTTTCGGTAGCTGAGGAGTGCAGGTAAAAAAGGCAATACACCAGAGCAGTTGGAATCTATGGGATTGCAGTACCCTGACTAACCACCACAACTAGAGGCAGCCGTGGAGCGTTCCTACGTTGGTCCTAGACGCCTCGTCACAGCCTGAGAAACTAACTACACCTAAAGATAGAAATAGGAAAGCTATCTGCCCCGGAGCAGAACCCCAAAGATAATAGAAAGCCCCCAAACATGTAATGGCGGTTAGACAAGAGGAAATACTGACACAGAAAGAAAATAGAATGAGCAAACGCTGGGGCCCAAACTATCTAAATAGAAAAGGACAGGAAGGGTACTTACTGCAATCCCAGAAAACCCTGAAAAACACCAACTCTACTAATTTCAAAATCACCTGAGATCACACGACCTCTACCACCTAAATTAGCTCTCTGGTGTAACAAAATCAAAACAGCAGCCACTGAAAAAACTGGAAAAAGCAAAAGAACAAAACTCAGTGGCTGAACTAAACTGAGAAGGCAGAAGCCCCCGGAGGGGACCCAGAAGGCCCCCAAAGAAGTGCAGGACAAAAATGCAAAAATATAGCAACAACACAAAAGAAGAAAAATTCTTATCTGGTAGCAGGAGATGCAGACACGACACAGCAGGCTACAAGGGAAACTGGAATGAAGGATTCAGACCAGAACAATTGTTCACCGGCAACCCTGATGGGAAAATGACTCCCTTATATAAGACCAGTCAGTAACACCTGATTCCCAGTCCTCACAATCTTCACTAGTACCGCTTGTAACCACCAGAGGGAGCCTCTGCTCAGAACTCATCTCAAACCCATTCACAACACAAACCTGTGGCCACTCAGGTGATAATTAGGAAACCAGAAGTAGGTGTCTGGGAATACAGACAGAGAGCTAGTTTAGTCTGGACACAGGAAGGTGTCCGGCACAAGAAACAGTCTCCAGGAGTGGGAGCTAGCTTAGCCTGGACACAGGAAGGTGTCCGGCACAAGAAGCAGTCTCCAGGAGTGGGAGCACGCTCAGTCTGGACACAGGAAGGTGTCCCGGCACAAGAAGCGTCTCCAGGAGTTTGAGCTATCTCAGTCTGGGTGCAGGAAGTACCCCGGACACAGGAGTAGTATCAGTGAGAATCCGTGCGAATAGCGGCTGAATAGGAGTGGATCTCTCTCAAGTCTGGAAATTGAAGGTGCCTTCAGACACAAGGAGGAGTATCTGGGAAACTCCATACTGGTAACATATATCATATGTGTTGTTTTGGGCACAGACTGGTAGAGTCTGGACCCGGAGAGACAGGGAAATCGATCTATGTGTAATTAGTGGCTAGACAAGCCTAGGTTTTCTGTTTATGCTTTATTTTTATCTGTTTGCTGTGGACTTTAATAAAGCTGGTTGCGGCCAGTTTTACACCAGAACTGCTGTCTGAATGAACTGTTTTCGTGCCATTCTGTCTACCCAGACAGCGATCCTAGAGCTATATCCCCTGGAAATGTTACAATTGGTGGAGAATGCGGCAGCGCAGTGGCTGATACAGTTAGTGCTGGAGTGTGCATGCAGCACAGTGGATTAGAGACAGCAATAAAGGTGAAGTCTGTTGAAATAGCAGCAGAGAAAAAAAAGTGTGTCAGCAGAAACGTCTGTTTGGAGCAGTCTTAAAGAGACAGGAGCCCTAATAGACTTTGCAAAGAAAAAAAAAAGTGTCTGCACAGCAGAGCTGAATTTTTCTATGGAAAAGACTGTAGAGTGTGTATGTCTTGAGTGAAGACTGCCGTTGTTGAGACAGAGAAGTCTGACAGCATGGACGACGAGTGTGGATACAAGCATCTTGCTGTGACTCAGTGGGGTCACGAAGGCATCTTGCTGTGACTCGGTGGGGGTTACGAAGATTGTCATCGCACTCAAATCCGGTTTTCAGCTGCAACTCGGCGGGGTTGTGAAGATTGTCGTCGCACTCAAATCCAGTTTTGCTGTGGCTCGGCGGGGCCACGAAGATTTTTTTCAAGGGAAAGCGGTGAAGTTCTGGTGTGAACAGTGCTCCGCGATGGCTGTGAACGGAGCAGCGAATGGGTCTGACAAGTCGGACCGCATATTTGAGAAATGTCTACTGGACATGCAACTGGACATGGTGCGGGAGCTGTGGGCACCGTATGGAATGGCGGCAGTGGACCATTCTATGGACTCTCCGGGGGTGCCAGTGTTGTCACAGAATGCCCGGGGAGGTGGTAAGAGATGTTGTGAACTGAGTCCTAAGACTACTGCTGATTTTTTGTGTAAAAATTACCCTGCCGGTGTGGTTGTTAAAAAGGGGGCGGAGTCTAAAAAAGGGGCGGATTTTCACAAGAGTGTAGAGTGTGGAAAACTGAAAATTGTTACTGGTGGTGGGTTGGTACCTCCTAAAAATGACAATGTGACCGTTGATAACGGGGTAGCTCCAGTAGAAGGGGGTGACGTCAAAGTGGGAGGTGACCTGTTAGTCCACAACACCATGGGGAGTGACACAGACCCCGTAGCTGACTGGGACACTATGAAAGTAAAAAGTGAGTTCAGTCAGGAGAGGCTAGACGAGGGAAGAGAGTCCTCCTCTCGTCGTAGACGGCGCAAGGGCCACAAAAAGGTTGTTCTGGTAGTACTCGCTGAAAATGAAAATGAAGAGAATGTAGTACTGTCTGCCTATGCTTCAAGTGTGGATTCTCCTTTAGAGGTAGAAAAGGAGGGGGCCAGTCATGGCCAAGAGCTGGAACCTATTCGGCTGCAGTATCAGAGTGACATGCTGCAATTATGTGAAAACCTGGAGGACGTGTCCTCAGACCAGCGAAGTCTAGAAGGAAGCAACGAGTAAGTTATCCTGTGGCAGAATATGTTCTTTGCCATTAAAGAGGACCGCCGCAAAATCAAGGAAGAGGTTTTGCAGTTGAAGCGTGAGAAGGAGGCGCTGCAGGATGGAGTTTCTGGAAGTGAACAAATCCTAGAACGATTGCGCGAACAGCTCAACCAGGAGCTGTGTGACTCCAAGAAGGAGTGTGGTGAACACAGTAGGGAACTAAAACAGATGAAGAGAGATTATGTGGATCTCCTCAGGGTCAAAGAAAAACTAGAAGAGGAGAAGATGGATGCAGAGCAAATGCGCCAGGTGGTTGAGACCACTCTGCAGGACACCCGTGATGAAAATGGTGATCTGCGCAGAAAGACCCTAGGTCTGGAAGCTCAGGTGAAGGAGCTAAAGATGTCCTGTGATACTCTCCAGAAGGTGGAGATGCGCCTTAAGGAAAAACTCAGCCAAATGGAAGCTGAGCGGGAAAAGATGGAGGAGTCCATCAGAGAAGCTACAGACCAGGGCCAGGAGTTGGCCACTGGAGATGAGAGGTGTAAAGCAGATACTTCCTCGAGTGCTGTGAGTTCGGATGATTCGGTGGATGTCGGAGCCGAGATCAAGGAGCTCAAGGAGTGGTTACAAGCCCACTGGACGCAAGAGAAGCTTCAGAGACGGGCAGCTGAGAGGCGAATGGCGGAACTAGAGGAAGAAGTTCTCGGGCTTAAAAGTCGCCTGATACAGTGTCACTCGGTGAACAAGGCCTCCTTGGAGAGGGCAAACACGTTGCACTCGCTCCCTTTTGCCAGGAGAAAATAGACCTGAGGAGAGCTAAGAGGGTGGTAACGGAAGATAAATGTGAAATGGAAGTGGTCCGGACGGAAATTCACGAAATTGTAGCTGTGAGTCAGCTCAGAAGAAGTGTAAAGGGGGAAGAAGCTGAAAGTCAGTTGTCCCTGAACCCTGAGCTGATTGATCGTCTGGAAACCACTGGTGAGACAGAAACGTGTCGGTACAAGTGCCTTGTAGATGTACCCGAGGACTTGAGAGAAGAATGCACCCGTGAGTCTGTGCATGAAGCGTTTAGGAAGGCCGTGGGAGCCTGTAAGGTGTACTCGACCTCAGGAGCTAAACAGCTGGTGGTCTTGTCCACGACTGAAGTTACAGTGAAGAGGGTGGCAATCCTAAGTGACATGCACTGGCGATGTATTCGCACAAAGCGGTTTCTCCGGTTGAAGACAGAACAAACCACAAACAAACTAAAACTTATGAGAAAAGCTCACAGTCTACAGGAAGAGGTCATCCGGGTGCCTCATGTTCTGGTGAGAAAGCTGATTGGGAGAAATGGCCGAGCCATGCAGATGATGGTGAAGAGGTCTGGTGTGGTGAAAGTAAGCAGTCCACGTGATCGTCAGGACTGGATACCAGATGAAGACGGCATGGTGGCATTCTACGCTATAGGAACGGAAGAAAGTCTGGAATATGTGCGCATGCTGGTGGCGTACCGTGTGACCTACCTGCGAGAGGTAGAACAATTGAATCTCGCTAGACAGCGAATAGATAGACAGCATCATCTGAGCAGCAGAAGATGGCAGCCGTCTACTGAGGGTAGTGGGCGTGGGTTTAGAGGTAGTAAGACCTCCAGTAACTCAGGTTTGAGAAGCCCATACAGACGACCCGATAGAGTACGGGACAGTACGAAGTCTAACCGGACCTTAGATACCCAGGCAAGACCTGACAAGGTTACGACGGACCGCTGGGAGCGGGGGAGACCTGACAAGGTTACGACCCGAAAATGTGACTGGACGAAGTCTGTGACAATGACAGACGGTAGGTCCCTAAGGAACGAGCGAATGTCATTGACTAATATTCCGGGGCTGAACAGAGCAAGGGACAAGTACATGGTCTCTGTGTGAACTGTGGGTTGAGGTGATTGGATATTATGTGTTCAACCCCACAAGCTTAAACTTATGTGATGATCATGATAATGATGATGATGATAATGATGATAATGATGATAATGATGATGATAATGATGATGATGCTAATCATAATAGTGATGATACTAATAATGGTGATGACCGTGATAAAGATGAATTTCCTTTGCAGGTGATGTTGGGAGACGAGGATGGTGGTTCTCGGGAACCGAGTGTCCCTGACCTACCTGTGTCCTGGGACAATTTTGGGAGTGAGCAGTTGCGAGACCCCACTCTTCAAACGGCACAGGAAAATATAATTGTTCTAAATGAGGTTCCCCAAGAGCCTGGCTCTGAGGAGAGGTTTCCTCATGCTGCCATGAACAATAACCTATTGTATAGGGACACTGAAGTCCAGGGAGAGGTCGTGAGATAGCTCCTGGTACCTGACCTATATAGAAGTATAGTGCTGATGCAGTGTTCGGAGTTCACTGTCTCTTTTGGATTGTTGACCAGCCCTTCGGTCTGGATGACCAGCCCTCCGGTCTGGAGAAGAGGGGGGGGATATGTGAGACAGTGAGAGCGTATGTATTGAATGGGGTGTACATTTCACAGGTACTTTGCTGACTTGTATAAGGGAAATGTGTGCCTTTGTAAAACTAGTGGTGAGAAAGGTCATTACACCATCCATTCAATTTACACGCTTGCAGCTCAAACCTGTGGCCACTCAGGTGATAATTAGGAAACCAGAAGTAGGTGTCTGGGAATACAGACAGAGAGCTAGTTTAGTCTGGACACAGGAAGGTGTCCCGGCACAAGAAACAGTCTCCAGGAGTGGGAGCTAGCTTAGCCTGGACACAGGAAGGTGTCCCGGCACAAGAAGCAGTCTCCAGGAGTGGGAGCACGCTCAGTCTGGACACAGGAAGGTGTCCCGGCACAAGAAGCGTCTCCAGGAGTTTGAGCTATCTCAGTCTGGGTGCAGGAAGTACCCGGACACAGGAGTAGTATCAGTGAGAATCCGTGCGAATAGCGGCTGAATAGGAGTGGATCTCTCTCAAGTCTGGACATTGAAGGTGCCTTCAGACACAAGGAGGAGTATCTGGGAAACTCCATACTGGTAACATATATCATATGTGTTGTTTTGGGCACAGACTGGTAGAGTCTGGACCCGGAGAGACAGGGAAATCGATCTATGTGTAATTAGTGGCTAGACAAGCCTAGGTTTTCTGTTTATGCTTTATTTTTATCTGTTTGCTGTGGACTTTAATAAAGCTGGTTGCGGCCAGTTTTACACCAGAACTGCTGTCTGAATGAACTGTTTTCGTGCCATTCTGTCTACCCAGACAGCGATCCTAGAGCTATATCCCCTGGAAATGTTACACTATATAGTACACATGGTTCTAGTACCATATCTATATAGTACACATGGTTCTAGCACCATATCTATATAGTACACATGGTTCTATTACCGTATCTATATAGTACACATGGTTCTATTACCGTGTCTAAATTGTACACATGGTTCTATTACCATATATATATAGTACACATGGTTCTAGTACCATATCTATATAGTACACATGGTTCTAGTACCATATCTATATAGTACACATGGTTCTATTACCATATCTATATTGTACACATGGTTCTATTACCATATATATATAGTACACATGGTTCTATTACCGTGTCCATATAGCACACATGGTTCTATTACCATATCTATATAGTACACATGGTTCTATTACCATATCTATATAGTACACATGGTTCTATTACCATATCTATATAGTACACATGGTTCTATTACCATATCTACATAGTACACATGGTTCTATTACCAGGTAAAAAACAACAAATAGCGGCGCCAGTGTACATATACCTTAATCAGCTGCAAGTATTGATAAACCTTCCACCATAAAGAAGGGGTAAAAAATGAAAATAAATATATAAATACTCGCGCTATGATTATAGTATAACAACAACTGATATAACAAATACCTGTAAATGGGATACTCAAAAGGGGGGGGCTACTTTTGATTGAAAAAAGAGATGCAGAGAATCGTACCAGGTGAGAGTGCGCCTTTTTCACCAAAATGGCTAAAAAAGAGAAAATACTTTTAAAGAAATAGATCTAAATGATATCTATACGATAAGTCTATTAAAAGAGATTGGTGTAAAAATATATATACATAGTTCACCCGGGGGAGGGTAAAGCAAAGTGTACAAAAACGTGGATAAGAAGCTGCAAAAAGAGCACATAAAACAGTGTACTAAAGGAGGTAGAAGAACCGCATAATAACGCTACAAATATATGACGCATGTGTTAAACACACTGTTTGCAGAGTATAATTGCAAGATAAACACCTAGGGGTGAGTAATGCGAATAGTATAAATATGTGACTCAAGAAGACAATTGCATGACAACAATAGTATGTGGATAACAAGCTGCATGAAAAACGCACACTGATGCGACAAAACATACACTGATGGCGGCAAAAAAGAACCGTTTAATACGGCTAAAAATGTGCACCAAATAAAAAACATGTGCCACACGCTGTTATTAGAGTATTAACCCCTTAATGACCAAGCCATTTTGTAGGTTAAAGACCAGGCCAATTTTTACAATTCTGACCACTGTCTCTTTATGAGGTTATAACTCTGGAACGCTTCTACGGATCTTGGCGATTCTGAGAATGTTTTCTCGTGACATATTGTACTTCATGATAGTGGTAAAATTTCTTCAATATAACTTGCGTTTTTTTATGAAAAAAATGGAAATATGGCAAAAATTTTGAAAATTTTGCAATTTTCAAACTTTTAATTTTTATGCTATTAAATCAGAGAGATATGTCACAAAAATTAGTTAATAAATAACATTTCCCACATGCCTACTTTACATCAGCACAATTTTGGAACCAAAATTTTTTTTTGTTACGAAGTTATAAGTGTTAAAAGTTGACCAGCAATTTCTCATTTTTCCAACAAAATTTACAAAACCATTTTTTTAGGGACCACCTCACATTTGAAGTGAATTTGAGGGGTCAATATGACAGAAAATACCCAAAAGTGACACCATTCTAAAAACTGCACCCCTCAACGTGTTCAAAGCCACATTCAAGAAGTTTATTAACCCTTTAGGTACTTCACAAGAATTGAAGCAATGTGGAAGGAAAAAATGAACATTTAACTTTTTTTCCCAAAATTTTTCTTTTGACACAATTTTTTTAAATTTTGTCAAGGGTATCAGGAGAAAATGAACCACAATATTTGTTGTACAATTTCTCCAGAGTACACCGATATACCATGTGTGGGGGTAAACCACTATTTGGGCGCATGGCAGAGCTTGGAATGGAAGCAGCGCCATTTGACTTTTTTGGCTGGAATTGAGATTGGACGCCATGTCGCATTTGGAGAGTCCCTGTGTGCCTAAACAGTGGAAACCCCCCATAAGTGACCCCATTTTGGAAACTGGACCCTCAAGGAACTCATCTAAATGTGTTGTGAGAGCTTTTAACCCCAAGGGCTTCACAGAAGGTTATAACGTAGAGCCGTAAAATTAAAAAATCATATTTTTTCCACAAAAATGATCTTTTCATCCCAATTATTATTTTCCAAAGGATAAAAGGACCCCAAAAGTTATTGGGCAATTAGTCCTGAGTACGCTGATACCCCATATGTGGGGGTAAACCACTATTTGGGCGCATGGCAGAGCTCGGAAGGGAAGCAGCGCCATTTGACTTTTTGGCTGGAATTGAGATTGGACGCCATGTCGCATTTGGAGAGTCCCTGTGTGCCTAAACAGTGGAAACCCCCCACAAGTGACCCCATTTTGGAAACTAGACCCCCCAAGGAACTTATATAAATGTGTTGTGAGAGCTTTTAACCCCCAAGCGCTTCACAGAAGGTTATAACGTAGAGCCGTAAATTAAAAAATCATATTTTTTCCACAAAAATGATCTTTTCATCCCAATTTTTATTTTCTAAAGAATAAAAGGACCCCAAAATTTATTGTGCAATTAGTTCTGAGTACGCTGATACCCCATAGGTGGGGATAAACCACTATTTGGGCGCATGGCAGAGCTCGGAAGGGAAGCAGCGCCATTTGACTTTTTTGGCTGGAATTGAGATTGGATGCCATGTCGTATTTGGAGAGTCCCTGTGTGCCTAAACAGTGGAAACCCCCCACAAGTGACCCCATTTTGGAAACTAGACCCCCCAAGGAACTTATCTAGATGTGTGGTGAGAGCTTTGAACCCCAAGGGCTTCACAGAAGGTTATAACGTAGAGCAGTAAAATTAAAAAATCATATCTTTTCCACAAAAATGATCTTTCCACCCCCAATTGTTATTTTCCAAAGGGTAACAGGACCCCAAAAGTTATTGTGCAATTTGTCCTGAGTACGCTGATACCCATATGTGGGGGGAAACCACTATTTTGACGCATGGCAGAGCTCGAAAGGGAAGTAGCGCCTTTTTCAAATGCTGACTTTGATGGAATGGTCTGTGGGTGTCATGTCACGTTTGGATAGCCCCTGATGTGCCTAAACAGTAGAAACCCCCCACAAGTGACTCCATTTTGGAAACTAGACCCCCAAGGAACTTTTCTAGATGTGTGGTGAGCACTTTGAACCCCCAAGTGCTTCACAGAAGTTTATAACGTAGAGCCGTGAAAATAAAAAAATCATATTTTTTTCCACAAAAATAATCTTTTTGCCCCAAATTTTTATTTTTATAATGGTAACAGGAGAAATAGGACCCCAAAAGCTATTGTGCAATTTGTCCTGAGTACGCTGATATCCCATATGTGGGGGGGAACCACTGTTTTGACGCATGGCAGAGATCGGAAGGGAAGGAGCACCGTTTTTAAATGCAGACTTTGATGGAATGGTCTGCGGGTGTCATGTCGCGCTTGGAGAGCCCCTGATGTGCCTAAACAGTAGAAACCCCCCACAAATGACCCCATTTTGCAAACTAGACCCCCAAGGAACTTATCTAGATGTGTGGTCAGCACTTTGAACCCCCAAGGGCTTCACAGAAGTTTATAACGTAGAGCCGTGAAAATAAAAAAAATCATATTTTTTTCCACAAAAATGACCTTTTTGCCCCCAAATTTTTATTTTTATAAGGGTAACAGGAGAAATAGGACCCCAAAAGCTATTGTGCATTTTGTCCTGAGTACGCTGATACCCATATGCGGGGGGAACCACTGTGATCGCCTTACTGCGATCTTTGGGAGGCACAATGAACAAATCTACCAAAGGTGAAGAATTGGTTTTCTTTTTTACGCCATTCCTCGTGCGATATTAGTGATTAGGCGACTTTATTCCTCGGATCGGTGCGATTACAGCGATACCAGATTTACACCCTTTTTTCATGTTTAGCTTCTGTCACACTCTAAAAGATGCTTTTTTTTGGAATAATTTTTTGTAAGAATTTTTTGCATCGCCGTATTTTGAGAGCTATAATTTTTCCATATTTCGGCCGACAGAGTTATCTGTGGGCTTATTTTTTGCGGGACGAGCTGACGTATTTATTGGTACCATATTCGGGCACATAACGTTTTTTGATCGCTTCCTATTCCGATTTTTGTGGAAGCAGAATGAACAAAAACCAGCAATTCAGGAATTGTTTTTTTTTAATTTTTTTTCCCCCGTTCCGCGTGTGGTAAAATTGATAAAGCAGCTTTATTCTTCGGGTCACTACGATTACAGCGATACCTCATTTATATATTTTTTTATGTTTTGGCGTTTTTTTACACAATAAAGAATTTTATAGAAAAAAATTATTATTTTTGCATCAGTTTATTCCGCGAGCTATAACTTTTTTATTTTTTTGCTGATGATGCTATATAGCGGCTTGTTTTTTGCGGGACAAGATGACGTTTTCAGCGGTACCATGATTATTTATATCTGACTTTTTGATCGCGTGTTATTGCACTTTTTCCAAGCGGTATAATGATACCGCTTGGAAAAAGTATAATTTACTACTTTTTTGTGTTTTTTTTTACGGCTTTCACTGAAGGGGTTAACTAGGGTTATGCTTTTATAGATGGGATTTTTACGGACATGGCGATACCTAACATGTGTATTTTTTTTTTTTTTTTTATTACATAAAAATGTGTATTTTTTAGGGGATTTTTTTAAAATTATTTTTTAATATTTTTTTTACAATTTTTTTAAAAAAATGATTTTTTTCAACTTGTCCCTTTATGGGACTTTCACTTTTTTTACTTTTGATTGCAGTTACAATGCATTGCAATGCTCTGGCATTGCAATGCATTGCAACTATAGTGGAAGCTGCTGTGACATGATCATAGCAGCTTCCCGTAGCTAAATGACCCGGAGGTTGTCATGACAACCCCCGGGTCATCAAGGCAGACATCGGCCCCTGCAAATACAGTGCAGGGTGCCGATCTGAGGCAAAGGGAGCTCCCGACCCTCTGCCTCCCCCCCTGAGCTCTGCGATCGCGCTGAATCGCAGCAGTCAGGGGGTTAACAGCCAGGGGCGGTGGGGGCTCCGCTCCTGGCTGTCAGTGCAGGAAGCCTGGCCACTGCAGCGCCGGCTCCTGCACTGATCGCGCTGGGGAAGCTGAAATTTCAGCTTCTCCTGCGCGATCGCTGCTGTGTTTGGTCAGTCAGATTGACTGACCAATCACAGCGCTGTGAGTGCGGGGACCAACGGCAAAGGTCCCCGCACCGCTTGCCGTGCCTGTCAGCTGTCTGTGACAGCTGTCGGCACTGATCTACCACTGCGTGTTTACACGCAGTGGTAGATCAAAGGCATGACGTGCAGAGTCCGTCCTGGTGCCGGAACTGGCACCTTGCCATGACGGACTCTGCACGTCAGTGGACATTAAGGGGTTAATGTGAGATAGGCGCAAATGATATAATCACAGAGACCCCACCAGGGGTAACCAAAAGGGCTGAAACAAAGATCCACCATAAATAAATCAATCAATACTGGTAAAAAAAGTCCAAATGGTGAAACCAGGAAGGAATCCGACGATTCTGAAACGCGTAGGAACGGCTCTTCAAGCACATCATCCTTTGCTTTTTATTACACAACCTTTTTTCCCGGACCTCTGCTGGGGCACCACGTGACTTACTAAAGTCTCGTGACCCGAACCCTCGAGCTCCACCGACGTCAGACGCGGCCCCTGCCGCGTTCTTACTTCCTGCTTCCATCACTGCACACCCAGGCTCTGCGTGAGCGTCTCCGGCCGGGACAGCTCTCTGCTACCGACCTGTTTGCAGCAAGGAATTACCACTGGATCTCCAAGGACTCGGCTCACCCCCTCTTTTTTTCAGATAAGTTCTGCTTATAATTATCTTTATCCTGGTTTCACCATTTGGACTTTTTTCACCAGTATTGATTGATTTATTTAATGTGGATCTTTGTTTCAGCCCTTTTGGTTACCCCTGGTGGGGTCTCTGTGATTATATCATTTGCGCCTATCTCACATTAATACTCTAATAACAGCGTGTGGCACGTTTTTCATTTGGTGCACATTTTTAGCCGTATTAAACGGTTCTTTTTTGCCGCCATCAGTGTATGTTTTGCCGCATCAGTGTGCGTTTTTCATGCAGCTTGTTATCCACATACTATTGTTGTCATGCAATTGTCTTCTTGAGTCACATATTTATACTATTCGCATTACTCACCCCTAGGTGTTTATCTTGCAATTATACTCTGCAAACAGTGTGTTTAACACATGCGTCATATATTTGTAGCGTTATTATGCGGTTCTTCTACCTCCTTTAGTACACTGTTTTAATGTGCTCTTTTTGCAGCTTCTTAGGCTACTTTCACACTTGCGTTTTTTGGCGCAGCGCATCTTGCGCTATCGGACGCATGCGCAATGTTCCCCTATCTTTAACATGGTGGGCGCAGGGTCTAGCGCTTGCACGCGTTCATGTGCGTTTGTCGTGCGCTGCGCATTTTCCCGGTGTGCGCCCATACGCGCTAGACGCTACATGTTGCATTTTTTTTTTCGGCCAACCGCTTTAAAAAAACGCGTGCGCACGTTTGCGCATGCTATGCGCAAAAAATAACATTGCAGTCTATGGGGGCGCTGGCGTGCGCATGGCTTTGCACTCGTCAGCGCTTTTGCACGCACACGATTTTTCTGTAAATAATGGAGCCAGAGATGATGGAGCCAGAGATGATGGAGCCAGAGATTATGGAAACAGATGATGGAGCCAGAGATGATGGAGCCAGAGATGATGGAGCCAGATGATGGAGCCAGATGATGGAGCCAGATGATGGAGCCAGAGATGATGGAGCCAGAGATGATGGAGCCAGGTGATGGAGCCAGAGATGATGGAGACAGAGATGATGGAGCCAGAGATGATGGAGCCAGAGATGATGGAGCCAGAGATGATGGAGACAGAGATGATGGAAACAGATGATGGAGCCAGAGATGATGGAGCCAGAGATGATGGAGCCAGAGATGATGGAGACAGATGATAGATGATAGAGACAGATGATAGAAATGTGACACATAGACAACGCATGCGCCAAAAAACGCAAACGCATGCAAAAACGCATGAAATCACAGACAAACGCTGCGTTTTTTTTGTCGAAATGCGCATGCTGATGCGACTAAATATCGCAGCGTTTACAAGCGTTTGCATGCGTTTTTTTAATGCGCTTCATGTGCGCTCGAAACGCAGCGCAAAAAAACGCAAGTGTGAAAGTAGCCTAATCCACGTTTTTGTACACTTTGCTTTACCCTCCCCCGGGTGAACTATGTATATATATTTTTACACCAATCTCTTTTAATAGACTTATCGTATAGATATCATTTAGATCTATTTCTTTAAAAGTATTTTCTCTTTTTTAGCCATTTTGGTGAAAAAGGCGCACTCTCACCTGGTACGATTCTCTGCATCTCTTTCTTCAATCAAAAGTAGCCCCCCCCCTTTTGAGTATCCCATTTACAGGTATTTGTTATATCAGTTGTTGTTATACTATAATCATAGCGCGAGTATTTATATATTTATTTATTTTGGTTCTATTACCATATCTATATAGTACACATGGTTCTATTAGCATATCTATATAGTACATGGTTCTGTATCTATATAGTACACATCGTTCTATTACCGCATCTATATAGTACACTTGGTTCTATTAGCATATCTATATAGTACACATGGTTCTATTAGCATATCTATATAGTACACATGGTTCTATTACTGTATCAATATAGTACACATGGTTCTATTACCGTGTCTATATTGTACACATGGTTCTATTAGCATATCTATATAGTACACATGGTTCTATTAACATATCTATATAGTACACATGGTTCTATTACCATATCTATATTGTACCCATGGTTCTATTACCGTATCTATATAGTACAATAGTACACATGGTTCTGTATCTATATCGTACACATGGTTCTAGTACCATATCTATATAGTACACATGGTTCTATTACCATATCTATATAGTACACATAGTTCTATTACCATATCTATATAGTACACATGGTTCTATTACCATATCTATATAGTACACATGGTTCTATTACCATATCTATATATGCAAATTGCCTCTTCAAACAAAGAGGACTTGTACTCTATAGCGCCACCTATTGGAAGTAGCGATCCTACAAGTCACAATCAACCCTTTAACGAGTCTTGTAATATGACATATCTATATAGTACACATGGTTCTATTACCATATCTATATAGTACACATGGTTCTATTAGCATATTTATATAGTACATGGTTCTGTATCTATATAGTACACATGGTTCTATTAGCATATCTATATAGTTCACATGGTTCTATTACCGAGTCTATATAGTACACATGGTTCTATTACTGTATCAATATAGTACACATGGTTCTATTAGCATATCTATATCGTAGACATGGGTCTATTACTGTATCTATATAGTACACATGGTTCTAGTACCATATCTATAGTACACATGGTTCCATTACCGTATCTATATAATACACATGGTTCTAGTACCATATTTATATTGTACACATGGTTCTATTATCGTGTCTATATAGTACACATGGTTCTATTACCGTGTCTATATTGTACACATGGTTCTATTAGCATATCTATATAGTACACATGGTTCTATTAGCATATCTATATCGTAGACATGGGTCTATTACTGTATCTATATAGTACACATGGTTCCATTACCGTATCTATATAGTACACATGTTTCTAGTACCATATCTATATAGTACACATGGTTCTAGCACCATATCTATATTGTACACATGGTTCTAGCACCATATCTATATTGTACACATGGTTCTATTATCATATCTATATAGTACACATGGTTCTATTACCGTGTCTAAATTGTACACATGCTTCTATTACCATATATATATATATAGTACACATGGTTCTATTACCGTGTCCATATAGCACACATGGTTCTATTACCATATCTATATAGTACACATGGTTCTATTACCATATATATATAGTACACATGGTTCTATTACCATATCTATATAGTACACATGGTTCTATTACCATATCTATATAGTACACATGGTTCTATTACCATATCTATATAGTACACATGGTTCTATTACCATATCTATACCTATATAGTACACATGGTTCTATTACCGTGTCTATATAGTACACATGGTTCTATTACCGTGTCTATATAGTACACATGGTTCTATTACCGTGTCTATATAGTACACATGGTTCTATTACTGTATCAATATAGTACACATGGTTCTATTACCGTGTCTATATAGTACACATGGTTCTATTACCGTGTCTATATAGTACACATGGTTCTATTACTGTATCAATATAGTACACATGGTTCTATTAGCATATCTATATCGTAGACATGGTTTTATTACTGTATCTATATAGTACACATGGTTCTAGTACCATATCTATAGTACACATGGTTCCATTACCGTGTCTATATAGTACACATGGTTCTATTACCGTATCTATATAGTACACATGGTTCTATTAGCATATCTATATAGTACACATGGTTCTAGTATCATATTTATATTGTACACATGGTTCTATTACCATATCTATATAGTACACATGGTTCTATTAGCATATCTATATAGTACACATGGTTCTAGTACCATATTTGTATTGTACACATGGTTCTAGTACCATATCTATATAGTACACATGGTTCTCTTAGCATATCTATATAGTACACATGGTTCTAGTACCATATTTATATTGTACACATGGTTCTATTACCATATCTATATAGTACACATGGTTCTATTACCATATCTATATAGTACACATGGTTCTAGTACCATATTTGTATTGTACACATGGTTCTAGTACCATATCTATATAGTACACATGGTTCTATTAGCATATCTATATAGTACACATGGTTCTAGTACCATATCTATATAGTACATATGGTTCTATTACCGTATCTATATTGTACACATGGTTCTATTACCGTATCTATGTAGTACACATGGTTCTAGTACCATATCTATATTGTACATATGGTTCTATTACCGTATCTATATCGTACACATGGTTCTATTAGCATATCTATATATGTACACATGGTTCTATTAGCATATCCATATCGTAGACATGGGTCTATTACTGTATCTATATAGTACACATGGTTCTATTACCGTATCTATATCGTACACATGGTTCTATTAACGTGTCTATATAGTACACATGGTTCTTACTGTATATAGTACACATGGTTCTATTACCGTATCTATAGAGTACACATGGTTCTATTAGCATATCTATATAGTACACATGGTTCTATTAGCATATCTATATCGTAGACATGGTTCTATTACTGTATCTATATAGTACACATGGTTCTATTACCGTATCTATATCGTACACATGGTTCTATTACCGTGTCTATATAGTACACATGGTTCTATTACCGTATCTATATAGTACACATGGTTCTATTAACATGTCTATATAGTACACATGGTTCTTACTGTATATAGTACACATGGTTCTATTACCGTATCTATAGAGTACACATGGTTCTATTAGCATATCTATACCGTACAAATTGTTCTATTACCGTATCTATATAGTACACATCGTTCTATTAGCATATCTATATAGTACACATGGTTCTATTAGCATATCTATATCGTAGACATGGTTCTATTACTGCATCTATATAGTACACATGGTTCTATTACCGTATCTATATCGTACACATGGTTCTATTACCGTGTCTATATAGTACACATGGTTCTATTACCGTATCTATATAGTACACATGGCTCTTACTGTATCTATATAGTACACATGGTTCTTACTGTATCTATATAGTACAAATGGTTCTATTACCGTATCTATATAGTACACATGGTTCTATTAGCATATCTATATAGTACACATGGTTCTATTAGCATATCTATATAGTACACATGGTTCTATTAGCATATCTATATCGTAGACATGGTTCTATTACCATATCTATATATGCAAATTGCCTCTTCAAACAAAGAGGACTTGTACTCTATATCGCCACCTATTGGAAGTAGCGATCCTACAAGTCACAATCAACCCTTTAACGAGTCTTGTAATATGACATATCTATATAGTACACATGGTTCTATTACCATATCTATATAGTACACATGGTTCTATTAGCATATTTATATAGTACATGGTTCTGTATCTATATAGTACACATGGTTCTATTAGCATATCTATATAGTTCACATGGTTCTATTACCGTGTCTATATAGTACACATGGTTCTATTACTGTATCAATATAGTACACATGGTTCTATTAGCATATCTATATCGTAGACATGGGTCTATTACTGTATCTATATGTACACATGGTTCTAGTACCATATCTATAGTACACATGGTTCCATTACCGTATCTATATAATACACATGGTTCTAGTACCATATTTATATTGTACACATGGTTCTATTATCGTGTCTATATAGTACACATGGTTCTATTACCGTGTCTATATTGTACACATGGTTCTATTAGCATATCTATATAGTACACATGGTTCTATTAGCATATCTATATCGTAGACATGGGTCTATTACTGTATCTATATAGTACACATGGTTCCATTACCGTATCTATATAGTACACATGTTTCAAGTACCATATCTATATAGTACACATGGTTCTAGCACCATATCTATATTGTACACATGGTTCTATTATCATATCTATATAGTACACATGGTTCTATTACCGTGTCTAAATTGTACACATGGTTCTATTACCATATATATATATAGTACACATGGTTCTATTACCGTGTCCATATAGCACACATGGTTCTATTACCATATCTATATAGTACACATGGTTTTATTAACATATCTATATAGTACACATGGTTCTATTACCATATCTATATAGTACACATGGTTCTATTACCATATCTATACAGTACACATGGTTCTATTACCATATCTATATAGTACACATGGTTCTATTACCATATCTATACCTATATAGTACACATGGTTCTATTACCGTGTCTATATAGTACACATGGTTCTATTACCGTGTCTATATAGTACACATGGTTCTATTACCGTGTCTATATAGTACACATGGTTCTATTACTGTATCAATATAGTACACATGGTTCTATTACCGTGTCTATATAGTACACATGGTTCTATTACCGTGTCTATATAGTACACATGGTTCTATTACTGTATCAATATAGTACACATGGTTCTATTAGCATATCTATATCGTAGACATGGGTCTATTACTGTATCTATATAGTACACATGGTTCTAGTACCATATCTATAGTACACATGGTTCCATTACCGTGTCTATATAGTACACATGGTTCTATTACCGTATCTATATAGTACACATGGTTCTATTAGCATATCTATATAGTACACATGGTTCTAGTATCATATTTATATTGTACACATGGTTCTATTACCATATCTATATAGTACACATGGTTCTATTAGCATATCTATATAGTACACATGGTTCTAGTACCATATTTGTATTGTACACATGGTTCTAGTACCATATCTATATAGTACACATGGTTCTCTTAGCATATCTATATAGTACACATGGTTCTAGTACCATATTTATATTGTACACATGGTTCTATTACCATATCTATATAGTACACATGGTTCTATTACCATATCTATATAGTACACATGGTTCTAGTACCATATTTGTATTGTACACATGGTTCTAGTACCATATCTATATAGTACACATGGTTCTATTAGCATATCTATATAGTACACATGGTTCTAGTACCATATCTATATAGTACATATGGTTCTATTACCGTATCTATATTGTACACATGGTTCTATTACCGTATCTATGTAGTACACATGGTTCTAGTACCATATCTATATTGTACATATGGTTCTATTACCGTATCTATATCGTACACATGGTTCTATTAGCATATCTATATAGTACACATGGTTCTATTAGCATATCCATATCGTAGACATGGGTCTATTACTGTATCTATATAGTACACATGGTTCTATTACCGTATCTATATCGTACACATGGTTCTATTAACGTGTCTATATAGTACACATGGTTCTTACTGTATATAGTACACATGGTTCTATTACCGTATCTATAGAGTACACATGGTTCTATTAGCATATCTATATAGTACACATGGTTCTATTAGCATATCTATATCGTAGACATGGTTCTATTACTGTATCTATATAGTACACATGGTTCTATTACCATATCTATATTGTACACATGGTTCTATTACCGTATCTATATAGTACACATGGTTCTATTACCGTATCTATATAGTACACATGGTTCTATTACCGTGTCTATAGAGTACACATGGTTCTATTAGTTTCTATATAGTAAACTTGACTCTATTACTGTATCTAAATTCTACCCACGGTTCTATTAGCATATCTATATCGTACACATGGTTCTATTGCCATATTGATATTGTAACCTTGGTTCTATTATTATATCTATATAGTAAAAACACACAAAAATTGAGCTTGATTAAAGTTGGTATACATGCAGCATATAAACGCATGTTCACTTTGGCCATAAACATTAAAAACACCCACAAGAAGCAAAATAAACATAAACCCTGCTGTAGCTAAATACCGTATATACTCATGTATAAGCCGACCCGTGTATAAGCCGACCCCCCTAATTTTGCCACAAAAAACAGGGAAAACTTATTGACTCGCGTATAAGCCTAGGGTGGAAAATGAGGCAGCTACTGGTAAATTACAAAAATAAAAATAGATCCCAATAAAAGTAAAATTAATTGAGACATCAGTAGGGTAAAGGTTTTTGAATATCCATATTGAATCAGGAGCCCCATAAAATGCTCCAAACAAAATACCGTATATACTCGTGTATAAGCCGAGATTTTCAGCCCATTTTTTAGGGCTGAAAGTCCCCCTTCCGGCTTATACGCGGGTCATATACGGGGGTCGAGCAAAGCCACTAAAGGAGACTCAAGGTCTCCAAAAATTCAATATAAACAGCAAAAAAAAAAGGCAGCAACACTCACCTGCCCAGATCTCAGAACAAATGCACTACAGGGTGCAGCCAGCCCATTAAGCGAAATGTTAGCAGCACAGGTGCAAAATACCAGATTAAATAGCCACTCTCCACATACCCATCAAAGGAGAGGGTGACTGCCCAGTATACAATTGCACAATAGAATCCCGTATAGGGTGCCGTTCACACAAGGATACTGCACAGTGTCTGGTTCACAGCCTATTAATCACGCCCCTACTATTCGACTAGGCGGGCTGGCCAATACACTCTCAAATCGCACCAGTGTGAACACACCCTCATGCGAAACCAGATGTGCCTGGGCCTGGCTGCACCCCGAAAAATAAAGTGCAAAAAAATACAAAAATAGTGGGGTATTAGTTAATATTTTGGCCAAAATACGTAAGCTTGTAACATGCGCCAAAGGTCCCCACGCTTACAAGTCCTACTCTACACTATCCAGCAAAGCCACTAAAGGAGACTCTAGGTCTCCAAAAATTCAATATAAACAGCAAAAAAAAAGGCAGCAACACTCACCTGCCCAGATCTCAGAACAAATGCACTACCGGATGCAGCCAGCCCATTAAGCAAAATGTTAGCAGCACAGGTGCAAAATACCAGATTAAATAGCCACTCTCCACATACCCATCCAAGGAGAGGGTGACTGCCCAGTAAACAATTGCACAATAGAATCCCGTATAGGGTGCCGTTCACGCAAGGATACTGCACAGTGTCTGGTTCACAGCCTATTAATCACGCCCCTACTATTCGACTAGGCGGGCTGGCCAATACACTCTCAAATCGCACCAGTGTGAACACCCCTCATGCGAGACCAGACGTGCCTGGGCCTGGCTGCATCCTGAAAAATAAAGTGCAAAAATACAAAAATAGTGGGGTATTAGTTAATATTTTGGCCAAAATACGTTAGCTTGTAACCTGCGCCAAAGGTCCCCACGCTTACAAGTCCTACTCTACACTATCCAGCAAAGTCACTAAAGGAGACTCAAGGTCTCCAAAAATTCAATATAAACAGCAAAAAAAAAGGCAGCAACACTCACCTGCCCAGATCTCAGAACAAATGCACAGAGTGTACTGGCCAGCCCGCCTAGTCGAATAGTAGGGGCGTGATTAATAGGCTGTGAACCAGACACTGTGCAGTATCCTTGTGTGAACGGCACCCTATACGGGCTTCTATTGTGCAATTGTATACTGGGCAGTCACCCCCTCCTTGGATGGGTATGTGGAGAGTGGCTGTTTAATCTGGTATTTTGCACCTGTGCTGCTAACATTTTGCTTAATGGGCTGGCTGCATCCGGTAGTGCATTTGTTCTGAGATCTGGGCAGGTGAGTGTTGCTGCCTTTTTTTTTTTGCTGCATATACGGGGGTCGGCGGGGGAGGGGGAGCGGGGGTGTCAGATCATACTCACCCCTCCGCCGGCGCGGTCTCTGCAGCCCCCCTGCTTCTCCCACGATCTCCGGCTCCTTCCTGCAGCGGTCACATGGTACCGCTCATTAAAGTCATGAATATGCACATATTCATGACTTTAATGAGCGGTATCACGTGACCGCTGTAGGACGGAAGCGCTGCAGAGACCGCCGGAAGAAGAGGAGTCGCTGCAGAGAGAGATGCGCCGGCGGAGGGCTGAGTATAGCGATATTCACCTGCCCTCGGTCCACCGCTGCGCGCTGCTCCCTCGTCCGACTCCTCTGGCTGTGAATGTTCAGGCAGAGGGCGCGATGACGTCGTTAGTGCGCGCCGCGCCCTCTGCCTGATCATTCACTGCCGAGGACCCGGAAAAAAGGAGCAGTGCGCAGCGGTGGACTGGCCCGGTGACAGGTAAATATCTCAGGTGCCGGGGTCTTGAGCGAGCGGTGACACCGGCACCTGTCCCCCATAGCGTGCCAGTGTCACCGCCTGCTCAGGACACCAGCACCTGGCCCCCAGCGACGAGAGGTGAGTTTGTCATTTTTTTTGCAGCAGCAGCGCGGCATAAGGGATGTATACTATGGGGCATAATCTGTGGAGCATATGGGGGCATAATCTGGAGCATATGGGGGTATAATCTGTGGATCATATGGGGCATAATCTGTGCAGCATACAGGGGCATAATCTGTGCAGCATATGGGGACATAATCTGGAGCATATGGGGGCATAATCTGTGCAGCATATGGGGGCATAATCTGGAGCATATGAGGGCATAATCTGGAGCATATGGGGGCATAATCTGGAGA
Organism: Oophaga sylvatica; assembly: GCA_033576555.1. Classification (NCBI taxonomy): domain Eukaryota; kingdom Metazoa; phylum Chordata; class Amphibia; order Anura; family Dendrobatidae; genus Oophaga; species Oophaga sylvatica. The sequence continues at coordinate 434,251,610 of JARQOD010000004.1, forward strand.
GCATATGGGGGCATAATCTGGAGCATATGGGGCATAATCTGTGGAGCATATGGGGCATAATCTGTGGAGCATATGGGGGCATAATCTGTGGATCATATGGGGGCTTAATCTGTGTAGCATATGGGGGTTTAATCTGTGTAGCATATGGGGGCATAATCTGTGTAGCATATGGGGGCATAATCTGTGGAGCATAATCTGTTGATCATACGGGGGCATAATCAGGGGAGCATATGGGGGCATAATCTGCAGCATATGGGGGCATAATCTATGGATCATACGGGGGCATAATCTGTGCAGTTTATGGGAGTCTAATCTATGGAGCATATGGGCGCATAATCATTTTTCACCCTAGGCTTATACGCGAGTCAATAAGTTTTCCCAGTTTTTTGTGGCAAAATTAGGGGGGTCGGCTTATACATGAGTATATACGGTACTCCCCATATGCTGCTCCATAAAGGTTAAGCCCCCAGAAGATGATCCATAGAATGGGCCCCATATGGTGCTCCACAGATTATGCCCCCATATGCTGCACAGATTATGCCCCCATATGCTGCACAGATTATGCCCCCATATGCTCCACGGATTATGCCCCATATGCTCCACGGATTATGCCCCATATGTTCCACAGATTATGCCCCCATATGCTCCACAGATTATGCCCCCATATGTTCCACAGATTATGCCCCCATGTTCCACAGATTATGCCCCCATATGCTCCAGATTATGCCCCATATGTTCCACAGATTATGCCCCCATATGTTCCACAGATTATGCCCCCATATGCTCCACAGATTATGCCTCATAGTATACGTTCCTTATGCTGCCGCGCTGCTGCTGCTGCAAAAAAAATGACATACTCACCTCTCGTCGCTGGGGGCCAGGTGCCGGTGTCTTGAGCAGGCGGTGACATCGGCGCGCTATGGGGGCCAGGTGCCAGTGTCACCGCTCACTCAGGATCCCGGCACCTGCAATATTTACCGATCCCAGGTCCACCGCTGCGCGCTGCTCCCTCCTTCCGAGTCCTCGGCAGTGAATGATCAGGCAGAGGGCGCGGAGCGCACTAACGATGTCATCGCGCCCTCTGCCTGATCATAACAGCAAGAGGACGCGAGGACACAGAGGGGAGCAGCAGTGGCACGGGGACAGGAAAATATTGGTATACTCACCCCTCCGCTGGCGCGGTCTCTGCAGCCTCTCCTCTTCTCCTGCTATCTCCGGCAGCTCTTCCTTCCTACAGCGGTCACGTGGAACCGCTCATTAAAGTCATGAATATGTGCATATTCATGACTTTAATGAGCGGTACCACGTGACTGCTGCAGGAAGGAGCCGGAGATCGTCAGAGAAGCAGGGGGGCTACAGAGACGCGCCGGCAGAGGGTAAGTATGATCTGCCACCCCCCCCCGGTATATGACTCGTGTATAAGCCGAGAGGGGGACTTTCAGCCCTAAAAAATGGGCTGAAAATCTCGGCTTATACACGAGTATATACGGTAAAAAGCAAAAGTGCATTTAAATAACACAGGGTTCTTAGTAATACTGTTTTTGATCAAAAATAGCATGAAAGCCATCTCATCGTCGACAAGGTGATCCTGATCGAGATGGTCCTACACTGTCTAATATTAAAAAGCTTACCATCTGTCAAAGTTGACCTCAGTGTGTGAATAAGGGCAGACAAAAGGATAGGGTCCTGACCTAAGGACACCAGTATGGGGAGGCTTTTAATTGCAGAGACACACTGCCGTATTTCACGTGCGAGAATCGCATTGTAAAACTCGTCCTGGCTGTCGGCTCTCCTGACCTGAGCTTGACCTCTGCATAGTAATCTATCACGCTGTCTTGCTCAGGTCAGGAGAGGTGTCAGGCCAGTCCGTGCAGTGCGATGCGATTATCGCATGAGAAATACGGCCGTCTGACTCCAGCCTAAGGCCTCATACTCACTGGGTGGAAAAAAATCGGTCCGTTTTCTGCAGGAAAAAAACGGTACATTTGTTGTAAAAAGGCATGCGATTTTGATGCGATTTTAAATCGCACCATGCGTTTTCTGTCAGTTTTCCATCAGTTTTCCATCTGTATGCAATGCGATTTTAACATGAAGTTTTACATAGAGCAGTTATCTCTATGTAAAAAGTCATGTAAAAATCACATTGTAACAAAAAAATTTTCACAAAAAGCAAATAATTATATATATAATATATATATATACATCTAATATATATATAATATATATATAGGTCATACACTTCTACATAGTATAATAGCCGCTAATTCATCCCCGGCTATACTGTAAAATCACACTGACAGCTTTAATAAAGAATAGAAACAATACATATACACACATAGAATACATATATATATATATATATATATATATATGTCATTGTGACATGTATATATATATATATATTTATAGTTCCTAGACTTCTACATACTGTAATAGCCGCTAATTCAATTGCCGGCTTTTGTGAAATCACAGAAGCCGACATGAAATGATACATTGTTTCCACACAGTTAACCATGTCATTTCCTGTATTTTGATATATGGTTTGAACTTACAATTACATGAGTGTATTTGTGCAAAATTTCAGACATGTAGGGGTTAATTAAAGGTGTAAATTCGTTGAAAAAAAATGCGTGGGCTCCCGCTGTATTTTCTCCACCAGACAGACAAAGCCAGCGAGTGGGGGCAGATAATAATAGCCTAGGGAGGGTACATTTTTTTTGTGCCCCCCCTGGCTACTAACATCTGCCCCCAGACACCCCAGAAAGGGCAAATCTATAATTAGATTCGCCCTTTCTGGCACTTTGCCCGTCTATTCCCATTGCCCTGTAGCGGTGGCAAATGGGTTAATAAGGCGTTAATGTCACCTTAGTATTGAAAGGTGACCTTAAGGCAGGTTAATAATTGAGAGCTGTCAATTAGACAACTATCAATTATTAATCCTATTGTATGATACAAAAATCAAACACACACAGTTTAATAAAAAATAAGTTTAATGAAATAATCACACAGTTTTTGACCATATTTTATTTTCCTGCTAAAACCATTTCCTGTAATAAAAATAAAATAAAAAAGCAAAATTATTCTTACCAATCCGATGTACAGTCAGGTCCCACGGTGTAATCCATCAGAAAGGGTTAACAGGTTACAGCTTGCAGAAAGCTAATGCTCTCTCCGAGTTGTAACCCCATGAATGAATCAGTTACTCTCCCAGCGAAAGGAGAGGAATAGATTCATGAATGGAGCTTAATTGATTTATTGCCACTTTCACTTCAGTGACCTGACCTAACGTGAAAGTGGGATACAATCAATTAAGCTTCATTCATTAATCACATCCTCTCCTGTCGGCAGGAGATAAGCTCATTCATTCAGGAGCTATCAGATGAGCACGCAGCATTACTTGCGCTGCTTATCTGATTGTTAGTTAACCCTTTGTGAAGGATTACATCGTGGGACGTGACAGATCGCCAGATAGGTAAGAATAATGTTGTTTTATTATTTTATATTTATTTTAGAAGAACAAGGGCTTCGAACGGATTAAGAGTGAAATAAAAGATGGTCAAAAATATGTGTTTTGATTTCATTAAAATTATTTATTCTTAAAGTGTGTTTGTGTTTTTTTATTTACTTCAATAGGATTAATAATTGATAGTTGTCTAATTGACAGCTCTCAATTATTAACCTGCCTTATGGTCACCTTTCAATACTAAGGTGACATTAACGCCTTATTAACCCATTCGCCACCGCTACAGGGCAATGGGAATAGACGGGCAAAGTGCCAGAAAGGACAAATCTAATTGTAGATTTGCCCTTTCTGGGGTGTCTGGGGGCAGATGTTAGTAGCCAGGGGGGGGCACAAAAAAAATGTACCCTCCCTAGGCTATTATTATCTGCCCCCACTCGCTTGCTTTGTCTGTCTGGTGGAGAAAATACAGCGGCAGCCCACACATTTTTTTCAACGAATTTACACCTTTAATTAACCCCTACATGTCTGAAATTTTGCACAAATACACTCATGTAATTGTAAGTTCAAACCATATATCAAAATACAGGAAATGACATGGTTAACTGTGTGGAAACAATGTATCATTTCATGTCGGCTTCTGTGATTTCACAAAAGCCGGCAATTGAATTAGCAGCTATTACAGTATGTAGAAGTCTAGGAACTATAAATATATATACATGTATGTGTTACAATGACATGTATATATATATATATATATGTATTCTATGTGTATGTATCTACTGTTTTGTGAGCTGTCAGTGTGATTTTACAGTAGCCGGGGATGAATTACCGGCTTTTCAAAGGAGACTGGTGCATATAAATCGGACAGCACGTGCATGGTGCGAGTGCTGTTCATTTTTTAATCGCACCCATTGACTTGCATTGGCGATTTTCATCCCAAAATCGCATCAAATTGCAGCAAGCTGCGATTTTTTTCTCACACCAATATCTGATGAGAAAAAAATCGCTAATGAGAACTCACCCATTGACTAACATTGGTCAGATTTGCATCCGATTTTTTATCGTCTGATTTTCATCCGTTATCGGCACCAGTGAGTATGAGGCCTAAATGTAATTTACAGCTCAAGAGGGTGAGACCACACCCCGACTTGCACAGAATGCAAAAATACAAAGAAAAAACACAAAAAAAAATTGAGCTTGATTAAAGTTGGTATACATGCAGCATATAAACCAATGTTCACTTCGGGCATAAAATGCACTTTTGCTTTTTACTTATTTAGTTACATCAGGGTTTATGTTTATTGTGCTTCTTGTGGGGTTTTTTAATATATCTATATAGTAAATATGGTTCTATTTGTGTATCTATATAGCACCATGGTTCTATTACCATATCTATATACCGTAGTAACCTTCGTTCTATTACCTTATCTATATAATACACATGGTTCTATTACCATATTTATATAGTAACCTACATCCTATTACCGTATCTATGTTGCACCATGGTTCTATTACCATATCTATATACCGTAGTAACCTTCGTTCTATTACCTTATCTATATAATACACATGGTTCTATTACCATATTTATATAGTAACCTACATCCTATTACCGTATCTATGTTGCACCATGGTTCTATTACCATATCTATATACCGTAGTAACCTTCGTTATATTACCATATCTATATCGTACACATGGTTCTATTACCGTGTCTATATCGTACACATGGTTCTATTACCGTGTCTATATCGTACACATGGTTCTATATCTATATCGCACACATGGCTCTATTAGTGTATCTATATAGTACACATGGTTCTAGAACCATATCTATATAGTACACATGGTTCTATTACTGTATCTATATACAGTGCCTTAAGAAAGTATTCGGCCCCCTGGAACTTTTCAACCTTTTCCCACATATCATGCTTCAAACATAAAGATACCAAATGTTAATTTTTGGTGAAGAATCAACAACAAGTGGGACACAATTGTGAAGTTGAACAAAATTTATTGGTTATTTTAAATTTTTGTGGAAATACAAAAACTTAAAAGTGGGGCGCTCAATATTATATAACTATATAATATTGTATAACTAAATACTTTGTTGCGCCACCTTTTGCTGCGATGACAGCTGCAAGTCGCTTGGGTATGTCTTGTGGGATCTGGTTGTGCCCCAGGGGTAGTTAATGCACGCTTGTGGGGTCTGGTTGTGCTCCTGGGGTTTAATGCACGGTTGTGGGGTCTGGTTGTGCCCTGGAGGGGTTAATGCACGGTTGTGGGGTTTGGTTGTGCCCCGGTGGGTTAATGCACGGTTGTGGGGTCTGGTTTTGCCCCAGGGGGTAGTTAATGCACGGTTGTTGGGTCTGGTTGGGTTCCCGGGGGGTTAATGCATGCTTGTGGGGTCTGGTTGTGCTCCTAGGTGGGTTAATGCACGGTTGTGGGGTCTGATTGTGCCCCGGTGGGGTTAATGCATGCTTGTGGGGTCTGGTTGGGTTAAACATTTGTTAAAATATCCAATACAATTTAGGTAAATTTTTTTTTCAATTTTTAAAATGACCAATAATATTACATACAGGGGACAAATACCACCGCCTTACGACCAGACACCATATTACCACCACATAGTGATCAAATAATAGCACATACAAGGAACAAATACCACCACACCATGACCAGATCACATATTACCACTACATGGTGACCAAATAATAGCAGATACAAGGAACAAATACCGCCACACCATGGCCGGACAACATATTACCACCACATAGTGACTGAATACTGCAATACTGAACAGTAATAAAAAAACACAATACTAATGTCACCATAAGTGCCATTATACACTGGAGATCTGTACTTAGTATGCAGTGTCTGTGTACAGGTAATACAGTGATCACGGTGACATTATACACAGGAGCTCTGTATATAGTGTATAATGTAAAGGTAATACAATGATCACTGGTGACATTGTACACAGGACTGCTGTATATAGTATACAGTGTATAGTGTCAGTGTACAGGTAACATACTGACTCACCAGTGACGTTTCTAGGTGAAGTCCGTCATCTTCGCTTTTAATCTTCATCCAGCATAGACTGCCGTCACTTCTTCCAGCCAGGGCTCGTCTCTGCAGGAAATAACACAGTTATCTAGAGCAGTGATTTTCAACCTTTTTTGAGCCGCGGCACACTTTTATACTTAGAAAATCCTGGGGCACACCACCAACCAAAATAGCACAAAATGACACTAAAACAGTCATATTATACATAGCGCGCATCAGGAAACACGCATTGCAACCCGCAATGTGTGAAAGCACCCTTATTGTACACGTCTCCTACCTACCGTATATACTCGTGTATAAGCCGACCCGTGTATAAGCCGACCCCCCTAATTTTGCCACAAAAAACTGGGAAAACTTATTGACTCGTGTATAAGCCGGGTGTATAAACTGCCCTCCTGCTCTGTGCTGCCCCCGTCCTGCTCCTTGCTCCCCCATCCAGCTCTGTGCTCCCCCATTCTCCTCTGTACTCCCCCCCTCCTGCTCCGTCCTCCGCTGTGCTCCCCCATTCCTTCTCCGTCCTCCTGTGCCCTCCCTCGTCCTGCTCAATGCTCCTCTGTGCCCTCCATCCTCTCCCCCCCGTCCTGCTCGGTGCTCCTCTGTGCCCTCCATCCTCCCCCCGTCCTGCTCCGTGCTCATTGTCCTCCTCCATCCTCCCCCGGTCCTCCGTTCTCCCCCCGTCCTCCTCCATGCTTACCCCGTCCTCCCCCCATCCTGCTCCATGCTTCCCCGTCCTCCTCCATGCTTCCCCCGTCCTCCGTTCTCCCCCCGGTCCTCCTCCATGCTTCCCCCGTCCACCGTTCTCCCCCCTGTCCTGCTCCATGCTTCCCCGTCCTCCATCCTCCCCCGTCCTCCGTTCTCCCCCGTCCTCCTCCATGCTTACCCCGTCCTCCCCCCGTCCTGCTCCATGCTTCCCCGTCCTCCTCCATGCTTCCCCCGTCCTCCGTTCTCCCCCCGGTCCTCCTCCATGCTTCCCCCGTCCACCGTTCTCCACCGTTCTCCCCCCTGTCCTGCTCCATGCTTCCCCGTCCTCCATCCTCCCCCCATTCTCCCCCCGTCCTCCTCCATGCTTACCCCGTCCTCCCCCCGTCCTGCTCCATGCTTCCCCGGTCCTCCTCCATGCTTCCCCCGTCCACCGTTCTCCCCCGTCCACCTGTAAGGTTCTTTGTCTCTGTTGACATGTTCCTTGAAACTCAGTTTTTCCGTCGGCCATTTTGCTTTCTGTCTTTCTGCAGCTCTTGCCCTCAGTTAATATGGAGTTTCCAGTTTTCATGTTCCCGCCCTGATTCTTCCCTCTTGCTTCTTAAGCAGCCTCAGCTGAACAATCAGTGCTCCTGAATCAAGCCTCAGTCAGTCTGTGACCTGACTCCTGGAAACCTTGGACTTGTACTCCAGCTATTCCCTACTGAGGAACCTTGGAACACTTTTGGACTCTGGAAACCTGCTGTTTGGTGAATCCATGTTTGCAGCGGAATGACGGTACAGAGAAGAGATCCTGAACCTGCTTTGGAGATTTATTGTAGTGCTTGAAGTTACTCTGGCCTGCTGTGTCTCCTGTCGCTGTTCCTGCAAACTGTGTGAACTTTTCAGCATGCTTGTATGAAGTAATACAAATCATTTCATTTCAACCTATGTCTCCTGTGTTTTCCTCGCACCCAAGCACAAGACGCTATAGGAACTGTACACTATACATGACAAGATTCAGGAGCCAATGTTTAGTGTCTGCTGGGTCTGGGAAAGCCGTGTCTGCTGTGACTGTGGATATCAGATGTCCGTTTAATACCTTATGTGATGACAGTGGTTGTGACTTCTCACAACCATTCCAGGTGAGCGCATTTCCTTAAAATTTTACTCTGGAGTGTTACCACAGGTAAACACTATTGTTTTTTTTTTTTTTTTTTCCTTTCCTCTTCTCCTTCCAGCACTTCTGCCTTAAAAGATCTGGAAGATGGAGGCCCGCATAAAGGAACTTTGCGGAGTGACTGATACAATCCTTTCAGATGTACAGACTTTAACCCCTTAGTGACAGAGCCATTTTGCAGCTTAATGACCGGGCCAATTTTTACAATTCTGACCACTGTCACTTTATGAGGTTATAACTAGTGTTGAGCATTCCGATACCGCAAGTATCGGGTATCGGCCGATATTCGCGTTATCGGAATTCCGATACTTAATTCCGATACTTTTTCCATATCGTATACCGGAATCGGAAGTTCCCATAATTCTTTGAGAGGCAATGTGATTTTAGTCAGCCAATGAGGAATCCTACGAAGTGTGGGCACATCCTGTAATGCTGCGGTCATCTTAACTAATGGCATGGCTGTGATTGGCTGCTGAAATGATGTCAGAATGCACTATAAAAGGCGCCGCCGCCATTTTAGCGTCACTGTGCTGTGAACTCAGTAAGGGACAGAACGCTACTCTGCTAACTCTGAGGGACAGTTAGATATTGCGATTTTGTGTACTACTGTGCTTGAGGCAGGCTAGTTTACCAACCGCTGTGTAAAGCTTCATTTTGCCAGTGTTGTTTTAACAGCTCTGTGCAAGGTGTGTGTGTGACAGTGCAGGTGACGCTGCAGTTTGCTCTGCATCCACCGCTGTTTGTAGGCATCTGCACGTGTCACTTTTTTTTTTTTTTTTTTTTTTATTTTATTTAGTGGAATTGGTGCAGCTCCATTATATTAGAAAAAAATCAAATCTATTAGTGTGACGTGCTTCCATCCGTATACAATACATTGGTTGCAAACACTATAGAACTACACAAAGGAGCTTTTCACAGATAGTGAATAGTTGTGTTTCAGTGTTCACTGCAGTCTGTGAGGTTTTGATTTTTTGAGTGCAGATCACGCTCCAGTTAGTTCTTCAACCACTGCCGGTTGTAGTCTGCTGAGCGTGTGTCACTGCCTCATCCTTCACATTTTTCTCTAATTGGTGCTGCTCCATTTTAGTGGAAAAAAATCTAATCTATTAGTGTGACGCGCTTCCATCCGTATACAATACATTGGTTGCAAACACTATAGAACTACACAAAGGAGCTTTTCACAGATAGTGAATAGTTGTGTTTCAGTGTTCACTGTAGTCTGTGAGCTTTTCATTTTGTGAGTGCAGATTACGCTCCAGTTTGTACTTCAACCACTGCCGGTTGTAGTCTGCTGAGCGTGTGTCACTGCCTCATCCTTCACATTTTTCTCTAATTGGTGCTGCTCCATTTTAGTGGAAAAAAATCTAATCTATTAGTGTGACGCGCTTCCATCCGTATACAATACATTGGTTGCAAACACTATAGAACTACACAAAGGAGCTTTTCACAGATAGTGAATAGTTGTGTTTCAGTGTTCACTGTAGTCTGTGAGCTTTTCATTTTGTGAGTGCAGATTACGCTCCAGTTTGTACTTCAACCACTGCCGGTTGTAGTCTGCTGAGCGTGTGTCACTGCCTCATCCTTCACATTTTTCTCTAATTGGTGCTGCTCCATTTTAGTGGAAAAAAATCTAATCTATTAGTGTGACGCGCTTCCATCCGTATACAATACATTGGTTGCAAACACTATAGAACTACACAAAGGAGCTTTTCACAGATAGTGAATAGTTGTGTTTCAGTGTTCACTGTAGTCTGTGAGCTTTTCATTTTGTGAGTGCAGATTACGCTCCAGTTTGTACTTCAACCACTGCCGGTTGTAGTCTGCTGAGCGTGTGTCACTGCCTCATCCTTCACATTTTTCTCTAATTGGTGCTGCTCCATTTTAGTGGAAAAAAATCTAATCTATTAGTGTGACGCGCTTCCATCCGTATACAATACATTGGTTGCAAACACTATAGAACTACACAAAGGAGCTTTTCACAGATAGTGAATAGTTGTGTTTCAGTGTTCACTGTAGTCTGTGAGCTTTTCATTTTGTGAGTGCAGATTACGCTCCAGTTTGTACTTCAACCACTGCCGGTTGTAGTCTGCTGAGCGTGTGTCACTGCCTCATCCTTCACATTTTTCTCTAATTGGTGCTGCTCCATTTTAGTGGAAAAAAATCTAATCTATTAGTGTGACGCGCTTCCATCCGTATACAATACATTGGTTGCAAACACTATAGAACTACACAAAGGAGCTTTTCACAGATAGTGAATAGTTGTGTTTCAGTGTTCACTGTAGTCTGTGAGCTTTTCATTTTGTGAGTGCAGATTACGCTCCAGTTTGTACTTCAACCACTGCCGGTTGTAGTCTGCTGAGCGTGTGTCACTGCCTCATCCTTCACATTTTTCTCTAATTGGTGCTGCTCCATTTTAGTGGAAAAAAATCTAATCTATTAGTGTGACGCGCTTCCATCCGTATACAATACATTGGTTGCAAACACTATAGAACTACACAAAGGGGCCTTTCACAGAT
>JARQOD010000004.1:434262612-434294892 GCA_033576555.1 Oophaga sylvatica
TGGTTCACTGGAAAAGCTTGTGAGTCTTGCCTCTTCTCCTGCTCTCAGATAAGATTTTTGTTTTTTTTTTTGTGCTTCCATTTGCATATTTCTCTGCTTTCTGTGGGTTACCCCGGGTTTCCCCCTGGGGGGTTGGGCCCTCTCAGCCCTTTTGGAGCCCTGTTATTTGTTATTTGCCTTTTCCATTTTTTTCAGGACTGGGGCTTTGTTTTGTTACACAGAGAATATTTGGGGGTAGGGTTTGTGTGATCTCAGGTGTTTTGAAATTTAGTGGGTTTGGGGTTTTTTTTTAGGGTTTTTTGGTTTGCAGAAAGTATCCTTCTCCCTTTTTTGTTGGGCGTTGGGCCCCAGTTTGTCATATTTTTTTCTGTCGTGTCTGTTTCCCTCTTTTTAACCCCCTTTACTTTTTTTGGGGGGCTTCTTTGTTTTTTGGGGGATTTGCTCCGGGGCAGATGTTTTCCCTTTTCTACTTTGGGTGTTTTAAACCCTCTCAGGCTGTGACGAGGGTCTAGGACCAAGTAGGTACGCTCCACAGCTGCCTTTGTTGTGGTGGTTAGTCAGGGTACTGCAACCCAGTAGTTTCCAACCTTTTGGGTGTATTGCCTTTTTTTGCCGTCTCATCAGCTACCAAATAAAACGTTCCCCGGCCCCAAAGGGAAAATTATATGTACTCAAGAAGGGGAAAAATAGTAAAAGGGAAGAAAAAAAAAAGGGGGTTGCAAAATTTTTTTTTTTTTTCTGTTTGTTGCATTTTTTCCCTCTTTTTTTTGGGTCTGAGGAGGAAATTTTTTTCTCTCTAATGGATTTTGCCAGTTATTGGCCGTGTGGATCAGCTTGCCACGGAAGTTCGGAGTTTGCTCCCCCATTTGCAGGGTTGCGGTTGTGGGCCTAGGTCCATCCCGGTTTTTTGTTTTTGGGGATCGAGCAAAATTTTCTAAATTTTAAAAAAATAACTGTAGGTTTTTTTTTGCCTTAAAACCAAAGTCCTCAGGGAACGCAGACAGAGGTTCAAATTTGTCATTTTCCCCCTGCCGGCGACCTCAGGTTGGGGTTTTTCCCCTGACACCTGGGGACCCTTTTTTGGAAATGTTGTGCATTTTTTTTGGCCTGGGGTTATTGACGATGAACCTAATGTCACTGATAAAGCTGAAAAACCTTTGTTGGCATTAAATAAGGGGTTGAGGCGCTGATTTGTACTGTCAGAAATTCCAAAAGTGGGCAGTCCTGCCCAAATGGAATGTGATGCTTTGACACCCCTTTTTTCGGAGGGTCTGTCGGAAAATGTAAAAGTTTATGGGGGGTTTTCCGCTCCCTCTGGTCTCAATATTCTAGGGTCTTTGGGGTTCAAATTACGGCGTTTGCGTGAGCATAGAGGTTGGTGAGTAGTGTTCCCTTGTGAACCAGTTTCTAAACCCCATGCAGTGTGTAGAGTGGCTTCTGGGGCACAGGGGTTATGAGTTTCGAAAACGCAATGGGTTTATGTTTTCTGTGGTGATGCCTCTCTGCATTTCGTTGCCCTAAGCGGGGAAGACTTTTTGCACGCTGGGGGGTTGGTCTTTGGGTGTGTTCAGACAAAATTTCTGTTGGACTGTTACCCTGATTTGCCCCCGCCCTTTTTGTCAGGCTTTTGTTGTTCGGGAGAGCTTTTAAACCCGATGGTTTTGTTTTGTAAACGTTGGGGTTTTCCCTTGATACCCCTACGGGAAATCTATTCCCCTACGGGGGGTTGATTTCCCTTTGGTGAGAATAAACCCCGTTTTTTACACGGTGTAATGAGGGTTGAACCTGATCATCAGGAGAGTTGCAAATTTTGGGCTGATAAATTTTGCATTATTTTACTGGTTTCCCTTGGTTTTCGTCTCATAATCCCGTTTTGGATTGGAAAACGGGGTTTTGTAACCCGTTGGGGTGCCAATGTGTTAATGCCAAACACTCCTGTTTTTTTTGCCCTCCCCGGTCAGGATGTTCGATTTTTTTTATGTTTTTTGATGGTTTGCGAAAGTAAAATCTACATCCTTGCCCCCCATAGGGTTGACTGCGCATTAAATTGTCTGGTAGTAAATTCCCCAAAAACTCGCCTTTTTAACTTGTCTGTACCTGAACATGGCTATGCGGGCTTATATCAAGGATTTTATTGGGAAAAGGGTCTTATAGACCTCCTCTTACCCTTGGGTGCCAGTTTTTTATTTGGGGCCCCAAAAAGGATGGTTCTTTAAAGGCGTGTATTGATTATCGTCTCTTGAACAATATCACTGGAAATATCAATACCCGTTACCTTGATTTTGCCCCTTTTTCCGGGTTGAAAAAGTGCTATTTGGTTTACCAAGCTTGACTCGGGGGGGTTAACCTTATTGATTGAGCACAGGATAAATGGAGCGGCTTTTAAATACCCCAGAGGGGCTTTTTGGTCCTAGTGTCCCCTTTGGGGCTCATAACTCCCCGTCTTCCATCCTTCAGAATGACATTTTCGGGGATTTTGTGGTAAATTTTGATTGTTTATTTGGATGATATTTGATTTTTTCCAATGACTGGGGACTTCTGTAAAAACATTTTGGATGTGTTCCAGTTTTGAGGGAAAATGCTCGTTTGTGAAGGGATCAAAGTGTCTTTTGGGTACAGAGGATTCTTTCTGGTTTCATTTTGTTCCCCATCTGTTTTGAAATGGACCCGGTCAAGGTTCAGGCCCTTTTTGTAGGGGCCAACCACTTCATTAAAAGGGTTTCAGAGTTCTTGGGGTTTTTCCAATTTTTTTTGTAAATTTTTTGGTAATTTCTTGGTTTTTGTTAACCATTGATGATTTGACCAAAAAAGGGGTTTTGTGTGGTGAATTGGCCTCCTGGGCGTCTCTGCGTTTCAGGAAATTAAGCAGGATTCACTTCTGCTCCGTTCTCAGCGCCTGTGTTTCTCTGCCGTTTCAGGTGGAGGTTTATGCCCCTGAAAAATTTGGGGGAGGTGCCGTTTTGTCCCAAAGAGATCTGAGACCTCTAAAGTAACTTTGCTTTTTTTTCTCGAAAAAATTTCTCCAACTGAACGTAATTTGACGTGGTTAACGGGAGTTATTGGCCATGAAATGGGCTTTTGAAGAGTGGAGACATTGGGGTGGGGGAGCCAAACTCGGTGGTGGTCCTCACGGACCTAAGAACTGTTTTTTTGGAATCAGCCAAACGACTTAAACCGACAGGCCAGGGGCGCCTTGTTTTTTCATACGTTTTAATTTTTGTGGTTTCCTTTCTTCTGGGGCACTAAGGGAAGTTAAGGCGGATGCCCTCTCGGGTTTCCTTTCGGGTCTCTGAGTTATCGGGTCCTGCGTTTTTTGAAACAGGGTGTGTTCTTTCCGCCCCTTTGCCCAATTTTGGGCGGTCTGGAAGGGGTCGGAGGTAACCCGGCGCGCCCTTTGGGAAATTTTTTTGTCCCGACCGGTGGAAAAAGAGTGTGATGTTGAGATTCATTTTTCCCCGTTGGGCCCCGGGCATCCCCAAATTTTTGGTACCGGACTTGGTTTGTCGGTCCTTTTGGGGGGGGGTTGGGGGGGGGGTTTTGGGGGTTTTGGTTTTTGCCGGGAAAGGGGGGGGGCCGGGATGGGGGTTTTTGGGGGGGGGGGGGGGGGTTTTTGGGGGGGGGGGGGGGGGGGGGGGGGGGGGGGGGGGGGGGGGGGGGGGGGGGGGGTGGGGGGGGGGGGGGGGGGGGGGGGGGGGGGGAAAAAGGGGGGGGGGGGGGGGGGGGGGGGGGGGGGGGGGGGGGGGGGGGGGGGGGGGGGGGGGGGGGGGGGGGGGGGGAAAAAGGGGGGGGGGGGGGAGGGGGGGGGGGGGGGGGGGGGGGGGGGGGGGGGGGGGGGGGGGGGGTGGGGGGGGGGGGGGGTTTTTTTTTTGGGGGGGGGGGGGGGGGGGGTTTTTGGGGGGGGTTTTTTTTTTTGGGGGGGGGGGGGGGGGGTTTTTAAAAAAAAGGGGGGGGGGGGGGGGGTTTTTTTTTTTTTTTTTTTTTGGGGGGGGGGGGGGGTTTTTTTTTTTTTTTTTTTTTTTTTTTTTTTGGGGGGGGGGGTTTTTTTTTTTTTTTTTTTTTTTTTTTTTTTTTTTTTTTTTTTTTTTTTTTTTTTTTTTTTTTTTTTTTTTTTTTTTTGGGGGGGGGGGGGGGGGTTTTTTTTTTTTTTTTTTGGGGGGGGGGGGTTTTGGGGGGGGGGCCCCTTTTTTTTTTTTTTTTTGGGGGGGGTTTTTGGGGGGGGTTTTTTTTGGGGGGTTTTTTTTTTTTTTTTTTTTTTTTTTGGGGGGTTTTTTTTTTTTTTTTTTTTTTTTTTTTTGGGGGGTTTTTTTTTTTTTTGGGGGGGGGTTTTTTTTTTTTTTTTTTTTTTTTTTTGGGGTTTTTTTTGGGGCCCCGGGGGGGGGGGTTTTTTTGGGGCCCAAAAAGGGGGGTTTTTTTTTGGGGGGGTTTTTTTTGGGGGGGGCCTTTTTAAATTTTTAAAAAAAAACCCCTTTTTTTTTTTTTTCCCCCCCTTTTTTTAAAAACCTTTTTTTTTTTTTGGGGTTTTTTTTTTTCCCCCCTTTTTGGGGGGGGGGTTTTTTTGGGGGGGCCCCCCTTTTTTTGGGGGGTTTGGTTTTTTTTTTTTTTTTTTTTTTTTGGGCCCCCCCCCTTTTTTTTTTTGGGGGGGGGGGGGGGGGGGGGGTTTTTTGGGGGGGGAAAAAAAATTTTCCGGGCCCCCCCCCGGGGGGGGGCCCCCCCAAAAAGGGGGGGTTTGGGGGGTTTAAATTTTTTTTTTTTTTTTTTTTCCTTTTTTTTTTTTTTTTTTGGGGGTTTTTTTTTTTTTTCCCCTTTTTCCTTTTCCCAAAAATTTTTTTTTTTTTTTTTTTCCCCCCACCATTTGATATTTCTCTGCATTTCTGTGGGTAGCCCGGTTTTCCCCTCGGGGGGTTTGGGTCTCTCAGTTCCTCTGGAGCCATGTTATTTTTTTTCATTTGCCTTTTCCGTTTTTTCAGTGGCTTTTTGGTTTGTTTGGTTACACCCCGAGAATTTTAGGGGGGGTAGAGGTTGTGTGACTCGGTTTTTTTTGAAAATTTTTGCGGGTTTGGGTTTTTTTAGGGTTTTTTTTTTTGGGTTTCGGGAAGTATTTCCCCTTTCCCCCCCTTTTTGTTGGGAGATTGGGCCCAACGTTTTTTTATATATTTTCTTCTGTGTCTGTTTTTCCGTTGTTTTAAACCGGGCCCTTTCATGTTTGGGGGCTTTTCCTTTTTTCTTTGGGGATCTGCTGGGGGAGTTGCTTTCCTCTTTCTATCTTTAGGGTGTTAACCTTCAGGCTGTGCAGGCGTCTAGGCCCCAAAGTAGGTCGCCCACGGCTGCCTTTAGTTGTGCTGGTTAGTCAGGGCACTGCAATCCAGTAGATTCCAACCTCTCTGGTGAATTGCCATTTTTGCCTGCTCTCCTCAGCTACCAAATCATAACAACCTGCGTCCAACAGGGCCCAGGAGCCCTGGGCCCTGTTGGATGCGGGCCCCCCCAGTCACCACCCGCCTTCCCTCATCAGCCACACACATGCTACAAGTCCAGACGCAGCCACTGTGAGCCACCTGAAGCCTTTTCTCACCCTGCTCGACCGCCCGCCGCCTTTGTACTCCGCCTGCTGGTCCGCCCACATGGAAAATCGCATGCTGCTCTGCTCCGGAATGAGGAAGTGGAGCAGCGTGTGACGTCAGGCGTCCCATGACGCACCCGGGCCAGCCAAATTTAAAGGTACAGAGACCGTGCCATGCCAATTACCATTAGGAAGGCTTAAAAAATGTGCAGGGGCCGATGAGGAGGAGAAGCAAAGAGAGGGGGGCCCAAGCGAGCGGACCGGGCTGCCAGCATACTCAGGGCTTCCCTTTTTGCTTCTAATCACGTGGCCCCATACAGTAGTAAGAGCAGTAATGCCCTGATGGCGGCCCTGTTTGCTTGCCAAAAAAATTTATTATACCTCTGTTATGATTCGGTAACCGAGGAGGACAACAGCAAAAATAGGATAGGCAACCAGACACCCAGAGAGGTTGGTAACTTAGTGGATTGCAGACCCCTAAATGACAACACAACTAGAATTAGCGTGGGACGTACATACAATGACCTAGAAGCTTCGACACAGCCAAAGAGTTAACTAAGCCTAAAGAGAGAAAGGGGAAAGCTAACTGCCCCGGAGTAGAGCCCCAAAGGAATAGATAGCCCCCAAACATATATTGCCGGTGAGACAGATGAAGCACAAACACAAACAGAAAATAGAGTAAGCAAATGCTGGGGCCCAAACTGTCTAGATAGAATAGGACAGAAAAGGATACTGTCTACAATCCAGCAAAAACCCTAAGAAAAATTCCAACATGTCTGATATGCAAAAATACTGAGGCTACACGACCTCTCCCCCGCTTAATCAGAACTCTGGTGTGAACTGGACGCAAATCAGCAGATACTGAAATAACAGGGACTAGAAATACATAAGCTGTGGCAATGAGAAACAGAGTCCAGCACAGGCCCCCACAGGGAACCTGGCTGAACAAACTCCAGCAAGGCAGAAAACTGAGAAAAGCAAAAGGTAAACAAATGCCACAGAAATAAACAGCCAAATAACTAATCTGAAAGATGCAGGAAACAGCAGGGAGCAAACAGACTTCCAAAAGGCTCAGGAAGAAAACAAATCACGGCAAGAATCGTGGGAAGGCTGCTCACTTAAATCTCCCCAGTCAGTAACACCTGATCTCCAATCATCCCCTCAGGTGATAGACTTCTGTCATCCCAACCAGCTCCATTACCAGAGGCAACCACCAGAGGGAGCCCAAACTCAGAAGTCAGATTAAAGGTGTTCACAACAGTACCGCCCTCTTGAGGAGGGGTCACCAAACCCTCAGCCAAGTCACCAGGCCGATCAGGATGGGCCTGGTGAAAGGCGCGAACCAATCTCTCGGCATGAATGTCAGAAGCAAACACCCAAGAATTATCCTCCTGACCATAACCTTTCCACTTGACCAAGTACTGGAGTCTCGTCTATCCAGACAAGAATCCAATACCTTCTCTACTTTATACTCCAGATTGCCCTTAACCAATACAGGATCAGGGGGCGCAGCCATAGGAAACTACTGGCTCAACAAACCTTTTCAACAAAGATTTATGAAAAACATTGTGAATCTTGAACGTTCCTGGACGAGCCAAGCGGAAAGTAACGGGATTAAGGATTTCAAAATCTTATAAGGTCCATTGAACCTTGGCTTAAATTTTGGAGAAGCAACCTTCATAGGAATATTTTTTTGAGGACAACCAAACCATGTCACCTACTTTAAACCGGGGACCCTCAGTCCTATGCCGGTTGGCAAACCGTTGGGCCCTCTCCTGAGAGTGAGACAACTTATCCACTACTTGATTCCAAATCTGCTGCATTCTCTCTACCATGGAATCAACACCTGGACAGGCAGAAGCCTCCACCTTCCCTGAAGAAAACCGAGGATGAAAACTCAAAGTTGCAGAAAAAAGGGGACATGAAAGTGGCAGAACTAGCCCTATTATTTAGAGCGAATTCAGCCAAGGGCAAAAAAGAGACCCAGTCATCTTGATCAGCAGACACAAAACATCTCAAATAAGTTTCCAAAGTCTGGTTTGCTGTCTCAGTCTGCCCATTGGTCTGAGGGTGAAACACAGAGGAGAAAGACAACTGAATTCCAGTTTAGCACAAAAGGCTCTCCAAAATCTGGAAACAAATTGGACTCCTCTGTCAGACACAATGTTCTCCGGAATGCCGTGCAAACAAACCACCTGCTGAAAAAACAAAGGCACCAACTCGGAAGAGCATGGCAACTTTGGCAGTGGTACAAGATGGACCATCTAGGAAAATCTATCACAGATAACAGTCATTCTCTGAGAGACAGGGAGGTCGGAAATAAAATCCATTGAGATATGGGTCCATGACCACCTGGGCCCGGCAGTGGGACTAATAATCCACTAAAGCGAGAACAGGGTTTGGACAGAGAACAAGTTCCACAGGACTGCACAAAATTCCTGACATCATGAGATAAAGCAGGCCACCAAAAAGACCGACTCACCAAATCTCTGGTACCAAAATACCGGGATGACCAGCCAACCCGGAGCAATGAATTTCAGATGTTACTTTCCTCCTCCATTGGTCGGGGACATACAATTTCCCCATAGGGCACCGTTCAGGTTTATCCCCTGAAATTCCTCCAGGGCAAGTCTCAAATCGGGTGAGATAGTGGAAAGAACCACACCCTCATTTAGAATGGTAGTAGGCTCAGTCACATCAAGAGAATCCGCAAAGAAACTCCTAGAGAGGGCATCCGCTTTAACATTCTTAGTGCCCGGAAGAAAGGAGACCACAAAATTAAAACGCGTGAAAAACAAGGCCCACCTAGTCTGTCTAGGATTTAATCACTTGGTTGATTCGAGATAGATCAAGTTCTTGTGGTCAGTGAGGACCACAACTTCATGTTTGGCTCCCTCCAACCAATGTCTCCACTCTTCAAAAGCCCACTTCATAGCCAATAATTCCCGATTCCCCACATCATAATTACGTTCAGCTGGGGAAAATTTTCGAGAGAAGAAGGCACAAGGGTTAATCTTAGAGGTTACAGGATCCCTTTGGGACAAAACGGCTCCTGCACCAATCTCAGAAGCATCTATCTCCACCTAAAATGGGAGAGAAACATCAGGTTACCGTTAGAACAAGAGCAGAAGTGAATCTCCGCTTAAACTACTGAATCGCCGAAACTGCCTCTGGAGACCAATTCACCACATCAGAGCATTTTTGGTCAAATCCGTCAGTGGTTTCACAATACCAGAAAAATTACTTATAAATTTACGGTAAAAATTAGCAAAACCCAAAAATTTCTGATGAGCCTTCAAGGAAGTAGGCTGAACCCAATCATAAATGGCCTGAACCTTGACCGGGTCCATTTCAATAGCAGACGGAGACAAAATGAATCCCAAAAACGAAACCTTCTGTACGCCAAAGAGACATTTTGATCCCTTAACATACAAAGTATTTTCTCTCAAAATCCTGAATACCATCCGAACATGATCCACATGAGAATCCCAGTCATTGGAAAAAATCAAATATCGTCCAAATAAACGATCAAAAACTTGTCCACAAGATCCCGGAAAATATCGTTCATGAAAGATTCACTAGGTACTCAAAATGCCTCTCAGGAGTATTAAACCCCGTCTTCCATTCATCACCGTGCTTAATGCGTATAAGATTATACGCCTCCCTAAGGTCAAGCTCGGTAAACCAACTAGCACCTTTCACTCGGGAAAATAAATCGGAAATCGGGGGTAACGGATACTGATATTTAACAGTGATATTATTAAGGAGACGATAGTCAATACATGGCCTCAATGAGCCATCCTTCTTGGCCACAAAGACAAAGCCGGCACCTAAGGTGAAGAGGATGGTCTAATATGCCCCTTCTCCAATGACTCTTTCATATAAGATCGCATAGCATCATGTTCAGGTACAGATAAATTGAAGAGCCGACTCTTGGGAAATTTACAACCGGGCACTAACTTAATCGCGCAATCATAACTCCTGTGAGGAGGCAAGGACGCAGACTTACTCTCACTAAACACATCAGAAAAATCAGCCAAATAGTCAGGGACATCCTGAGACTGGGAAGAGGTAGAGAAAACGGGAGTGTCACTACGAACACATTGACAACCCCAACTAACCACAGACACAGACTTCCAATCCAAAACAGGATTATGGGTCTGCAACCAAGGAAAACCCAGTACAATAATGTCATGTAAATTATGTAACACCAAAAATGTACAATTCTCTTGGTGGTCTGGGGACACCCGCATTATCACCTGGGTCCAAAACTGGGGTTTATTCTCCACCAAAGGGGTAGCATCAATACCCTGCAAAGGAATAGGAGTCCGCAGGTGTACATGGGAAAACCACAACGTTTGGCAAAGTCAAAATCCATCAGGTTTCAGGGCTGCTCCTGAATCAACAAAAGCCTCAGCAGAAAATGAAGATAAGGAGCAGATCAAGGTAACCATTAAGAGGAATTTAGGCTGTACATTGCCCAAAACAAATGAGCAAACAAAACGTTTTCCCCGCTTAGGGCAGACGGAAATAGTATGAGAGGCGTCCCCACAATAGAAGCACAACTTATTACGCCTTCTAAATTCTTGACGTTGAGCCCTAGAAATAACCCTACACATTGCATGGGCTCAGAGGTTTGTTCGAAAGGCAACACCACCTCTCGCATAGTTTTACATTCACGTAAACGTCTGTCAATTTGAATGGCTAATGACATAGAGTCGTTGAGAACAGAAGGGACAAGAAATCCCACCATAACATATTTTAGGGTTTATGCCAGACCCTTCCGAAAAAAAGAGCTGTTTAGTAAGGACTGCCCAATTTCTGACAATATAACTCTGCCTCTTCCTGACCCTGGTTCAATGCCAATAAGGTTTTCTCAGCTTGATCAAAAACATTAGGCTCATCATACAACAACCCCAGAAACTGAAAAAATGCATCCACATTAGCCAAAACAGGATCCACAGGTGTCAGGGAAAAAGCCCAGTCCTGAGGGTCGCCACGCAGCAAGGAGATGACAATTTTAACTTGCTGCACCGAGTTCCCCGAGGAATTAGGTTTCAAGGCAAAAAAACAATTTACAATTATTCTTAAACTTCAAAAATTTAGAACGATCCCCAGAAAATAAATCAGGAATAGGGATCTTAGGTTCTACAGTAGCCAACTGAGCGAGATAGGCAGAAATTCTCCAAACTTCAGCAGCGAGCTGCTCAACACGATCAGACAAATGCTTAGTCTCCATGAAGAAAAAATCCTCCTACGGCACCCCGAGAAAAATAGGAAAAATTATATATAAAATTCTGACTTTTTTTTTTTATTCTTTCCTTCTTTAGAGTACCTTAGAATCTTCAGTCAGGCCTGTGATTGTTATGATTCGGTAACCGAGGAGGACAACAGCAAAAATAGGCTAGGCAACCAGACACCAGAGAGGTTGGTAACTTAGCGGATTGCAGACCCTAAACTGACAACACAACTAGAATTAGCCGTGGGACGTACCTACGATGCCCTAGACGCTTCGACACAGCCAAAGAGTTAACTAAGCCTAAAGAGAGAAAGGGGAGAGCTAACTGCCCCGGAGTAGAGCCCCAAAGAAATAAATAGCCCCCAAACATATATTGCCGGTGAGACAGATGAAGCACAAACACAGAAAATAGAGTAAGCAAATGCTGGGGCCCAAATTGTCTAGATAGAACAGGACAGAAAAGGATACTGTCTGCAATCCAGCAAAAACCCTAAGAAAAAGTTCAACACGTCTGATATGCAAAAATACTGAGGCCACACGACCTCTCCCCGCTAAATCAGAACTCTGGTGTGAACTGGACTCAAATCAGCAGATAAGGAAATAACAGGGACTAGAAATACACAAGCTGTGGCAAATGAGAAGCAGAGTCCAGCACGGGCCCCCACAGGGAACCGGGCTGAACTAACTCCAGCAAGGCAGAAAACTCGGAAAAGCAAAAGGTAAACAAATGCCACAGAAATAAACAGCCAAATAACTTATCTGAAAGATTCAGGTCACAGTAGGGAGCCCCTGAGGAAGGCACTCAGCTGAAACGCGCGTTGGGGAGGTGGGGGTCGGATCCTTGTCCTGCTATTATCATCTGGTATGTCCACTAATTTCTTGATTTCTAGAATGTGCTTGTTGTATATATCCATATGGAATCTCATGTCTATGGGCATTTCCTTCTGATATATTATGGTTTACTACACCCCCGTTCCCTTTGATATACTGCATTTGCAAATTACCGTTCCATGGTGTACCATTATATTTGGGATCCAGTGAGTGTATATACACATATATATCATTGTGCTATCGTCACATATATTATACAACAATAATTGTGTATAGTACCTCTGTCTAGTCTTGTGCTCATACTTATACCATTGGTCTGGACATTTATCTGTACCCCTGCTGTGTTTTCTTTGTTATGCGGCTTCTTGCACATGTCACTATTTTAGCCCCCTTTATCTACCTTGTGGTTCTATTTTAATTAATAAAATCTTTATGTATCTATATGGACTTTTTTGCACTGCTTGTTTTTGTGGTTGTTACACAGCAGGGAGCAAACATACTTCCAAAAGGCTCAGGAAGAAAACAAATCACCGGCAAGAATCGTGGAAGGCTGCTCACTTAAATCTCCCCAGTCAGTAACACCTGATCTCCAATCATCCCCCTCAGGTGATAGACTACTGTCATCCCGACAGCTCCATTACCAGAGGCAATCACCAGAGGGAGCCCAAACTCAGAAGCCAGATTAAAGGTGTTCACAACACCCCTCCATGCAAAGTGTTTGTTTTCTGAACAGAAACACTTGAAGAGCTTTTTTTTTAACCCTTAACGACCAAGCCATTTTGTAGGTTAAAGACCAGGCCAATTTTTACAATTCTGACCACTGTCTCTTTATGAGGTTATAACTCTGGAACGCTTCTACGGATCTTGGCGATTCTGAGACTGTTTTCTCGTGACATATTGTACTTCATGATAGTGGTAAAATTTCTTCAATATAACTTGCGTTTATTTATGAAAAAAACGGAAATATGGCAAAAATTTTGAAAATTTTGCAATTTTCAAACTTTTAGGCTAAGTGCACACATTTGCAGAATGTTTGCAGAATATTCCTGAGCAAAACCGGACTTTTTTCGCGGCAAAAACGCGCGTTTTTTTGCGCGGATTTTGCGCGTTTTTGGTGCGTTTTTTGCGCGGTTTTGACGCGTTTTTACCGCGATTTTTTCCTGAACTTTCTAGGTCAATAATAAAGCGGGAAAAACGCTAGAAATCCGCAAAATTAATGGACATACTGCTATATTTTCCGCGATGCGTTTTTTTTGCGGAAAAAAACGCACCATGTGCACAAATTTGCGGAATTCATTCTAAATGATAGGATGCTTAATACATGCGTTTTTGACGCGTTTTTTCCCGCGAAAAAAAACGCAAATATTCCTGAACGTGTGCACTTAGCCTTAATTTTTATGCCATTAAATAAGAGAGATATGTCACCAAAATTAGTTAATAAATAACATTTCCCAAATGTCTACTTTACATCAGCACAATTTTGGAACCAACACCACCTCACATTTGAAGTGAATTTGAGGGGTCAATATGACAGAAAATACCCAAAAGTGACACCATTCTAAAAACTGCACCCCTCAACGTGTTCAAAGCCACATTCAAGAAGTTTATTAACCCTTTAGGTACTTCACAAGAATTGAAGCAATGTGGAAGGAAAAAATGAACATTTAACTTTTTTTCCCAAAATTTTTCTTTCGACAATTTTTTTAAATTTTGTCAAGGGTATCAGGAGAAAATGAACCACAATATTTGTTGTACAATTTCTCCAGAGTACACCGATACCCAATGTGTGGGAGTAAACCACTATTTGGGCGCATGGCAGAGCTCGGAAGGGAAGCAGCGCCATTTGACTTTTTTGGCTGGAATTGAGATTGGATGCCATGTCGCATTTGGAGAGTCCCTGTGTGCCTAAACAGTGGAAACCCCCACAAGTGACCCCATTTTGGAAACTAGACCCCCCAAGGAACTTATCTAGATGTGTGGTCAGCACTTTGAACCCCCAAGGGCTTCACAGAAGTTTATAACGTAAAGCCGTGAAAATAAAAAAAATCATATTTTTTTCCACAAAAATAATCTTTTTGCCCCCAAATTTTTATTTTTATAAGGGTAACAGGAGAAATAGGACCCAAAAGCTATTGTGCAATTTGTCCTGAGTACGCTGATATCCCATATGTGGGGGGAAACCACTATTTTGACGCATGGCAGAGATCGGAAGGGAAGGAGCACCGTTTTTAAATGCAGACTTTGATGGAATGGTCTGCGGGTGTCATGTCGCGCTTGGAGAGCCCCTGATGTGCCTAAACAGTAGAAACCCCCACAAATGACCCTATTTTGCAAACTAGACCCCCCAAGGAACTTATCTAGATGTGTGGTCAGCACTTTGAACCCCCAAGTGCTTCACAGAAGTTTATAACGTAGAGCCGTGAAAATAAAAAAATCATATTTTTTTCCACAAAAATGACCTTTTTGCCCCCAAATTTTTTTTTTTCTAAGGGTAACAGGAGAAATAGGACCCCAAAAGCTATTGTGCATTTTGTCCTGAGTACGCTGATACCCCATATGTGGGGGGGAACCACTGTGATCGCCTTACTGCGATCTTTGGGAGGCACAATGAACAAATCTGCAAAAGGTGAAGAATTGGTTTTCTTTTTTACGCCGTTCCTCGTGCGGTATTAGTGATTAGGCGACTTTATTCCTCGGATCGGTGCGATTACAGCGATACCAGATTTACATCCTTTTTTCATGTTTAGCTTCTGTCACACTCTAAAAGATGCTTTTTTTGGAATAATTTTTTGTAAGAAATTTTTGCATCGCCGTATTTTGAGAGCTATAATTTTTCCATATTTCGGCCGACAGAGTTATCTGTGGTCTTATTTTTTGCGGGACGAGCTGACGTATTTATTGGTACCATATTCGGGCACATAACGTTTTTTGATCGCTTCCTATTCCGATTTTTGTGGAAGCAGAATGAACAAAAACCAGCAATTCAGGAATTGTTTTTTTTTTTCCTCCGTTCCGCGTGTGGTAAAATTGATAAAGCAGCTTTATTCTTCGGGTCACTACGATTACAGCGATACCTCATTTATATATTTTTTTTTTATGTTTTGGCGTTTTTTACACAATAAAATATTTTATAGAAAAAATAATTATTTTTGCATCAGTTTATTCCGCGAGCTATAACTTTTTTATTTTTTCGCTGATGATGCTGTATAGCAGCTTGTTTTTTTGCGGGACAAGATGACATTTTCAGCGGTACCATGATTATTTATATCTGACTTTTTGATCGCGTGTTATTGCACTTTTTCCAAGCGGTATGATGATACCGCTTGGAAAAAGTATAATTTACTACTTTTTTGTGTTTTTTTTTTACGGCTTTCACTGAAGGGGTTAACTAGGGTTACGCTTTTATAGATGGGATTTTTACGGACGTGGCGATACCTAACATGTGTATTTTTTTTGTTTTTTATTTTTTTTATTACATAAAAATGTGTATTTTTTAGGGGATTTTTTTAAAATTATTTTTTAATATTTTTTTTACAATTTTTTTTAACTTGTCCCTTTATGGGACTTTCACTTTTTTTACTTTTTATTGCAGTTACAATGCATTGCAATGCTCCAGCATTGCAATGCATTGTACCTATGGGGAAAGCTGCTGTGAACATGATCACAGCAGCTTCCCATAGCTAGATGACCCGGAGGTTGTCATGACAACCCCGGGGTCATCAAGGCAGAGATCGGGCCCTGCAAATACATTGCAGGGCGCCGATCTGAGGCAGAGGGAGCTCCCGACCCTCTGCCTCCCCCCCTGAGCTCTGCGATCGCGCTGGATCGCAGCAGTCAGGGGGTAACAGCCAGGGGCGTTGGGGGCTCCACTCCTGGCTGTCAGTGCAGGAAGCCTGGCCACTGCAGCGCTGAGCTCCTGCACTGATCGCGCTGGAGAAGCTGAAATTTCGCTGACAATCACAGAAATTGACTGACAATCACAGCGCTGTGGGTGCGGGGACCGACGGCAAAGGTCCCGCACCGCTTGCCGTGCCTGTCAGCTGTCTGTGACAGCTGTCGGCACTGATCTACCACTGCGTGTTTACACGCAGTGGTAGATCAAAGGCATGACGTGTACAGTCCGTCCTGGTGCCGGAACTGGCACCTTGCCATGACGGACTGTGCACGTCAGTGGACATTAAGGGGTTAAATGACAGTGTATCAGATTAAGAAAATAATGTGGCTTCACTGCAATTGCCTTCTGATGGCAAAGAAAAGCATTCAGTGAACTGTGAAACTGTAGGCAAAAATGGTACATTGCAAGATGGTGGACGTTACACAAGGCATGGTTCCAAAAGATTATTTTCAAATGTCAGAAAAGTGCATTCTTCCCTACCATTTACATTTCACAATGTTAAAATAAAAAAATCCATTAAATAATATGAAAAGTTGATCGTCCTTCAATGTAGTGCATCCTGCTCTCAACATATTGTCGGGATTCCATTACCATTTGAAAACCAAGAAAGGGTTTGACAGCTTGAGGTTTCATGGTACACTCCTTTTTTTAACTAACAGTCTCCTGTCTCCAATCACGTCATTCAGACTGCATTGTTGGTTAGTCCGGCGTCACACTTGCGAGTGTGATGCGAGTAAGTCGCAAGACTTTCTCGCATCAACACCCGGCACGGCCGCCCGCTCTCGGACCCGAGTGTGCGGCTGCATGTATTTCTATGCAGCCGCACACTCGGGTCCGAGAGTGGGCGGCCGTGCCCGGGTGTTGATGCGAGAAAGTCGTGCGACTTACTCGCATCACACTCGCAAGTGTGACGCCGGCCTAACCAACAATGCAGTCTGAATGACGTGATTGGAGACAGGAGACTGTTAGTTAAAAAAAAGGAGTGTACCATGAAACCTCAAGCTGTCAAACCCTTTCTTGGTTTTCAAATGGTAATGGAATCCCGACAATATGTTGAGAGCAGGATGCACTATATTGAAGGACGATCAACTTTTCGTATTACTTAATGGTATGATGGTTCCCTCTTCGCCTATTTATTTAATGGATAATTTGGCTATTTTATTTGCCAAGTTTTTAACACTAAGCTTCAGATACGGCTTTAAAGATGGCTAATACTTGCAATATAATGCTTTTTTATTTCAAAGTACAAAATTAAGGAATAGTATGATTGAATAGTATGAGTGCGTACACTTTTGTATATTATAATATACAAAGGATAAGTACATATAAGGATTAAATACATATAATGATTAAGTATATATAAAGATTAACTACATACAGTATACTTACATCACCAAGAGGCTTTTAAACATCATCCTTCTGGAATATCAGAGAAGCAACACAAAGACAGAGAACCCCTGGGAGATTCAATACACTGCATGGGCCAAATCTGACCCTATCTCGGCAACCACTCTCCCTACACTCTCTGAATCCGGAGCTGAATGCGGCGAGCAGGGCGGCGTTCGGTCTCTTATACTCATGAAGATGCTGTGCGGCCAAGCCAATCACTGCACGACCACAACAAAGATGGCTGCGGCGTTTCATGGCCTGGCAGACATTCTCTGCAGCGTGATTGGGTCTCTAAAGTCCACCAAAAATGCTGGGTAGAGACCCCTGTTCCCGCCGAATAATCCCGGAAATGCTTGCTGCTCGCCAAGTACCCTTATACTCTGGCGAGTAACGAGTAGTGGCGAGCGCGTTCGATCATCACTATTTGGGATGCATATTTTTTTTTTTTATAGTCCCAAAAGCAATTAGTGTGTGTGAAGTGCATGTACTCAAGTAAGTTTCGGTCACCATCTCCTGCTGTTCCCAATGCCACTGAAGTCCTTTATTGGCATTGTACCACACTCCGTTTCAGTGTGAAGTCACCCTCTGTATGTACGTCTATGAGACTCAGTACAAGGAGAGCCATGCCGAGCCTCATAGATTTACAGAAGATGGCCAGCGAGATGCAGGTCCCAGATGTGGTTACGTGACGCCAGAGAGGACTGGAGCGGTACTGAAAAAACAGGAGAACACAACGACTGTTAATGAATGCACTTTAAAACTGATTGAAAACAGTGGGTACTGTTATGTTTTGGTAGCTGAGGAGAGCAGGCAAAAACGGCAATACACCAGAGAGGTTGGAATCTACTGGATTGCATTACCCTGACTAACCACCACAACTAAAGGCAGCCGTGGAGCGTTCCTACGTTGCTCCTAGACGCCTCGTCACAGCCTGAGAGGCTAACTACACCTAAAGATAGAAAGAGGAAAGCTATCTGCCCCAGAGCAGATCCCCAAAGAACATAGGAAGCCCCCAAACATGTAATGGCGGTTAGACAAGAGGAAATACAGACACAGACAGAAAATAGTATGAGCAAACGCTGGAGCCCAATCTGCCTAAACAGAAAAGGATAGGAAGGATTCTTACTGCAATCCAAAAAAAACCCTAAAAAAAACCAACGCTACTAATTGCAAAAAACACCTGAGATCACACGACCTCTACCATCCAAATTAGTTCTCTGGTGCAACAAAACTAAGCCGCAGCCACAGAAAAAAATGGAAAAGGCAAATGAACAAACAACAGTGGCTCCAGAGGAACCGAGAGGAGACCAAGCTTCCCGGGGGGGGAACCTGGCCAACCTCACAGAAATGCAGAGAAATATGCAAAAGGCAAGCACAAAAACAAAAAACAGAAAATATCTTATCTGAGAGCAGGAGAAGAGGCAAGACTCAGCAAGCTTCCAAGTGAACCAGGAAACAACGTTGAGACAAGAACAATTGATCACCGGCAACCATGATGGTGTGGAAACCTCCCTTATATCCAGCCAGTCTGTGATTCCTGATTGCCAATCCTCATTGAATGGTTCAGTACTGTTTGTAACCACCAGAGGGAGCTTCTGCTCAGAATTCATTTCTAAAACATTCATAACAGGGTACCAAAAAAATATCTGGAGCGCTCCTCTATGGCCTTGTGCACACGTTCAGTATTTGGTGAGTTTTTTACCTCATTATTTGTAAGTCAAAACCAGGAGTGGGTGATAAATACAGAAGTGGTGATGGGTTTCTTTTATACTTTGCCCTCAGTTTGTTCATCTCCTGGTTTTGGCTTACTGATACTGAGGTAAAAAACTAAACGTGTGAACATGGCCTAAGGTGCATTTACTGCCAAAAAGCAAATCTTTTTCCGATAATTCATGTGTGTAATAGCGTGTACCCTCATAATTATTACGTACAGTGCGATATCTCACCTTCATGGTGAGGCCACGATCAGTATTTGGTCAGTATTTTACCTCAGTATTTGTAAACCAAAACCAGGAGAGGATCAGTCAGAGGAAAAGTGTAATAGAAACCCGAGACATCTGTATTTATCACCCTCTCCTGGTTTTGGCTTACACATTCTGAGGTAAAATACTGAACATGTGCACGTGGCCTTACAGTGAATGTTGAATTACAGTGAAGCCCTACCTGGCATTGGGAAAACCAACTTCTCTACCATTACAGACTATCGACTCTCTACTCTACTCTCAAGATCACATCTCACCACCTGTGCACTTGACCCGATCCCATCCCACTTCATCCCAAACCTCACCACAGTCTTCATCCCAACCCTAACTCATCTCTTCAACCTATCACTAACAACTGGTGTTTTCCCCTCAAGCTTTAAACATGCCTCAATCACACCTATCCTCAAAGTTCTCTCTTGACCCATCCTCTGTATTTAGCTATCGCCCTATATCACTTCTCCCCTATGCCTCAAAACTACTGGAACAACACGTCCATCTTGAAATGTCCTCCTACCTCTCTTCTTGCTCCCTTTTCGACTGCTTACAATCTGGCTTCTGGCCGCACCACTCCACTGAAACTGCCCTAACTAAGGTCACCAATGACCTATTAACCGGCAAGACCAAGCGACACTACTCTGTCCTCCTCCTCCTGGACCTGTCCTCTGCCTTTGACACAGTGGACCATTCCCTATTACTACAGACCCTCTCATCTCTTGCTATCACAGACTTGGCCCTATCTGGGATTGCATCATAACTAACAGACCGGACATTCAGCGCCTCCGTCTCCCACTCACACACCACCTCCTCACCTCTCCCCCTGTCAGAGTCCCGCAAGGTTCAGTCCTAGGACCCCTGTTCTTCTCCATTTACACCTTCGACCTCGGACAGCTCATAGAATCTCACGACTTTCAGTATCACCTCTATACTGATGACACACAGATCTACATCTCTGGACCAGATATCACCTCCCTACTAAACAGAATCCCTCAATGTCTGTCCGCTATTTCATCCTCCGCTAGATTTCTAAAACTTAATATGGACAAACAGAATTCATCATCTTTCCCCTATCTCACTCGACCCCACTAATGGACCTATCCATTAAAGTAAACGGCTGCCAACTCTCTCTAGTCCCACAAGCTCACTGTCTCGGGGTTATCCTTGACACTGATCTCTCTTTCAAGACACATATCCAAGCCCTCTCCACCTCCTGCCAACTTCAACTCAAAAAGATTTCACGGATCCGTACATTCCTCAACCAAGAATCTGCAAAAATCCTAGTCCATGCCCTCATCTCCCGCCTTGACTACTGCAATCTCCTGCTCTGTGGCCTCACCCCAAAAACACTCTCGCAGCCCTCCAATCTATTCTAAACTCTGCTGCCCGACTAATCCACCTGTCCCCCGCTATTCCCCGGCCTCTCCCCTCTGTCAATCCCTGCACTGGCTCCCCATTACCCAGAGACTCCAGTTCAAAACCCTAATCATGACATACAAAGCCATCCACAACCTGTCTCCTCCATGCATCTGTGACCTCGTCTCTCGGTACTTACCCGCACGCAACCTCCGATAAACACAGGATCTCCTCCAATCTTATCTCCTCTTCCCACAATCGCATATGACTTCTCCTGTGCTTCCCCCCCCTACTCTGGAACGCTCTACCACAACATATCAGATTCTCGCCTACCATGGAAACCTTCAAAAAGAACCTAAAGACCTACCTCTTCCGACAAGCCTACAACCTGCGGTAACCACCGATCCACCATACCGCTGCACGACCAGCTCTACCCTCAACTACTGTATCGTCACCCATCCCTCGTAGACTGTGAGCCCTCGCGGGCAGGGTCCTCTCTCCTCCTGTACCAGTCGTAACTTGTATTGTCTAAGATTACTGTACTTGTATTTATTATGTATACCCCACCTCACATGTAAAGCGCCATGGAAAAAGTGGCGCTATAATAATAATCAGTGTTAGCTCTGCAGAAATCAAATGACAGGTGACTCTCCCATCAGTGCACCTTGTAGACAAAGTCCCTACAAATTGAGCCACGTTTGTGTCACAAAGTGCGTGTAAGCGCCCGGTCACAGCCCTCATGTGCACACTATACAGTCATGGCCAAAAGTTTTGAGAATGACACAAATATTATATTTTCACATGATCTGCTGCCCTCTGGTTTTTATTTGTGTTTGACAGATGTTTTTATCACAGACAGAAATATAATTGCAAACATATGAGTAACAAAAGCTTATATTGACAGTTAGAATGAGTTAATGCAGCAAGTCAATATTTCCAGTGTTGACCCTTCTTCTTCAGGACCTCTGCAATTCTCCCTGGCATGCTCTCAATCAACTTCTGGACCAAATCCTGACTGATAGCAGTCCATTCTTGCACAATCAATGCTTTCATTTTGTCAGAATTTTTAGGTTTTTGTTTGTCCACCCGTCTCTTGATGATTGACCACAAGTTCTCAATGGGATTAAGATCTGGGGAGTTTCCAGGCCATGGACCCAAAATGTCTATGTTTTGTTCCCTGAGCCATTAAGTTATCACCTTTGCTTTATGGCAAGGTGCTCCATCATGCTGGAAAAGGCATTGTTGATCGCCAAACTGCTCTTGGAGGGTTGGGAGAAGTTGCTCTTGGAGGACATTCTGGTACCATTCTTTATTCATGGCTGTGTTTTTAGGCAAGACTGTGAGAGAGCCGATTCCCTTGGCTGAGAAGCAACCCCACACATGAATGGTTTCAGGATGCTTAACAGTTGGCATGAGACAAGACTGGTGGTAGCGCTCACCTTGTCTTCTCCGAAAGAGGCGTTTTCCTGATGTCCCAAACAATCAAAAAGGGGATTCATCAGAGAAAATAACTTTACCCCAGTCCTCAGCAGTCCACTGCCTGTACCTTTTGCAGAATATCAGTCTGTCCATGATGTTTTTTTCTGGAGAGAAGTGGCTTCTTTGCTGCCCTCCTTGAGACCAGGCCTTGCTCCAAGAGTCTCCGCCTCACAGTGCGTGCAGATGCACTCACACCTGCCTGCTGCCATTCCTGAGCAAGCTCTGCACTGCTGGTAGCCCGATCCCACAGC
Organism: Oophaga sylvatica; assembly: GCA_033576555.1. NCBI lineage: Eukaryota > Metazoa > Chordata > Amphibia > Anura > Dendrobatidae > Oophaga > Oophaga sylvatica. The sequence continues at coordinate 434,284,589 of JARQOD010000004.1, forward strand.
TGAAACACTTTTAAGAGATGGTCCTGGCGCTTGCTGGTCTTTCTTGGGCGCCCTGGAGCCTTTTTGGCAACAATGGAACCTCTCTCCTTGAAGTTCTTGATGATGCGATAGATTGTTGACTGAGGTGCAATCTTTCTAGCTGCGATACTCTTCCCTGTTAGGCCATTTTTGTGCATTGCAATGATGACTGCACGTGTTTCTTTAGAGATAACCATGGTTAACAGAAGAGAAACAATGCCAAGCACCAGCCTCCTTTTAAAGTGTCCAGTGGTGTCATTCTTACTTAATCATGACAGATTGATCTCCAGCCATGTCCTCCAACACCCACACCTGTGTTAATGGAGCAATCACTGAAAAGAGGTTAGCTGGTCCTTTTAAGGCAGGACTGCAATGATGTTGAAATGTGTTTTGGGGGATAAAGTTCATTTTCTAGTCAAATATTGACTTTGCAAGTAATTGCTGTTAAGCTGATCACTCTTTATAACATTTTGGAGTATATGCAAATTGCCATTAGAAAAAGTGAAGCAGTAGACTTTGTAAAAATTAATATTTGTGTCATTCTCAAAACTTTTGGCCATGACTGTATGGAGCCACATAGAAAAATATTTAGACTTGAGAGTCCTCAGTGGTTGATACCTTTTAATGGCTAACTGAAAAGATGGTAACAAATTGCAAGCTTTCGAGACTACTCAGGTCTCTTCATCAGGCAAAGACTAATACAAAATCTGAAGAATCACATATTTATATACACATATTTATATACACATTGTGTATATAAATATGTGATTCTTCAGATTTTGTATTAGTCTTTGCCTGATGAAGAGACCTGAGTAGTCTCGAAAGCTTGCAATTTGTTACCATCTTTTCAGTTAGCCATTAAAAGGTATCAACCACTGAGGACTCTCAAGTCTAAATATTTTTCTATCTACTGGCTAACACGGTACGAAGATATACATCTTTACTGTATCAAAATGGAGCCACATAGAGTTTCTGGTCCATAGCCATAGGCAGGACAGCTCCGAGTCCACACAGCGAGTCTCCTCAGCACTACAGCCGCACACGCACACGCGCAGCACACCATTATGATACGATATAGGCTCCGCCTCCTCTGGTCATAATATCAAACCAGTCAACTCTTTAAACGTTTAAATGAGCAGTAGCCAATCACAGAGCAGCGGGCTGAAGAGTGTCATACATTCTAACCAATCAGCACCGGTTAGAGAAAAAGTCTGTCAGGAGTGTGCTTCCTGTTCACGCATTTTAACGCTGCGGACGGATTTGACCAATCAGGAGCCAGTATGCAGTGCTCCCGTCCAATCAGGTTTTACGTTAGCCTAACGCGCGGCCAGTTTGATCGCTGTGATTGAGATAGAGAAAGATGGCGGAGTCGGTGGCAGCGGCGCGCTGACCCGGCCGAGGCGGGCGGGAATGGCGGAGTCTTACAATGTGGTGTTACTGGTAGACGCCGCGGACTTGGGGCTGAAGGACCGGGTGACGCTGCTGTCGCTCCGGCTGCTGAACTTCCTGACGTGCCGGGCGGGCCTCGGCCAGGTCCGCTGGAGCTACCGCTTCCTAAACTCGCTGGGGGGGCGCTGCAGGCCGCCGCGGCGCTCCGACCTCCGAGAGCTGGCCTCCCGCAGCTGGGCCGAGTTTGAGGAGGAGCTGGAGGCGTGCTGGCAGCGGGCCCGGCACAGCCGCAGCCCCGGGGCGCCCCCCGCCGCCCTCACGCACACCGCGCTCATGGAGACTTTGTCGGACTTCCAGTGGGACCGGCCGGACATCACGTCTCCAGCCAAGCCCGCGGTGCTGAGGGGCCGCCGGGGAGGACGGCTGCGGGCCTCGGAAGAGCCCTCGGACTCCCCCTCAGAGATGGCGGCCGGGGCCGGCTGCAGGAGCGCGGTGTTCGTCCTGTCCCCCTGCCCCCACTCCCGGGAGCAGCTCTCACACTTCACGGGGGCGACACCGGCCGCCAGCACGTGATGGACCAGCTGCTTTCCCGGGGGCTGCACCTCATGGTCACCCAGAGGAGGGTCACCCTGTACTGGCTGGACACTGCCGACTGGGCACAGGTGAGAGGGGCCGTGCTGGGAGTTGTAGTGCCCCATCAGCTGGGTGCTGACCCCAGGGACTGCCTGTGTATAGTGCGTTTCACGCCTCGTTCACATGAACCTGAAAGCATCCAAGGAACAAAAGCCACAGATTATCTCCACTGAGCTGCAGCTAATCCATGATGGAAGCGGCTGCAGGAGGCACGATGGGTCTGTGATGGGAGGAAGAGAGCAGATTGATAGACTGGTTTTGGGAAAAGGTTTTGTAAATCTTGCATTTTATTACTTGAGAATCTCTGCTGTTTGTACACTCAGAAGTCCAGTGGGCGGTCCTAATTGGTGTCTTCCCTGTATGCAGAGATGGCTGTCACTCACTAGTAGCACGGCCCAGTGGACTCATACAGCAACGATTCAATGAGTAAAATATAAGCTGTACTGAATCTTGTCCCACAAACCCATATATCATTCTGCTCACCTTCTACTCTTTTCCGTGCTGTCCACAGAACAGATTGGGAGACCACTGTGACCGGTCCCCAGTAATGTACGGGGAGTGGAGCACAACGGCCCATACATTTATTGGCCATTTGCTGCTGGAGCGGATTTCAACTGATCTGTTGGTCTCAGGTCACCAATGATCTCATTCTGATCTATGTAATGATTAGGTCATCAACAGTTCCGTCACAGACCATCCCTTTAGAGAGTTAAGCCCCCGTCTCACATAGCGAGATCGCTGCTGTGTCACAAGTTTTGTGACGCAACAGCGATAGCGCTGTGTGTGACACGCAGCGACGATCAGCCGCCCTGCTGGGTATCGCTGAATGTCCTGGACATTTTTTTGATCGTTGGCCTCCCGCTGGCCAGCACGCATTGCTGCGTGTGGCAGGCGGGAGACCAGCGAGCTGGAGCTGGTAACCAAGGTACACATCGGGTTTCTAGGCGCCACTCGGCGCCTAGAAACCCGATGTGTACGTTAGATACCAGCGTGCTGGTGCAGGGGAGCTGGTAGCCAAGGTACACATGAAACCCGATGTGTACCTTGGTTACCAGCTCCCTGCACCAGCACGCTGGTATCTAAGGTGCACTGCGGGTAACTAAGCGACGTGCATCGCTTGTTACCCGTGTAGTCGCTGTCCTGATCACTGCTGAGAGCTGCCTGTTTGGCAGCTCACCAGCGATCATATAGCGACACACCAGCAATCCTGACAAGTTCATATCGTTGTCGGGATCGCTGGTGTGTCACTATGTGTGACGGGGCCCTTATTCGTATCTCCTTGAAAAAGAGCTTGATTGACATTTCACACCAGCAGCATGGTCTGCACGCTCCAAAGCTGACCTCGCTCGGGCAGCTTTGACCCCTGCTGCATCTGAAGAGTGCAGGGACACTGAAACTGCCCATAATTGAGAGCTGAAGGTTCACAGCAGTGCTTACAAGCTCTACAGGAGAGAGCCTACAAGCGCTGCACTCCTGCCTAGGCAAATGCTCTCCGCTGATGTGCTGCACAGGTGGCCAGTAATTTTAGGTTCCCTTTAACATGTTTTTTTCTCAGTTCTACATCGGGAGGTGAGAGGTGCGGATGACGTTACGTCAGTAGATACTTGTGAGGATGCATTCAGGATCGTCGTACAACGGCCAATTCAATGTCATCCAATTCACCTACTTTCTGATGCAGAAGTGAATAGTGCTGGTGAACCTGCTTTTTGGCATCATGTTTGTGCCAACAAATTGTGCAGTCTTTAATAGAAGTTAATTATTCCCTTTGTTTCTAGATGTGGCAAACTTGTGATCATTTTGGCTACTGGACAATGGTGGAAGTTATGCAGCATGTTGGTGGCAAGATAATACCATCTGAGTGTTTACTGGAGCCTTCATTCCCGCCAGCAGCAGAGCACTCATCCTCCAGAGCGCCTCTGAATATTCCCTATGATTCTGTGCTGTGTTCACTTTTCACCAATGAGCTAGAGTACAGATCCTGGTTCCCACAGCAGGATGGAGTGGTGACCTTCATGACGGCTGGTAAGAGTCACTCTTGTTTGTATTGCCTGGCTGAAAAAATACCAATCACTAATAAATGGTGAAGAGTGAATGTGCTCGGATAAGGTGTTATCTGAGCATGCTCGTGTGCTAAGAGTATCTTCGGTGTACTCGAATACTATGTTCGAGATGCTGTAGCTGCACATCTTGCGGCTGTTTGACAGCCTTTGCACATGCAATATTGTCTGTTAGGCAATCCCTGCATGTGTTGCAGCTGTTGAATGACCACAAGACATGCAGCTGCGGAGACTTGAACATAGAGTATCTTCGGTGTGCTCGCTCATCACTACTAATAAACACTATTATACTGCCCGGGGATCATGTACATATTTGCCAAAAGTTCTCATATTGGCAGGAGAAACCAGCAAACACTGCCCAAAAGTTAGTGGTGCTGAGGTGGTGCTTGAATGTCCAGAACTCGGAGGTGTACTGTACATGTTAGAATCTGCTCTATACATGCAGTTACCATCTGTCTTGTTTACATGTAGGGCAGAATTAATATCCGCTGTCAAGTAAGGTGCCAACCTCATCTGGCAAGCAGGGTTTTTTTTGACGGGAGACAACCTAGTGGTTGTAATAATGTTTATCTTTGATCTTCTACCAGTATCTGAATGATGCCCAATGGTTCATTCACCCACTCACCTCTTTGGTACTTGCCCACCTACACTCTGAGTTCCAGCTGCCCGTTTGCCTTGATTTTCCTCCCATTCATCTCCTACATTGATTGTGTGAGTGCTTTCACTTATCCACAGGGATATCCATTGCAGTTAGGGTCAGCCGCCGAGTAGCAGGGGCGCTATTTTCACATAGATACAACTAGGGTGCCAACCTCTGCTGGTAGGCAGGTGCTAAGATAAGGGCCCTTATCGCAGGGTGAAACTAGAGTGCACTTTGTAAAATGTATGGTGTTTGTGTTCTATCGTTTTAATTGTTCACATTAAAAGTTAGTTTTCATATCTATTTTTGGGTTTCCCATGTTAGTCAAACATCACAACCAAAAAAAATCCAACTTGTCATCAGACATTTTAATTTTTTTTTTTTATGGTAGCAGAAAATATCAGTTTTTCATACTGCATGAAGCCCTATGCTCCATCAGCCCAATAGACGCTGATGGGGAATCTGTCAGTCGATCCTTTCTATCCAAAAATGTATCAGAATCTGGCTGCAAATAATGGCTCAGCATTTCAGAGAAAATATTAGGGACAGGAGATGACTCCGATGCAGTCCCTGGCCGTATTCTCCCCCCTAACACATTGTACTTTGTATTAAATTGGTGTTCTGGAGTTAATTAATTGCTGTAGTTAGACCGCATGTAAATAAGCAAATGGCTTACAAGACTCTACAAGTTTTGTATCACCACAGTTGTTCTGATGAATGAAAACATATTGCCAGGTCATTTTTCCACGCAATGTATGCCGTAAAAACAAATCCCCAAAAATGTCAGAATTGCAGGTTTTTTTTCACAAATTCATTGCACTTTTGACTTTTTTTTTCATGTCTTTATGTACAGTATTTGATAAAATGGATGGTGGTGTTCAAAAGAAAAACTCGTTTCACAAAAAAAACAAGCCCCCATATGTCTATGTGGACAGAAAAGTAAAATTGTTACGGCTCTTGAAAGAAAAGGAGGAAAAAATGAAAATTGTCAATGTTAGGGAGGGGTGTTCAGCCTAGAAGTGCACTGGGGTGGGATGATGCACTTACATTCCCTTAGCCACTGCTGACTTCCCAAACTAGCAGCTCCCTCCGCTGGCTGATTGACAGGTCTTTGTCCCAGGGCAAATGACTTGTCTATCAATAGGCCAGTGAATGAGGCTGAGAAACTAAAAGTATATCGTCACTCCGCAATGCACTTCCAGAAACAGCTGTAGAACGTAGTATTTTACTGGTGCAATGCTTTGGTGTCATAATGTAATTGACTGTCTTATCTTTTAAAGGGCTGCAATGTTGTATAATTAATGTGGGGGGATTAAGTTTCTAGCAGGTTCCGTTTGAGTTTCAGAAGCCTTTTTTTTTGGGGGGGGTTAAAGCAATTCAGCAGTGCATTGGTACTGAACCCGCTGTCAGTCAGTGCCGGGCGTGGGTACAGCCACCAATCACTATATACTGAGCAGTGACTGAAGTCGTGCCTCTGACTTGAAGCCGAAGGCTGCCTGGAGAAGAAAAGTTAATTTCCTCCTGGTATCCGGGCTCTCGGTGCAGCAGCTGAGCGGCTTCTCCAACACCATAGCAGTGAGTCTGGCTGCTAATCTTAAGTGAGCAGATCCTGAGAGGTGGATTATAAGCTGAAGGAGTCAGGGATGGCATCCTGCATGATTGTACCTGAGGAAGGAGACGGATTGTCCCGAAACTTGCAGTCCAATAATGTCTGAATTTTACCTGAAATTGGTGCCTCAGTCTACGACAGTGCCGATCTTTATACTCAGTTCTGTATTTAGAACGGCAGTCGGTACAGCAGCCTTTGGTTGATCCAATACAGCCCGTGTGTTATGCCTGCCCAGCGCAACCAGCCCAGGTGCATGGCATTGAGGTCTTCTATCCATTACATGTTCATGCAGGGAGACTTTTCTCCTTTTTTTTGTCTTTCCCATAAGGAAGTTGTTTTTTTATAGGGGCCCTTTCAATCTCGTGCATTCATACCATGAATGTCCCCCACATAGCCAGGGTTACCCTTTGGACCAACCTTATTAAGTTTTCTTTCACAACCCAGTATTTTTGACAAGTATTAGATCAGTATTGATTCCAAAAAAACCAGGAGTCTCTAAAACGGTTGGGGGGTGTAAATTCTTACAATTATTTTTTTTCTTTGTCAGTTCCCTCCTTGTTTTGGTACACAAACATGATGCAAAATCGGGTTGAATTCTGATGTGTGAATCCCTAAAAAAAAAAAAAGCAACATTTAGAAAATAACCTTTGATTAAATAAGAATTTTGTTTGATGCATGTATTTTAAAAATTTTATTTTTCCCCAATTCATGACTTTTATTTAAAATAAATGAAATCTAGAGTCTGATCAATTTCTGTACGGAATTCCATGTACATAGATAAAATAAACAAACCCAACCCATCTCTGATATTGACCATCTGATTAGCTGTCAAGTTTAAAGAAAGGGGGGAAGGGGGGTCAGCTTTGTCATAAAGCTATGCGATTAGTGGTTCCTTTGTCATAGCTTGTGGGTATTACTTGTCATTGTAATTTGGCCTTTGTGATAAAAACCTTGGTGTCTTAAAAAAAAAAAATTTCCAGCAGCCACATGAAAATTGCAAAATTTCTATTTTTTTTAAAGAAATTTGTGACAAGGTTTTTGCTATGTAATATGAGACGCAGATGTAGGGGGCTGGGCCTGATTCAGTGATGTGTTACTTACTAGGGGGCTGTGGAGGCAGTTATCCAAAATTCTGACTCTGATTTCCCGACCCCCCCAGCACTGCCCCCTACGGAGCATGTACATAAAGTGCAGCACAGATTCATCTCAAACTAAAAGCGGGGACCCCTTAGACAGGACCAGTGCGACATTTATAGGACATGTCTTTAACTTCCAAATTATAAAAAAATTTCTGCGCATCCTGAAATGAGCTACTTCCCCAGTATTTATAGATTTTCGAGTCGTCCTTTTTTAACGACTCCCCAAAAATGGACACGACTCCACAGCCCGCTTACTAGTCTGTGTGTTAGGGTTTTCAATAAAATCGTTGTTTTATAAAACGGAGATTGTCACACAGATGTCTGCTGCCTCCTAGTCTTAGCTTTTGTACCCCGTCCCCACAACGACTGGAAAAGCTATGTTGAATGTACGGTTTACACAGTGCCAATCAATGGTGTGGGCGGGTTATACAGCTCTCGCATTTAGAGAAGTGGGGATTTTGCAGCAGAGAAAAACGGTTCAAAATGATAAGAAAGCAGCCCTGTCAGACAATCCTGGATTCAGGGTCTCGGCCCTTATATTCTGTTCTCGGGGTTTCCATGCGGAACCTAGTAACAGTTTCCCTTTAAAAACAGTTGGATGTGTAAAATAAATTTTTTCTCACAAACCTGTTTTAAAACAAGGTTATTTTTGATAAATAGTTTTCTTAAGAGTTAATAATGTAATGCCTCTTGCTTTCTTTAGATGTAAAACATTGGGAATGTGCAGTCACCTGGAATCAAAATTCTACTCAAAATAAGTTATTAATAATTTAATGACCCCCAAATTAAAAGGCACCGTGCAAAACGGGAATCAAAATAGGTTGGGCACTAACAATGGAAAGTTGGCTATCCACCCCATCAGTGGCCATTCTTCTGCCTGCACTTTGAAAAACTTTGGAACAACCCATTGTCAAATGGACTGTTCTTGGTAAAGTAAAAACTTTCCTTTGTTTAAAACTTTTCCAGCTGCCTAATTAGAAAAAGAAAAAAAAATTTAAAGCTGTAAATTTTAAAAAAATGTCCCTGCTTATAGCCTGCTGCTACCCCGTTCTTTTACTTCAAGGTGCTCACCACACACTGATAAATTCCTTGCGGGGTTAGTTTCCATAATGGGGGAATTCCATTTAGGCACATCGGGGTCTCCAATTGTGACAGGCTTTGCTCAAGATTTCAGTCAATTTTGGCTCCAAAAGGGCCAATGGAGCTCCTTCCTTTAGGTGAGTGCCCAAAAAGTTTCCCCCCACATATGGGGTATCTGCGTATCACGAAAAATTGCACAACATTTTTTGGGTCCATTTTCTCCTGTTAACCTTGTGAAAGTAAAAAAAAATGGGTCTAAAGTAAAAGTATGTGGAAAAAGGTAAATGTTTTATTTTTTTTTTCCTTCCATATTCCATTAATTCCTGTGAATCACTTTTAAAATGGTGTCCTTTTGGGGGCATTAGACCCCTCGTCGTTCTATGGGATGTGGTTGCTTAAGAAAATGGTTTTGAAATTTTTTGGAAAAATTAGAAATCGTGGACAACTTTTAACCCTTTAACTTCCTAACAAAAAGATGGTTTCAAAAATTGTGCTGTGTAAAGTAGATTGGGAATGTTAGTATTAACTATTTTGTGACCATTTTTATGCCCTTAAATAAGAAAGTTACATTTGAAAAATTTCTAAAACTTTGCCAATTTCAGTTTTTGTTTTTTTTTTTATAAATAAAATAAGTCATAAAGTTATACCACATAAAGTGCATGGTCAGAATTGTAGGGGTTGCCGGGCTTTCTGTATAATTTGTGTGCACCTAAGGTGCAGAAAGCGACAGTTTTTATTTATCCCTGTCAGCATTTTTCATGGTTGTCCTAGGTATCATACTTGGCCCGGGGTCAACATGCGAGAAACTCGCACTATTGCGTGTGAGTCTTCGCATGAACCCAGCACTGCTGCCGGCATCGGACCGGAGCTTGGGCTGCTAAATTTTCATGCAACCGGTTGGGCTCTAGCAATCCGCTGCATCCATAGAGGTTGCAGGAGACCTTGGTTGTCATGCCAACCTCGGTGACCCGCGATCCCGTGGGCGAGGGTCACCAGGGCGGTTTCGGGGACGTGCCAGAAACAAGTGTTAAAGGTTAACAGCCGCGGGAAAGATGTGGACTCACCCCGGAGCCTGCCAATGGGGAGACACGACATGCGCAGTAATGTCTTGAAAAGGGGTTAAAAAAAATAAAACCCCCGACCCCAAATTCAGGTTTAATGAAAAGGTCGGCCCCTTAACTGTCTCGTTTTTGGGAAAAAAAAATTTTATTTTTTTTTACGGCTCTGCATTTAAAAATTTTGGAAGCACTTTGGCGTTCAAGTGCTCCCACACATCAGTAACCCTTGGGGATTGTTTCCAAAAAAAAGGGGGTTTTTTGGGGGTTTTTCCCTGTTTGGCACATCGGGGCTTCAACGCGACATGCGTCCCCGACCCTCCATCAAAGTCTGCTTACAAAAAAGCGCTCCCCCCCCTTCCGGTATGGGGGCCTGCGCCCCCCAAAAAAAAGGGTTCCCCCCCAATTGGGGTACCAGCGTACTCGGAAAACTGGGAAACAACTTTTGGGGTCAATTTTTTTCCTGCTCCTTGTGAAAGTAAAAAATTTGGGGGCAAAAATATATTTTTGTGGAAAAAATTATTATTTTTTTTTTTTTTTTTCACGGCTCACGTTTTTAAATTCAGTGAACCTTGGGGGTTAAGTGCTCACCACAATCTAGTAAGTTTTTGTGGGGTTTTTTTGCTTCCCCAAAAGGGGGCCTTGTGGGGGGTTTCACTGTTTAGCACATCAGCGGCTCTCCAA
>JARQOD010000004.1:434294992-434360154 GCA_033576555.1 Oophaga sylvatica
TGTTTTATCAACAGGAGATTGTCACGACAGATGTCTGCTGCCTCCTAGTCTTCCAGCTCTTTGTAACCCCGTCCCCACTACTGACTGGCAGCTATGTATGAATGTACGGTTTACACAGCTGCCAATCAATGGTGTGGGCGGAGTTATACAGCTCTCAGCATTTAGAGAAGTGGCGGATCTGCAGCAGAGAAAACTGGTTCAAAATGATAGAAAGCAGCCCTGTCAGTGACACATCACTGGATTCAGGGTCTCGGCCCCTTCATCATTCTGTTCTCAGGTTCCATAGCGAGAACCTAGTAACAGATTCCCTTTAATACAGATTGGCATGTGTAAAATAAATTTTTTACTCACAAACCTGATTTAAACAAGGTCATTTTCTGATAAATTAGTTTTCTTAAGAGTTAATAATGTAATGCCTCTTGCTTTCTTTCAGATGTAAAACATTGGGAATGTGCAGTCACCTTGGAATCAATATCATCTACTCAAAATAAGCTTATTAATAATTTAATGACCATCCAATTAAAAGGCACCGTGCAAAACTGGAATCAAAATCAGGTTGGGCCACTAACAATGGAAAGTTGGCTACTCCACCCCATCAGTGGCCATTCTTCATGCCTGCACTTTGAACAACTTCTGGATACAACATTGTCAAATGGACTGTTCTTGGTAAAGTAAAAACTTTCCTTCTGTTTAAAAGCGTTTTCCAGCTGCCTAATTAGAAATATGAAAAAAAAAATAATGCTGTAAAATATAAGAAATGTTCACCTGCTTATAGCCTGCTGCTACCCAGTTCTGTAGCTTCAAGGTGCTCACCACACATCTAGATAAATTCCTTGCGGGGTCTAGTTTCCATAATGGGGGAATTCCACTGTTAAGGCACATCAGGGGCTCTCCAATTGTGACATGGCATTTGCTAATGATTTCAGTCAATTTTGCGCTCCAAAAGTCCAATGGAGCTCCTTCCCTTTCAGGCCCTGACGTGCACCAAAAAAGTTTCCCCCCACATATGGGGTATCTGCGTACTCACGAAAAATTGCACAACATTTTTTGGGATCCATTTTCTCCTGTTAACCTTGTGAAAGTAAAAAAAAATGGGTCTAAAGTAAAATGTATGTGGAAAAAGGTAAATGTTCATTTTTTTTTTCCTTCCATATTCCATTAATTCCTGTGAATCACTTGAAGAATGGTGTCACTTTTGGGTCATATAGACCCCTCAGTCAGTTCATATGGGATGTGGTTGCTATAAGAAAATGGTTTTGTAAATCTTTTTGGAAAATTAGAAATCGCTGGACAACTTTTAACCCTTATAACTTCCTAACAAAAAAGATGGTTTCAAAAATTGTGCTGATGTAAAGTAGACTTGGGAAATGTTATGTATTAACTATTTTGTGACATCATTTTTATGCCCTTAAATAAGAAAGTTACATTTGAAAATTGCTAAACTTTTGCCAAATTTCAGTTTTTGTTTTTTTTCATAAATAAACATAAGTCATAAGTTATTACCACATAAAGTGACACTGGTCAGAATTGTAGGGGTTGCCCGGGCTTTCTGTATAATTTGTGTGCACCTAAGGTGCAGAATGCTGACAGTTTGCATTATACTCCCTGTCAGCATTTTGCATGGTGTCCTAGGTATCATACTTAGGCCGGGATCACACATGCGAGAAACTCGCACTATTGTCGTGTGAGTCTCTCGCATGAACACCCAGCACTGCTGCCGGCACTCGGACCGGAGCTTGTGGCTGCATAGAATTACATGCAACCGGATGGCGCTCATAGCAATCCGGCATTGACATCCATAGAGGTCTGCAGGAGACCTCTGGTTGTCATGCCAACCAATCGGTGACCCGCGATCACGTGACGAGGGTCACCGATGGGCGGATTTCTGGCACGTGCCAGAAACAAGTGTTAACAGGTTAACAGCCGCGGGAAAGATGTGGACTCACCACCGGAGCCTGCATCAATAGGGGAGACACGACATGCGCAGTACATGTCTTGAAGGGGTTAATAAAAAAATAACCCCCTGACCGAACATCATCATGGTTTAATGAAGGATCGGTCCTGTCAACTCGTCTCGTTTTTGTGGAAAAAAAATTATATTTTATTTTTACGGCTCTGCATTATAAACTTCTGTGAAGCACTTTGGCGTTCAAAGTGCTCACCACACATCTAGATAAGCCCCTTGGGGTATCTGCTTTCCAAAATGAGGTCACTTGTGGTGGGTTTCCACTGTTTAGGCACATCAGGGGCTCTCCAAACGCGACATGACGTCCGCAGACCACTCCATCAAAGTCTGCATTACAAAACTGCGCTCCGTCCCTTCCGAGCTATGCCATGCGCCCAAACGGTGGTTCCCCCCCACATATGGGGTACCAGCGTACTCAGGACAAACTGGAGAACAACTTTTGAGGTCCAATTTCTCCTGCTACCCTTGTGAAAGTAAAAATTTGGGGGCAAAAATATCATTTTTGTGGAAAAAATTATTATTTTTTTTTTTATTTTCACGGCTCTACGTTATAAACTTCAGTGAAGCACTTGGGGTTCAAAGTGCTCACCACACATCTAGATAAGTTCCTTGTGGGGTGTAGCTTCCAAAATGGGGTCACTTGTGGGGGGTTTCCACTGTTTAGGCACATCAGCGGCTCTCCAAATGCGACATGGCATCTGATCTCAATTCCAGCCAATTCTGCATTGAAAAAGTCAAACTGCTTCTTCCTTTCCAAGCTCTGCCGTGTGCCCAGTGGCTTACCCCCACATATGGGGTATCAGCGCATTCAGGAGAAATTTCACAACAAATTTTGAGATTCATTTTCTCTTTTTACACTTGTGAAAATAAAAAAGAATGGTTCTGAAGTAAAATGTTCGTAAAAAAAAAAAAAAAGTTAAATGTTAATTTTTTTCCTTCCACCTTGCTTCAGTTCCTGTGAAGCATGTAAAGGTTTAATAAACTTCTTGAATGTGGTTTTGAGCACCTTGAGGGGTGCAGTTTTTAGAATGGTGTCACTCTTGGGTATTTTCTGTCATTTACTCCCCTCAAAGTGACTTTAAATGTGATGTGGTCCCTAAAAAAAAAGTGGTGTTGGAAAAATGAGAATTTGGTGGTCAACTTCTAACCCTTATAACTTCCTAACCAAAAAAATAGTTTGTTTCCAAAATTGTGCTGATGTAAAGTAGACATGTGGGAAATGTTATTTATTAAGTATTTTGTGTGACATATTTCTCTGGTTTAAGAGCATAAAAATTGAAAGTTTGAAAATTGCAAAATTTTAAACATTTTCGCCATATTTGTTTTTTTCATAAATGCAAGTCGTATCGAATAAATTTTACCACGAACATGAAGTACAATATGTCACGAAAAAACAGTGTCAGAATCAGTGGGATCTGTTAAAGCGTTCCAGAGTTATTACCTCATAAAGTGACAGTGGTCAGAATTGTAATAATTGGCCCCGTCATTAAGCTGCAAATTGGCTCCGTCACTAAGGGGTTAAAAAAGGTAGACGCTCATGACCAGAACATAGTTTTCCCTCTATACAAGTCACTAGTGGCGGCCACACTAAGAATACGGATACTGTGTGCACTTTTGGTTTCCAGTGTATAAGAAGGACATCGCTGAAGTAGAGCGGGTGCAGAGATCCATGATCAAGGTTATTCAGGGAATATGTGAACTGCAGGACTTGAGGTTATTCACTTTGGAAAAACAAAGGCTTAGGGGTGATCTTATTACAATTTTTACACCTAGGCCTGCAATGTTGAAAAGTGGGCATTCTCTATATCTAGAGGAAAGCAGGTTTAATCGTCAGACTGCGATTCTTTACTGGAAGAGCAGTGATCTTATTGAACTCTCCCTGCATGATGTAACGTTTGCTACACTTAGGCTATGTGCACACGTTCAGAATTTTTCGCGTTTTTTTCCTCGATCTTCCGCGGCAAAAACGCTTAAAAAAACGCATGCAGTAAGCATCCTGTTATTCAGAATGCATTCTGCAATTTTTGTGCACATGGTGAGTTTTTTTTTCCCTTCCCCAAGTTCCCCATGACAGCACCATGAGTGAGAGAGATTGCTTCCACCCCCAGAAAACAGGAAACCTGCAGTGGAGATAAAAGGGGGCGGTACCTTTCTCCTCAGTTTGGTTTTCTGGGACCGGGAGCCTGCGGCATTCTGTGTACCTTAAGAGGGATTCACCTCTGGTATCCTGGCGTCTGGGCACAGGAGACAGCGGGCGGGCAGCGCCAGGGAAGACGGGGCTGCGGTGTAAACCGGGAGGCTGAGCGACGCTGTTAGCGGCGCTCCATCCTGCGCCTCGACCCCCCGGAAACCGCTCCTGGCCGGAGGCTGAGCCGGGGAGGAAGCGGCGTGGCATCCAGACGCAGGCGCTGATGGGATGCGACGACTTCCGGTTTTACACCGGAAGTGACGTCACACGCCGGGGAGAGCGGTGCCCTGAACGCTTCTAGAACGGAGTTGATCCAGGAGCGCAAACACCGCTCCCATCCCCTCTTTAAAAAGTGGCTGGGCACTTAGAATGGTGGCAGCAGCTTCACAACCATAATGGCAGACCCAGCAGATGAAACGCCGGTGCCTGTCCAGGAAAACCCACCAACGACTGCAGTACCTGAGGGCTGGTGGGTGAGTGCCTTTGTAAGGTGAAAAATGAGACCACTCTGGTAATGGGCTGTTTCTTTCTGTGTCATGTTATTTAGGCAAGGAAAGCCACTTCCAAACAGAAAAATAAAACCTGCTCTCTATGTCTAAAAACTCTCCCTAGAGCATATGAGAAACGGCTTTGTCGCAAATGTATTGAGAAGACCGTTGCGCAAGAGTCGTCATCTTTGATCTGAAACATTAAAACCATGATTAGAGAAGAAGTAAAAACCTCTGTAAAAGAGCAGATTAGGCAACAGATGGCACATATTGGGAACCCTCCCCCTCTGCCACCCGTACATAGTTCAGACGTAGAGTCGGGAGACGAACCGGGGGAAATAGTAGCTTCCAATAAGTCAGAAGTCGAGTCCTCAGAGGATGAATACGGTCGCCCCTATTTTCTGTCTGAAGATATAGGAAAAGTACTTAAACTGGTCAGGTCGACCATGGGGTTGGAAACACCTAGAGAACACAGGTCGGTCCAAGACACGATTTTTAGTAATCTGGAAGGAAAAAAACAGAAGGTTTTTCCTTTCCATGATAACTTGTTAAATTTGATTAAAAAAAAGTGGAAAAAGCCGAACAAGAAAATGTCGGTTCCACAAGCCCTAAAACGAAAATACCCCTTTGACGAAAGAATCTGCGAAAAGTGGGAAAAAGCGCCAAAGTTAGACGCAGCCATAGCCAGTGCCTCCAGGGGAATAGCACTTCCATTTGAGGATATTGAGCATTAAGAGATCCCCTTGACAAAAAAGCAGATGCTTTTCTGAAGTCATCCTGGGAGGCGTCAGCATGGTCATTTAAACCAGGGGTGGCCGCCACTTGCACGGCTCGTGCTATGGTTTAGTGGTTGGAAGAACTAAGCGACCAGATAAGAAACAGATGTCTGAGGGATACTTAGCTGGAAGCAATACCGTCCTTACAAAAAGCTGCAGGTTTTCTTGCAGATGCGGCGGTTGACTCAGTCCGTTCTGCGGCCCGTGCATGTGCCCTATCCAATTCCGGACGTAGAGCTGTTTGGCTGAAAAACTGGTCAGCAGATTTTCAGTCAAAGGTTAAACTCTGCGGAGTTCCCTGTGAAGGCCAATACCTATTCGGGAAAGCCTTAGATGAAATTTTAGAAAAAGCAGCAGACAAAAAGAAGCATTTTCCACCGCCACCCTTCTCTAGTCGGCTCTGGGGTGACTCTCGGCAGTCCTTTCGGGGGTCCGGTAGAGGAGGCCGAGGCAGCTCGGATGACAGACCCATGCGCGGAAAACTCTGGAGGGATAAACAGGAGAGAGGGTTCCTCTTCAACAAACCTCCACACAAACCAGACCCTAAACACCAATGACGCCAGAGGTCCGGTATACGACCAGACCCTTTAAGCCACGATTGAAGGTAGCTCCCTGGGATCTAAATTTAGTACTTAATACTTTGACTTCGCCTCCGTTTGAACCCATTTCATCCATCTCAATTAAATCCCTGACTCTAAAAACAGTTCTCTTGGTGGCCCTAACGTCAGCACGACGTATTAGCGAACTGCAAGCTATCTCTGCTAACCCACCATATACTGCTATCCTGGATGATAGAGTGGTTATAAGAACTGACCCAGCCTTCCTTCCGAAGGTAAATTCAAAATTCCATAGAAACCAAGAGATAATCTTACCCTCCTTTTGTGCCAATCCAAAATCCCAGGGAGAAGAAACCTTTCATTGTCTGGATGTTAAACGTTGTCTACTTCAATATCTAGAAGTGATGGAGCCCTGGCGACAGTCACCAGCCCTTTTCGTCTCCTTCCAGGGGACAAACGGGGAGGCAGGCCTCAAAATCAACCATTGCTCGGTGGCTTCGTATGTCTATCTCTTTCCTACTCTTTAGGTAAGGCACCTCCACTAAGGGTAACAGCCCACTCAACGAGAGCCATAGCTACATCTTGGGCAGAGAGGGCAAATGCATTGGTGGAACAGATCTGTAATGCAGCAGTATGGTCTTCACCTTCCACTTTCTTTCGTCATTACAGGCTAGACCTAGGGCGTTCAAATCTAGCCTTTGGAAGGAAAGTATTATCTGCTGTCGTCCCACCCTAGGAGTCTTTCTATTTCTTCCTCTCACTCACGGTGCTGTCATGGGAAGGGAAAAAATGATAATTACTTACGGGTAATTTGATTTTCCAGATTCATGACAGCACCGCATTAATTCCCGCCCTATCTTGGTGATGATGGTATGATTCACGGGGAAAATAGTATAAATGATAATATTGAGAAACATCGATACGTGCATAAATATATACAGATATATATATTGGCAAAATATGAGCAAATTAAACTAATAAGTCGGTCACCTTCCATACTCTGTAAACAAAACTGAGGAGAGAGGTACCGCCCCCTTCTTTTATCTCCACTGCAGGTTTTCTGGGAGCGGAAGCCATCTCTCATTTACGGTGCTGTCATGGATCTGGAAAATCAAATTACCTGTAAGTAATTATCATTTTTTCCGCGCAAAAAAACGCAGCATGTTCATTATTTTCGCAGTAAATTTACGTATTTCCCGCTATATTATTGACCTAGAATGTTCAGGAAAAAATCGCGGTAAAAACGCACAAAAACCGCAATAAAAACGCATGCCAATTTCCTGCGAAAAAGTCCAGTTTTTCCCAGGAAATTTCTGCAAAGATTCCTGAACGTGTGCACATAGCCTAAAGTTCAAGGAGGGCCTTGTTGCGTTTCTTGAAAAATATAATATTACAGTTTACAGGTACTGAATTCTGTGATGACACATTGATCCAAATAGCATCAATAATCAAAGTGGTGGTTATTTAGCACCAGCTCTTGGTATAACAGCACGTTTCTCTTCCCATGCACAGAGCTATCAGCCAACAGCAGCACTTATTGGTGGCGCACAACTTAGCGATCAGAAGGTAGCATTCAAATAGTGTATAGAAAATGGCACTTGCCACGTACTGCAAACTAAGTATTCGTCAATCCATTAGGGATACAAACAAAATGGCAGGCATGGAGATAGTGCAGGACGTGGATTATAGAATACTTTGTTTGCAGTACTTCGTGTGCGCCATTTTCTATTTACTATTTGAATACTACTGATTTATCCAAATAGTCTGATTTTCATATGTGGAGTCAAACAAATTTCCTCCCCATATGGGGCAATTAGTCTTTACCTCATGGTGGTTCTTGCTTTCCTCTGGATCATTGTTAGTTTACAGCAGGGCTGTGAAGTCGGTAAGCCAAACCTCCGACTCCTCAATTTCCCTAACTCTAACTCCATAGCACTGGTCACTACTGAGCATGTACATAAAGTGCAGCACAGATTCATCTCATCTGACTCCACAGCCCTGCCCCCTACGGAGCATGTACATAAAGTGCAGCACAGATTCATCTCATCTATGACTCCACAGCACTGCCCCCTACTGAGCATGTACATAAAGTGCAGCACAGATTCATCTCATCTATGACTCCACAGCACTGCCCCCTACTGAGCATGTACATAAAGTGCAGCACAGATTCAGCTCAACTACGACTCCACAGCGCTGCCCCCTACTGAGCATGTACATAAAGTGCAGCACAGATTCATCTCAACTACGACTCCACAGCACTGGTCACTACTTAGCATGTAAATAAGGTGCAGCACAGACTCATCTCAGCTACGACCCCACAGCACTGCCCCCTACTGAGCATGTACATAAAGTGCAGCACAGATTCATCTCCACTATGACTCCACAGCACTGCCCCCTACTGAGCATGTACATAAAGTGCAGCACAGATTCATCTCCGCTATGACCCCACAGCCCTGCCCCCTACTGAGCATGTACATAAAGTGCAGCACAGATTCAGCTCAACTACGACTCCACAGCACTGGTCACTACTGAGCATGTAAATAAAGTGCAGCACAGATTCATCTCAGCTACGACCCCACAGCACTGCCCCCTACTGAGCATGTACATAAAGTGCAACACAGATTCATCTCAGCTACGACCCCACAGCCCTGCCCCCTACTGAGCATGTACATAAAGTGCAGCACAGATTCAGCTCAACTACGACTCCACAGCACTGGTCACTACTGAGCATGTAAATAAAGTGCAGCACAGATTCATCTCAGCTACGACCCCACAGCACTGCCCCCTACTGAGCATGTACAGCACAGTGCAGCACAGATTCAGCTCAACTACGACTCCACAGCGCTGCCCCCAGCATGTACATAAAGTGCAGCACAGATTCATTTCGCCTGATAGCCCAGATCCTTAGATCAGGAACAGAACAGTGTCTCCCCCACGCTGACCTCTTTTTTACTCTGTGCCCTTTCAATACTGTACCCCTTCTAACACTTTTCCCACTTTGCACACTTTCACAACCCTCCATAACGTGCCCTCAGCCCCACACCCTCCCACCCTCAATGTTCCTGGTGTCTATGGCTCCCTATGGACTTTGCAGCATAGATGAAACGTCGGCAGCATTACGAGATAACATCCTCACTCCATTGCTTCTGCCGCTGCAGCGCTGGCACTCGTATCTTCAGTTGTATCCGTGCCTTTAGATGCAAATACAAGTGAATGCAGAAAGCAAGGAACCATTCTCAGAATCGACTCCAATCCACAACTGGATTAAAGAACTTCTGAGAAGCAGCTGAACTCCACTCCTAAGGGGGCAAAATGCTACCCCTTAAAGACATCCCAGACCGTCTCCTGAGGCTAGATGCTCATCTTGTCTCTTCACAGCAGCATACCTGTGTATAGTAAAGGTTTAACACTGATTTGTCATCCACTGTTTGGTTGGCAGGATTTAGTGTTTGCTTTCACTATCACATACTTGTTTAATTCTTCCTGGTGAAAACATGATTTCCGAGGACCATTTGTGATCTTTTGTATATGATTCTCTTTATAGCGGATTTTCTTTAGTTCTGTATTTTTAACTCTGGAGTTGCTCAAAATATCTGGCCAGTAATGGAGTTCACAGTTAAAATGAGTGTCGCAAACACTAACCACGGTGACGATATGTTCTATTTCAGCTGCAGATGAAGGAAGAGAGCCACAGTATTCATTACTGATGGGTAGGCGGAGCCCCAGATCAGGATGTTACCTCAGATCAAAAGAGTGATGACTGGCTGGCCCCTCCAGCTCGGGCTCCTCCTACTCAGCTCCAGTCTAAGATTTGAGGTCCAGAGGATGGTCGCTGCTAATGCAGCTCCTCAGAAAATTTTATTATTTTAATATTCGGACAGGAGACTTGGATCACTAGTTGGTCTAGAGGTCTCAGGGGTATCAGCGCTGCTGTACCCCAACCTCTCCCTTGGCGGATCTGTATTTACTCAAAGTCCCTGCAGAATCCTTGCCGGCCCTGGGGGATGAGGAGAGCTTCTCTGGCGGGAACGCAAACCACACGTGCGGTCACTGCGTTCTTCGCCCTGGGGGGAAGCATGGGCACAGCGCCAGAAACCCCTGAGGGTCCCTGTGGCGCCTTGGCTGGTGAGTACTCCACACAAATTTTAATAATAATTATGTGTGAGTGCTTTAGCGTCTGAATGAGCAGCGCTATTACTAATGTCAGCGTTACTATGTCAGTATGCGTCAGCGCTGCTGTGACAGCGCTAATACATGTAATGTCAGTATGCTTCACCGCTACTGTGACAGCGCTACTACATGTAATGTCAGTATGCTTCAGCGCTGCTGTGACAGCGCTACTACATGTAAATGTCAGTAAGCTTCAGCGCTGCTGTGACAGCGCTACTACATGTAATGTCAGTATGCTTCAGCGCTACTGTGACAGCGCTACTACATGTAATGTCAGTATGCTTCAGCGCTACTGTGACAGCGCTACTACTTGTAATGTCAGTAAGCTTCAGCGCTGCTGTGACAGCGCTACTACATGTATGTCAGTATGCTTCAGCGCTACTGTGACAGCGCTACTACATGTAATGTCAGTATGCTTCAACGCTGCTGTGACAGCGCTACTACATGTAAAGTCAGTATGCTTCAGCGCTGCTGTGACAGCGCTACTACATGAAGATGTGGTGATTTTTTGTCCGCAGGCAGATAGCTGCAGGACAGAGAGGGAGCAGGAGCGGGGAGAGTTCGCGCTCATTATTTGAGCTAGCAGGGGGCGTGGCCTATCTATCCCGGTCTTTTGAGCAGGAAGACGCGCGCTCTGGCTTTTCTCCTGCGACCCCCTCACTGTGGCGGCCATTACTCAGGCTCCTGGGCTCCTCGGACCGCTCCCCTCCGCATATAGACACCACGGCCAGCTGGGTGAGTGCGGATTCCTCACCCCGCAGCGCAGCGATTGCTATCCTGCAGCTGCAGTCTCATCAGAGACATAAAAATTGGCTGGGGCTCACAAATATATTTATATTTTGGTGAGTTTGCAATATTAACCCCTTTGAGGGTTATTTCTACCTGCTAAAATTGCTGACTGAATACCGCTGGGGTAACTCTGCTTGGTGGAGCGTTAACCCTTCAGCGTTTGAAAAAAAAAAAAAAAACCATAGTTTTTTGCTGGTATTACCGCTTTGACCTGCTCATACAGGCGAGACATGTCTGAACAGAGTTCAGATGCCGCGGATCACGTCCCAGTGCCATTGCGGCAAATCAGATACGCAGACCTCCACAGCGTCTAGCGCTGCGGTCGACAGCGGTGGAAAATTGGATGATATCGCTCGATCGATTAATAACTTATCTGACCTTTTAGGTCAATATGTGTCTGCTAATTCCTCTCAGAGGAAGCGACGCAGGCCGTTACCGGCCTCTACACGGAGCGAGTCAGATGTATCTGATATTGGGCAGAGTTCCCCTTTAAATTCGGATGGAGAAATATCCGATTCAGATGCGGACGAGCCGCAGGGGCGTTTCCTCTATGACGAAGCGTACGGAGGCATTAATTGAAGCCATGAGAGATATACTACAGTTACCGGAGGAGGTAACTAGTCGTCCTGGTAAATCAGCACGCATTTTCCAGGAGTCCCGTGCTTCGCGCACAACATTGCCAGCTCTGGATGAGCTTAATGGTGTAATAGAGGAGGAACGTCTATGTCCAGATAAGCGTTTTCATGGAACGCATTTCTTTGATACACTTTATCCTTGCTCTACGGAGTTAAAGGCTAATTGGACTTCTGCTCCTGAAGTGGATGTGTCTTTGTCTCAGCTTAGTAAATCCTCTCTACTCCCTATTAAGGGAAAAGCGAGCTTACAGGAGCCTTTGGATAAAAAGGCAGAATTGGCGGCAAAAGCAAGCTATGAGGCTGCGGGTCATGGATTTCGAGCAGTGCTAGGATCCATGTGTGCTGCTAGAGCTTCTCTAAGCTGGTTGGCACGTCTGAAGACGGAGTTGCAAAATGAATCTCCGTTATCTGAGATACGGGAAACCTGTTATACCTTTGATGCCGGTCTGGATACGGCATCTCTGCTGGCCAAAGTGCAAGCTTCAGCGGTCACAGTCAGAAGAGCTTTATGGCTCAGACAGTGGGCCGGGGACGCAGTTTCCAAACAAGGGTTGTTGGCCTTACCTTACAAGGGTGGCCATCTTTTTGGATCCGACCTCACAGAGCTGATTTCCAAGGCTAAGGCGAAGGAATCAGCATTACCACAGCGAAGGGCCATGGCCTCGGTGTCCAGTAAGCCTGGTGTTTATAGTGGTCGGCGGTCCTTTCGGGGCCGAGGACGATCTAGTCACTCCTCGTGGGGATCGGGTCGTCCTTCTTTCTCAGGAAAGAAATCCTCTCAGAAAACTCGTACTCCCTGGAAGCAGAGTTTCCGCCAGAACAAGCGGGAACTTGACAAGAAAACCGCAAAGTCGGATTGACGCCAGGGGTCCACTCGAGGATTCTCGAGTGGGGGGTCGCCTGCTTCTTTTCAAGGAGACTTGGACGGCTCGCGTTCCAGATTCCTGGGTAACGCGGATAGTGTCGGCAGGCTATTTCATAGAGTTTGCTTCTCAACCCCCAAATGTTTTTTGTCAATCTCGCGTTCCGTCGGAACCCGAGCTTGTTGTCGCTCTACAGCGAGAGGTCGAATCGCTACTACAAAAGGGTGTAGTGATACCGGTTCCGTCAGAGGACCGAAGGAAAGGTTTTATTCCAACCTTTTTATAGTTCCCAAAAAGGAGAACAAATTTCGCCCGATTCTGGATCTCAAGCGATTGAACCGGCATGTCCATGCCCGGAAATTTCGCATGGAGTCGCTTCGTTCCGTTGTGGCAGCTCTGTCACAGAACGATTTTCTGGTGTCAATCGACATTCGCGACGCCTATTTGCATATTCCCATCGGAAAGGCTCATCAGCGCTTTCTTCGATTTGCCATAGGTCAGAATCATTACCAGTTCGTGGCTCTGCCGTTCGGCTTAGCCTCAGAGCCAAGGGTCTTTACAAAAATTCTGGCGCCCCTCATGGCACTCCTTCGAAGACAGGGGATTACGATTCTCCCTTATCTGGACGATCTTTTGATCGTGGCTTCCTCGGAGGAGGAGGCGTTGACGGCTCGGGATTTGTCTCTTCAGTTTCTGAAAGACTTCGGTTGGCTGGTCAATTGGGAGAAGTCGTCCCTGGAACCATCGAGGACAATTCTCTTTTTGGGAATGCATCTCGACACGTTTCGGTCGGTAGTTTCCCTACCACCAGACAAACAGTCATGTCTTCTTCGACATGTACAGATTATGACATCCTCAACGGCAATGTCCCTACGGAAGTGTATGCGTCTTCTGGGACTGATGTGGCGTCCATGGAGGCAATTCCTTTTGCCCAGTTCCACTCCAGGACTCTTCAAAGGTTCATCTTGAGTCGATGGAATCAGTCGCAATCGCTGGATTGCAGTGTCACCATTTCTCGCGCGGTGCGGGATTCTCTAGAATGGTGGTTACGGCCAGGGGCATTCTCCCTGGGGAAGTCTTTCCTCCCTCTGAAGTGGTCAGTCATAACCACCGATGCCAGCCTGACGGGCTGGGGGGGTGTTTGGAACAATCTCTGGATTCAGGGGGTATGGTTACCGGAAGAGTCTGTGCTTCCGATCAACATCCTGGAATTGAGGGCGATTTTCCTTTGCCTCCAACATTGGACGGTCCCTTTGAGCGGTCTGCCAGTCCGTGTGCAGACAGACAATGCGACGGCTGTCGCGTATATCAATCACCAAGGTGGGACAAGGAGTTCCAGTCTCATGGTAGAGGTGTCCCGAATTCTGATTTGGGCAGAGGCCAATGTACCAGCCATTTCGGCGATTCACATTCCAGGGGTTCAGAATATTACAGCGGACTTTCTCAGTCGCAGAAGGATGGATCCCGGGGAATGGAGCCTCCACCCGGAAGTCTTTGCACTACTGTGCTCTCGCTGGGGAACCCCCCAAGTGGTTTTGATGGCATCCAGGTCCAATGCCAAGTTACCGACATTCATGTCCAGGTACAAGGACCCGAAGGCGGTGGCGGTGGATGCTCTAGTGGCTCAGTGGGATCAGTTCGAGCTGATCTATGTATTCCCGCCGATATCCTTACTTCCTCTAGTGCTGCGTCGGATCAGACTAGAGAGAATTCCAGCTATTCTGATAGCTCCAGACTGGCCAAGAAGGGTGTGGTTCTCGACAATAATGTCGCTGTTGGCGGCACCTCCGTTTCCACTCCTTCTTCAACCGGACTTGTTGACTCAGGGGCCCATTTGTCATCCGGATTTGATGTCCCTGCGTTTGACGGCGTGGCTCTTGAGACCGAAATCTTGACCCGTAGAGGTTTTTCAGCCGAGGTCATTGCTACCCTTCGTGCTGCAAGATGTCCGGCTACTTCTAGGATTTACCAAACAATTTGGGAAACCTTCTTTTCGTGGTGTGTGGGGTCTTCTCGGAACCCGAGAAAATTTTCCATTCCCAACCTGTTGGCTTTGCTGCAGCATGGGCTAGACAAGGGTTTGGCAGTTAGCAATCTGAAAGGTCAGATTTCTGCTCTGTCCTTATTGTTTCGGAGAACCATTGCTTCGAATAGAGACGTGCTCTCCTTTTTCCGAGGTATCTCTCGTAAGTTTCCGCCGTGGAAGGCACCCGTGTCTCCTTGGCGGCTCAACCTTGTTTTGGAGGCTCTTCAGCATAAACCTTTTGAACCTATGGTTTCTGCTAGCCTTTCTTTACTTTCTTGGAAGGTGGCTTTCCTTGTTGCAGTCACTTCCTTGAGGAGAGTTTCTGAATTGGCAGCTCTTTCTTGCTCGCCTCCTTTTCTGGAGTTTTTTCCGGATCGTGTAGTGCTTCGCACTCGGGGTGATTTTTTGCCTAAAGTGGTGTCACAATTTCATGTTAACCAGGATATTGTGTTGCCTTCACTCTGTCCGGATCCGAAGAATACGAAAGAGCGAGATTTACATCAAGGTGCTTCGGCAGTGCAGCTTTGCCGAGCGGCGACTTGGCGCTCTGTCCACACGTTTACAAGGTTTTATAAAGTGGACGTCAGTGCTTCCGCTGATGCAGCCCTCGGACGTAGGGTCCTGCAGGCAGCTGTAGTTTAAAGTTCTGGATGAACTTGTGTTTAGCGCTGGTTGCGCTTTGTTATTAAGGTTGTTGGGTTTCTGCCTTTTGTTGGTTTTTTCCCACCCTTATTTTTGAACTGCTTTGGGACGTCCCATCAGTAATGAATACTGTGGCTCTCTTCCTTCATCTGCAGCTGAAACACGGATTTTGGTAAAGACTTACCTGTAAAATCCTTTTCAGCGAAGGAAGGAAGAGAGACACAGCACCCTCCCACGGCAGAAGTGTGTTGATGTTTTCAGATGCAGCGCGACCCTTATCTGATAGCGATTATCTGGGCTGAGGTCAGCGCGCTAAGGCTCTGTTCCAGCATCGCCAGCTCATCGCAGTAGTCAGGTTCCGTGAGTAGTACCTGGAACTCTGTGGTTTTTGGCTTTCTTTGCATGCATAACCTGTATCCTTGTGTTTTTTCTCTGAAGTTCCTTCAGAAGGGGTTATGTTGCTCCGCTGGTGATTTTGGCTCTTTTCCTAAAAGCTTTGATACGACTGGAGCTGAGTAGGAGGAGCCCGAGCTGGAGGGGCCAGCCAGTCATCACTCTTTTGATCTGAGGTAACATCCTGATCTGGGGCTCCGCCTACCCATCAGTAATGAATACTGTGTCTCTCTTCCTTCCTTCGCTGAAAAGGATTTTACAGGTAAGTCTTTACCAAAATCCGTGTTTTATCTGTTTTCACAAATTTTCTTATCTCCACTAGGTTGCTGATGTATCTTTTGGTGAAGATTCAATTCCCAGAACGGGCATCCTCTCCCCCATTTCTGAAAATGCTGCTTGTCTTAATGTGATCTGCAATTATCAGTCAGTTGATCTCAACAGACTCCAACATAAAACTGTGAAAGAAATTGATGAAGATGTTTCTTCTGATCTCCCTGACATTGTGAACTCTGTTCTTACTCATGTTTTTAGTGCTAAAGAAAACACTACATTACCCGGTAATCAGTTTCACATTCTTATGCAATGCTTATATTTGTCGTATAACTTAGGGCAGGCATAAACTGGGATTTTGTTGGCCAATACATCTAGAAACAACCCTTGACTTCTAATGCTGTGGAATATTTCTCCTAGTCTCATTGTGGGACACAGACCATGGGTGTTATGCTGCTGCCACTAGGAGGCTGACACTAAGTTGAAACAGTTAGCTCCTCCTCTGCAGTATACGCCCTCCTGCTGGCTCCAAGTGAACCAGTTCTTGCATAGTGTCCGTAGGAGGCACACTGGTCTGGTCTTCAGGCCTTTTATTATTTTACCCTTTATTATTTTTAATTTTTCAACTGGATGATAGGGGCAACAGAACCATTCAAGACTCTAATTTCTCCAAACCAACAACAGGCGAGCACGTGCGAGTGTCGTATCCACGTGCCATGCCTGAGCTGACTTGCGGGTGATGGGTCCCTTAAAGGGCACCGATCTCCCCACACCGACTTACGGACGAGCACATGGAGTGTCGCCTCCATGTATCCTCTGCCCCAGCCAGGCCTATGCCAGACATCCAGCCTTGTCCCAATCCTAGAGGATTGAACCCCTTCGGATTTACAGAGGCTCCTATGGCGTCCGTACAGCCCCCACTGAATTGCCACTGACTGAACAGCGGCGACGAATGGAGAGCAGACGGTCCCTCTCCACCTCCCTATCAAAGGGATGGTGGATTGAGGGCTCACTGCACCGTCCTTAATGCAGCTGACCTGAAGGTTCTCAGTCCGGGTCCTGCGCTGCGGCGGTCTCCAGACCGGGACGCACACCATCGGTAAGTGTGGGGCCCTGGATGTAGTGTGACGAACGCAGCGGCTCTGGCGGCAGGCTCCAGCATCACTGGACGTAATGCTTGGGCCACGGATTCTCCCCTCCTCTGGGTGCATTTCAGCCGACGGGAAAATTTAAGCCCCGGCTTAGGCCTACGCTATAGAAACTCCGCCCCCCGCCGGCCCCCATCATGACGTTGCAGCAGGTGCTCCGCCTTTTTTTCTGAAGGTTTTGGCGCCAACTCCGCCCTCCTATTGGCACGTCTCGCCCCTGCGAGACTTCCCCTGGACAAATCTCGCCATCTTTATTCGCCGCCGCTTCCTGGAGGGAAAATAGCACTGTGACCGCTATCACGTCTCCCACTCGGCGAGACTTCTGGGACCCTCAGCAGCCATCTTTTTTGCTGGCACCTGCAGTCTACTCACATATAGGGCACTCTTCACAGCATCGGTACCAGTTTCATCGGACCCTTATAGCAGGCTGTATCAGTCACCGGCCATTCTTGGTTGAATTCACTTGCTCTTGTCAGAGAACAGAAGCAGGTTGAGGCTTGGCAAAAAACTGGCATGAGTGACTGGCTTGGTAGCCCTGGTCCTGTTGACTGTTTGTTTGCCATGATACCTTAAGTATATATATATATATATATATATATATATATATATATATATATATATATATATATATATATATGCCCTTCCCTGCATGGACACATGTCTCTCCCTAAAGCACTTAGAAGGGCTATCAAAACACATACCGTATATTTTTTTTTTCTCACACCAGGACACGATGGCCTCTGGCCAGTCTGTGTTACCATGGGGATGGAGTTCTCTCTTCTGCAGCACATGTTCTGAAACTGTAACGATATAGAGAACATTAGCTTAGTCCCTGCACAAACAGAAGCCCACAGCCATTGGACACAGAGTTCTTAGTTCTGCACAATCCCCAACGCACTCTGGGGCCCTCCGCCGCTACCAACCCAGCGGAGAACCGCTCACATGCAGTCTCTGGACTGGGGTAAGGCCTGAACCGCCCCCATAGATAAATATATAATAGTCCTTCCCTACATGGGCTCTGCTACATACTACCCTCCGCCGCTACTGACCCCAGGCATACAGGCCTATCCCTAAGGCATTCAGAATGGATAGTGCCCATGGGGAGAGAGAGTGCTTGCCTCGGCAGCACATATACTAAAATCGGAATGATACAGACAGTTTCGCATGGCTCTGCACAAGGATGGCATGCAGCGTTCCTCTAGCCAGTTCAGCTGTTGGCTGAGTGGTTAAGCTTCTGGTTTATGGAATAGAATACTTCAGTTAAGGCCCTGGGGTCAAGACTCACATGGGCCCTGTGATTAATCCACCACTGAGCCTAGCCACCCCAAAGTGTGCTTTGTCAGTCGCAATCCATGGCTACTCTGGCCAAAGAGATTGAACATCTCTGTGATGTCGCTACGGATCGTAGCGTTTGCAGAACTGGCAAGAATGGATCCTTTCCTACACAGGAGCTGTCGGCTAGTAGGGCCGCAAGCATTCTAGAAACGTACAGACGACTAGAAATCGGATCCTTATGACCTTACCCGAACAATTAAGTGCCTTGGCGTCCGTTAGTTCTGTCTCTCGCTCCACAGGTTTACAGCTTATGTGGGGTATGAATTGGATGTTTTTCTGGATCAGAGTTCAGGAAGATCAAACAGAGACTGATGGTTGACATAGATTCCGGTTCTGTACCGGATCACGCAGCGCCCTTCAGTGGACAATACGCCCTAAAAGAGCATTTGTCATGCTCCCAGAGGTTTGAGTTATAGTCAGCGGGCTCAGGAAGCAACAGGTCACATAATCCACAGCAAAAGCCTCTAGAAGTGAGGTATCCTTCTTTAGCTGAACCTCCTGTTGTAGTCTGTCAGCACTTCGACTGGCATCTAGAAACCCGGATCATTAATTTAAGGTCCTCGGACCTTCAGATGAAGAATCTGAGTCTCCGTCCTTTAGACTCCGGAACAATAGTGCAGCACAGCTGGCAATCAGCTATACCATCGTGATCAGTTCGGCATTATGGTTCAGACAATGGAAAGCGGTCTGCGCCCTAAAAGGTCCCTGACTTTTTCCTTACCATAGGCCAATCAAGAATATAAGGATCCACTCGAAAGGTTCTGGATCTGTGAGACCTAGGTCTCTGACATTTCCCACTCAGTGATTCTCAGCGTTATCATCCGGCACCCTCAATGTAGACGGCCGCCCGTATCTGGCTTCTAAGGCCTGCTCTTCAGCCGTTCGCATTGTATGGGCCAGAGAGAAAAAAAATGTAGGCGCCAGGACAAAGTCTTCTTTCTAAATCAGACCCACCCCGTCATGATTGAGTCTTTGGTCCGGTTCTATATAAGCGTAACAGTTGATTTGGTGGTCCTCTGCCCTGTTCGTGGTCCTTAAAAAAAAAAACAAAAAACAAATCTGTTACGTAGGCTATTCAAGCAGTCTGAGCCAGAAACCCATTGCTTTCGGCCGCTGGCACTTGCCTGTTCCTGAGTGTCACTGAGACCTTTTTCTCAAACTAAAAAAAAAAAAACGAAAATACTTTCTCCCGATCCAATGGCGAGAGATTGACCGCTGACGCCAGCCTCCCAGGCGGGACATGAGTCTCTTGTCATCATTCTCTTCAGCGATGCTGGTCAACTTGGGAGTCGAGTCTTCTGGTTGATGTTCTAGTAATCTGAGCAGTCCAGTTAGCCCGGCAGCGGTTCTATTATCTCCTTCCAAGTTCTCCCCATCCGAATTCAAGAGTATTACACCAAGGTAACGGCAT
The DNA here is from genome assembly GCA_033576555.1 of Oophaga sylvatica. Lineage (NCBI taxonomy): Eukaryota > Metazoa > Chordata > Amphibia > Anura > Dendrobatidae > Oophaga > Oophaga sylvatica. The sequence goes on from JARQOD010000004.1 coordinate 434,314,650, forward strand.
AAAACATGCTTCAAACGGGTACCCGCAGCGGGACGGCCTCACGCGACGTAGCCCCCTCTCCCCCAATTCTCCGATGGGAAGACAGGGATCACTTGGTTATTCCGTGGCTTTAGTTTTGTCCTGTAGCCCACTTCAGGGCCTCATTAACCAGGGAAATTCGCTTGGTTATTCAGGAGTGGCACCACGTCTACTCGGCTATTCAAGAGTTGTCCACGTCAGTGGCGTGTCCATCCCTGTAGGGTTTAGGGCATATTTCGGCATGTTCATGACTCAACCTGCGTGCACTAAAGACTCTGAGGATGTGTGTCCTGAGGTCGCCTTTCTCATGTAGCCTACTTCAGGGCCTGATTAACCAGGGAAATTCGCTTGGTTATTCAGGAGTGGTACCACATCAAAGCGTGCCCATCCCAGTAGGGAAATAGGGCATATTCTACACAGTTGATGACCATCCACTGGGCTTTTCTTTTTTGGATGCAGACAAAACAAGTTCACAGGGCTGCAAGGCCGTGTTTTAGTTTAGTCTGTACACCTCTTCGAAGCACTAGTCACACTCTGACTTTCGCGAGCATGGTTCTTAGCACATGTACTCTGCAAAAAGATGGTAGTGCATCTTTACACAGTCAGTACATGAGGTTCTATCGGTTACATTGTTTCCCACCCATGGACTGCTGTGGGACGTTCCATGGTCTGTGTCCCCCAGTGAGGCGAAGGAGAAATAGGGATTTTTGTGTACTCACTGTTAAATCCTTTTCTCAGAGACGCTCATTGGGGGACACAGCGCCCACCCTTTTAGCTTAACCGCTTCTGATTGTTTCTCTCACTCGATGTGTTGCTTTCTAATATGATGCGAATGATCGTACTCTGATGTTAATTATCTCCTACTGCTTTTGCACTGAACTGGTTCACTTGGAGCCAGCAGGAGGGTGTATACTGCAGAGGAGAAGCTAACTCATTTTGTTTCAACTTTGTGTCAGCCTCCTAGTGGCTTCAGCATAACACCCATGGTCTGTGTCCCCCAATGAGCGTCTCTGAGAAAAGGATTTTACGGTGAGTACACAAAAATCCCTATTTTTTTTTTTCTTGTTTATTGTCATTTTCCAGCCATTAAACACTTCAAATGCGTGCTTTATAGTCCCATTGGTTCCTTAAAAGGTTTTGTCCACTACTAGGCAACCCCTTCTCAATCTGAATGTTTGCCACTGTTAAAATAAAAACACCTGTTCGCCACCCCCCATGCCTGCGCCTTGCCTGCCGTGTCCGGAATCGTGTTTCAGGGGCTCACGAGAGGTTTTGTCACGTGAGCAATGCGCCCAATCTGCGCCGACATCATTGTTCTGCCTTCGGACTTTAAGCTATCAAGAGAGCTGCGGCTGGTCGCTCACTGCCTCTAGATTACTTAAATGTCCAAAGGCGGTAACAGTGACGCCATCTCCAATTGAGCGCATGGCTCATGTGAGCCCCAGGAATGCTTTTGCTGGAACAGTGCCGGTACGGGAACTGAGTATATGTGTTCATATTTTAACAGTGGCAAACATTCAAATTGAGTAGGGGTTTCCCTTGTAGCGGACAACCCCTTTAAGGCTGTGTGTAAACATTGGCTTTTTTTTTTTTTTTTTGTCAAAACACTTCATTTTTTTCATGCAGAAACAACTTATTCATAGAATGTCAGAGTTGGAAGGGACCTTCATGGTCATCATGTCCAACCCCCTGCTCAATGCAGGATTCACTAAATTATCCCAGATCTATGCCTGTCCATCTAAAGACTTACATTTAAGGAGAACTCGCCACCTCTCGTGGCAGCCTGTTCCACTCATTGATCACCCTCACTGTCAAAAAGTTTTTCTATATCTAATCTGTGTTTTCTCCCTTTCAGATATTTGTAGACCGCTATTAAGTCTCCTCTTGGCCTTCTTTGCAAGCTAAATATTCCTAGATCCTTTCAATTGTTCCTCATAGGACATAGTTTGCAGTCTGCTCACCATCCTGGTAGCTCTTCTCTGAACTTGCTCCAGTTTTTTAAAATGTGCCCAGAACTGGACACAGTATTCCAGATTCGGCCTGACCGAGGAGGAGTAGAGGGGGGTAATTACTTCACGTGATCTAGACTCTATGCTTCTCTTAATAAATCCTAGAACTGTCTGCCTTTTTTGCTGCTGCATCACACTGTTGACTCATGTGCAGTCTGTGATCTATTAGAATACCCAAGTCTTTTTCACATGTGCTGTTGCTTAGTTTTATTCCCCCCCCCCCCATTCTGTAGATGTCATTTTCTTGCCCAGATGTAGAATCTTGCATTTCTCAATGTTAAATACCATTCTATTATATATAAAAAAGAGACCAGGCACACTACCATATAAACATGAAATTGGGGAGGTGCAAAACCAGTAGTAAAAATGTGTAATACCAAAAGAACAAGAAAAAGTACTAATGTAAAGTATGCACACTACACCAAAAATAAAGAGCATGATACTACGGTAATAATAATGAAAAAAAGTATCAATTTTATTGATACACAAAAACAAGAAACATTAAAGCATGTGGCTATATCCACTCAGTCACCTGCATAAAATATGATGCACAACATAATATATCTGGTACAAGAACCGCCATATGAACGTGAAGCCGTACATGTTACGGCGATACGCGTGGGGCCACGGTCTTGGGCTTCCACTCATGGCCCTGCTCTTCTGCATGATTTCGCTCTGGTAACGTTCTTCCCCATGCTTTCTCACAATTGGGCTCTTTGAACGCTGTTTACTGCATTGACTGTTGGGGTATTTGGTTAGTCAGTGTTGTACAGGGTTGCTTATTCTAGCCCCATCTTGTTTTTCATGTTAAATTTAGCAATTCCCTGTGCCATTATCTTGGCATGGGTGTTTAGCCCATTATTTTGGTTCTTTGCGGAGGGGTCATTATGGCATAATTACAGTTTATCATTTTTTATGCTTTTTGATCTGTCACTACTTACCTGGATATCTTTGGGTTTCTCCCTCATGAGCCATATTATTGTGGGATTCATTTTTCATATGGTGATTCTTGTACCAGATATATTATGTTGCGTATCATATATTTTATGCAGGTGACTCTGAGTGGATATAGCCACATGTTTTTACTTATGTTTTAATGTTTGTTTTTGTGTGCCAGTAAAATTCATACTTGTTTTTCATTATTATTACTATCATTCTCTTTATTTTTTGGTGTAGGGTGCATACTTTTACAGTAGTAGTTTGTCATCAGAATTTTGTGCTTTGCATGGTTTTTTTGCCCAATGGAGCATGTGACTTTTTCAGCAGTTTTCAGCATTTTTCACCCATTGAAATGAGTGGTGAAAAAACGCTGAAAAAAAAACTTACCAAAAATGCAGGTATCAATTTTTGTAGTTTTTTTTTTTTTTTTTGTGCCAAAACCTGATTCTATAGAATAGGACTTTTTTTTTTTTCCTTCCAACACTAAACTTTATCAGCATGCACAAGAGACAAATCTATCATGTTTTAAACCACAGCAAAAAAAAAAAAGGCAATGAAAACATGCCGCAGAATAAAAACACTGAAAAACGCCTAGTGTGAACTTACCCTTATTGGTGTTAGCTGTCCCTCCCAGCTTTGCATCATCTGCAAATTTGATTAGTTTACCTTCAGGAAACTCTTATGGGGCGTTTTTCTAGTTGTTTATTAGCCTTTTGTTCACGTTTTCCTGAACCTCTTTCTGTAAATATTTTGTTAACATTTTTAAAACTTGTTTTTGTGGGTAATTTTCTAAAATAGTTTGAACTCCTATTAAGTAGTAAAACACTAGTGGTTTTTTTTAAGGTGATCACAAATTGGTCCCTCAAAGAAACCCATGCATCTTTGTGCCATTTTTTTGTAGCCTGCCCATTGACTTCTAATAATTAGTATGGGATGGATTCATAGCAGAAAATGCTTGAAGAATGGTCCGGTTACTTTGAAACACTAGTTTTTGGAAATACCGTAATTAGAATCAAAATACTGAGTGTATGTCCAGCAAGATCGTTTTTCAACAGAAGCAGTTTATGAAGAGTTGAGCGTATGAGTTTCTGTCCCCCCTCCCCAAGCATTTTCGGAGTAGACCCCAAAAGACTCGGCAAGAACATGCCCTATGTCTGCAGTATTTTGATGCAAAATTCTCCTTTTCTACCATGGGTTTTGAGACAAATGAAACCTGAATTATTACATACAATGTTTTCTGGAAGTAGACACCAGTCACATTGTGAAAATGCTACACAACACTTTATTCTCATAGGCAAATTAATTTGTTGAAAAGCTAAAAGTTTTCTAAAAAGAAAATTAAGCACAGGACTTCCTAAACTTTAATACCAGATGTACATAGTTCATGTATGACGCACGCTGGCCTGGGTGTAAATGAACTTAACAAAACCATCAACACAAAAAATGTTTGGTTTAAAATATTAAGAAAATTGTGTCGGTATCCTAATATTTGTTTGCAGATCTAAAATTCATGCAATTCTCACTTTTCTTCAGAAATCTTAATGCCAGAGTGGATTAATCAAGAACTGTCTCAAAGTAGTCACTGGGGATCCTCTGTTATTGAAAAATGGTACCCGTTATCTGGAATGTCTGGTGCCAGCGGTAATCTCATGGAATCGTTCAGGTAAGAAGTCTACTGGATCCAGTCCAATATTTTATTTCCATCCCTTCATAGCCTCTATCAATGTGACTATGTGAAATCAGTGCTTGGTCATCTCTGCAGCCGCTATTCCACTTATTTAGGATTGGTTTCTAGATAGCGCTATTATACTTTAACATTAGTAAATTATTTTACAATCTACTTGGTCGGTTCAGCATTCAGTTTACTAGCGGTTTCTAGGAAGACCATCTAGGCAGAGAACATACTGGCTGAGCCAATACTGAAATGGTAGGACATTGCTTCCAGATTGCAGGACTGACAAATGGCTCTCATCCCAGTGTGACATGAGAGCCTTGTGCTGGCCAAAATGTTCTCATCTGCACATGACTTGTCCGCATGGTAACTGAAGTTCAGAGTTATTACTGGAATTGTCTTTCAAATGAATCGAGATTCCAGTAATATTTACAGGGAATTCATGTTCATAGTCCGAGAAGACCTTTCTTGCTTACATTGACGTTCTTTTATTATTTTTTAATTTTTTATAGTGTCTCAGACACTGTTTTATTCAATGAAAACTATAACAAGGAAATGGGAACCTGTCAAGTGACTCCTTCTGCCTGAGAGTAACTCACACTGGCTCCATCATTACAATTTTATAATGTAATGCTGTGGCATTTCAGAGAAAAAGGAGCCAGGGTCAAGGTCCTAGCTATGCTCAAGGCTTCATTCACACATCTTTGTGTTTCCGTCCAAGAGAAACTGACTGATTTTTCTCTCAGGTGTCACCCTATAGTTACATCTATTTTTCTTCTTTTTTTTTCTGAAGCATGTGAACTGAACTTTATGTATTGGCTCTTAACAATATATTACCTGTTTTTCGGATTCTAAGACACACTTTTTTTTTTCCCCAAAATTTTGGGGGAAAATGGGGGTGCATCTTATAATGCGAATATACCTTACTGGCTGCGATGGAGCAGGGTCGCTGCTGGAAGAGGCAAGAGTGGAGAATTGCTGAAGGCTGGGATGAGGGGGTGTTCGGATGTACGACGCTGCGGGTGTTTGGTGGTGCTGGGTCTCCGCCGACATTTTGTGAAAGCCCGGAGCCCCAGCACTTCAATGATTTACTATGCGGTGGACTCCGGGAAAATGGCTGCCAGAGGCGGCGCATGCGCAGATGGAGATCTCAGGAGATGAGATCTCAGTGCCAAGATCTCCATCTGTGCATGCTCCACCCCTTGCAGCCATTTTCCCAGAGTCCACTGAATAGTTAATCATTGAAGTGCTGGGGCTCCGGGCTTTCACAAAATATCAGCGGAGACCCAGCACTACCAAACACCCGCAGGATCACACATCTGAACATCCCTGCCTGCTGCATCGCTCCACTCTTGCCTCCTCCAGCAGCGACCCTGGGGGCCTGCACCACCTAACACCCGCAGTGTCGCACATCCGAACATCCCTTTCTCCCAGTCTGGGATCCGCAGCATCGCCCCACTCCTGCCTCCTCCAGCAGCGACCCTGGGACCCCTCTTCACCGCAGCCACCAACCCTGGTAAGCAACAAGACACATGGATTGTAAGAAGCTTTTTTCTTTTTTTTTCTTCCTATTTTTCTCTCTCAAAATTTGGTGTGCATCTTATAAACCGCAAAATATGGTAGTTTAAATGGATGAAACTAGGATTGAAACTGATGTACTAATGTCATCTATCTGTTCTCTGATTAACATTGCTCCCCAAAGATTCTAAAGGCTGAGTCTGATCCGCAAAACTGATGAAAAGACGACGTGCTCTGAGTTACATGGATCTATTTTTAACTCATTGAGCCATACAAATATCAAACTGTATGGATCAGTGTGGTGAGCGTGAAAAATAGACAATCCTAGGACGTGTTACATGTGTGTGTGTGAATGTATCCTTACCATCAGGTCTCTCTCTGTACACTTATTGGGAGACACTTCTCAAGCAAGCAGAACTGGGCAAGGAGAAGCCAGCAGCACCCACCTCCTTGTCTAGTAATGTGCTAGTTCATGTCTCTGAAACAATGTAGCGATTAATGATACAATCGTTCACTGCTCCATTCATCCCTATGGGGCTGCTGAGCACTGTGCTTGGCTTATTCTTTATCACTTCATTGTGGGACACAGGTAAACATGGATCTATGCTGCTGTCGCTAGGCGGCTGAAACTAGGCAAAATAAAAAAGAATTAGCTCCTCCTCAGCAGTATACACCCACTGACTGACACAAAGCTCGTCAGTTTTAGCTTAGTCTTGTTGTTCTCCACTGGCAGAACCTACTGTCAGGAAGACCAATCTGACAACTTGCATAAATCACCAGGGCGGAACACGCAACCAATCTGTCATGCTAGAGGTCTCACAGATTTTGGCCTGTGCCGAAAGGAAAGTACCAGCTTTGTCAGCGGTTCACAATCCAGGTGTGGACAACTAGGCTGCCGACTTCCTAAGTCGTCAAGGTCTCTCCTCGGACAAATGGTCAGTAAAGCCACCGGTGTTCGAACAAATCTGCCAGAGGTGGGGCACTCCCAATGTCGTGACCCACTGGCGATCATTTACGATGCCCTGGCTCATCTATGGTCCATTTCAACTTTTGTACCTTTTTCCACCATTTCTTCTGATTCGCAGACTCGTCAAGAAGATTAAGGCAGAAGGAGTTCCAGTCTTTCTAGTGGCTCCAGATTGACCAGGAAGAGCCTGGTCCACAGAGTTTGTCAAACTGCTTTCAGACATTCCATGGAAGCTTCCAGATTGACAAGATCTAATCTCTCAGGGTCACCTCTTCCACCAGAATTCTGGGTCTCTCAATTTAATGGCATGTCTGTTGAAACCGCAGTCCTGAGAAAGGCAGGCTTCTTTTCCCAGGTCATTCAGACCATGATGAAGGCAAGGAAACCCTCGTCTTTGCATGTATCATCGGTCCTGGAAAGCCTTCTTTTACTGGTGTGAAGACACACACAGCTCCCATGTCTTTTTACCTTCCATCTACGTTGGCCTTTTTGCAGTCAGGACTAGAGTCCAGTTTGTCTCTTAGTACCCTCAAGGGCCAGGTCTCGGCACTCTCAATCCTGTTCCAACTAAGTTTGGCATCTCGCCCCCTGGTCAGGACCTTCCTTCAGGGTGTGGCACAGTTAGCGCCACGGTGGTATCCTCCCGTGGATTCGTGGGACCTTAACCTAGTTTTGGGCGTTCTTCAGGGATCTCCCTTTTAACCCATCCATGATATCCCATACTCTCTTCTTTCCTTGAAGGTTACCTTTTTGGTTGCGATCACTTCCATTAGACTGGTCTCTGAGTGAGCGGCTCTATCTTACCAATCCCCCTTCCTTGTTTTTCACCAAGATAAGGTGGTTCTTCGACCAGTGTCCTGCTTCCTTCCTAAGGTGGTTTTCCCGTTCCATATCAGTGAGGATATTGTCCTTCTGGCAAGTCACCAGTTCATCGCCTGGAAAGGTCTCTCCACAACTTGGACCTTGTCAGATCACTGTGCTCCTTCCTCTCAAGGAATACATCCTTCAGACGATTGGACTCCTTGTTTGTCATTACTGAGGGTCGCCGAAATGGACTCCCTGCCTCCAAATCTATCGCCCGCTGGATCCGTTTGGCTATTCTGGAGGCTTAAAGACGAGCCACCCCCACTGAGAGTGCGGGCTCACTCCTCTCTGGTGGTGGGGGCCGTTTGCCAACAAGCTTCTGCAACACAGATTTGTAAGGCCACTATCTAGTACTCTCTCCATACTTTTGCAAGATTCTATATGAAACACGCCTATGCTTCAGGTGATGACTGCCTAGGTAAAAAGTTGCTGCAGGCGACAGTCGCTCGCCTCCCAACCTGATTTGAGCAAGTTATTTTGCTCCCTCCCTTGGGACTGCTTTAGGATGTTCTATGGTTACCTGTGTCCCCCAATAAAGCGAAAAAGAGGGAGTTTTGGTACTCGCTGTAAAATCTTTCTTGTAGCTTTCATTGGGGGACACAGCACCCATCTTTACCTTTTTTTTGTGCCTATATTGGGTTTGAGAGCCTCCGTTGGACCTGTATATCGTTCTTGTTGTTGCTTCTCCTACTGATTTTTCACTAACTGACATGCTTTGTGCCAGTCGGTGGGTGTATACTGCTGGGGAGGAGCAAATTCTTTTTTTTTTCCTAGTATCAGCTTCCTTGCGACAGCAGCATACACCCATGGTTACCTGTGTCCGCCAATGAAGGCTCTAAGAAAGAGAGATTTTGCGGTAACAAATCCTTCTATTCTGCAGCTCCATACAGAATGTATGGAGCAGAGGGCGGTATTGAGCACTGCTGCTTCATTTATGAAGGATCAAAGTTTGTAAAAGAAAAAAAAAGTTTTACCCCTAAAATGGGGACAAACCTACCTATTATTGCTTCTTATAATATTAAGTGGAGTTGCGACAACGGGGTATCAACTAGCATGAGACCCTTTTTTTCTTTTTCTTTTTTGTTAATGTGTTAAGACTGTCCAGTCTATTTGCACTGTGTAGAAATTAGACCACTTTAGTAAATTGGCCCCTAAATGTTAACAGTTCTTGAGTAACACACTTTCTTTTTTGATTCCAGGCTGATAAGCGCAGCATCTTTTGATCAAGATGAGCAGAAAAGTGATCAAGAAATGACACATTACCTATCTGAGCTCTACCAGAAGAAAACTGATGAGTCTGTTGCTACACTCCAGGGGGAATACCAAAAGAAGCGTAAGCTCCGGTCACACTTGTTTTAACTGCTGTCACTTAATGCAGGACTTCACCCAACAGCTGGGGTTAGAGATGTCCGACCTATGACAAATGGCTGAGTGTCTTTGTTAAATGTGTTTACTGAAAGGCGTCTTCATAAAGCGGGGTTCTCCCCATAATTATCTGATAATGTTGGCTCCACCGCTACACGGAAACTGCACCTGCATCGATCAGACGTTTGACATTGTGAGGTGGTCATAGATATGCAAGATGAGAATTGCTTTAATTCTTATGCAGATACCGCTGTTAACTTGTATATCTTACTCTGTACCATGTGTTGCAATGTAGCCTGGATCCTGACTATTGGATGAGCAGACCTTGATTTATTGTTGGTACTTATTCAGGTCTTCCGTGTACTCCTGTGAGACAGAAAATGAAGTCCATGCCTCGTGCACTGCAAATGTTAAATGTTGCCAGATTAAATTCAAAGGCACAGAAGTTGCCGCCAGAAAGTGCTCCTGCTGAGAAAAGTTCCCAAGCGAAGAGAAGATCATCTGACAAGCCTGAAGGGAAGGCAGGGAAGCCGGCAGGTGAGAAACTCTTTCTGGAGGCCATATTGAAAATGCTGTACAATTTGTCATGTTGTTTTGGGTAATTGTTTTGTTGTTCTTATGTTGTGGCAATTGTATGAACAGGCATACAATCAGTATGAATATTGCCTACTAATGACATGTGGCCATTTTCCGGTATAAGGAGTAGTGGTACCTCCATATTGTTTTTTCCTTTGCTGGGAACATCTGTGATGGTAGACGTGTGGGGTAGCTAAATAAATTTTTTAGATTTGGTATCTTGTATATGTAAAAGTTCAATCAACACAATGAGTTCAGGCTTCATTATGTAATAAGATATTTTTTTTTTCCTACAGCTTTCAAATCTGAAGAGGAGCTCCATACCTATCTAATAGAAGACTATGATAAAATGGTGTCCGGCGAAGAGGATTCATTGTTGTCATGTGTCAGGAATTGTTTAACCACCATTAAGTCCTTCTTGAAATCAGCCAGCAGTAATCAGATAGAGGTGAATATAAGATTGTAGTTGGCTTTCTCCTCTCTGATTGCGGATGAAGCTGTGGTTGTGTGCAGCTTGTTTCTTATATTTTACAGATGGACTGCCTGGACAAAGTCAGATTTCTGCTGAAGACCAGTAAAATGATAAGACAGCTGTATGGGCAAAATCCACATAAAGTGGCGAAGCTTAGAGAGTAAGTGTCTGGTCTGTTCTCACTGTTTAGCTGCTTACAAAGCATTTTTCTGTTATTATTCATGTGGCTTTATTGTAGATGTCAGATTCAAGCGTTGCTAAGACTGGAGATCTGTGTGCAGTGTCCTGCTATACAAACAAATGAGGATGAACTGGAGCAAGTTGTGGAAGAGGTAATGATGAAATAAATGCTTTGTCCTTTGCATTACTTGGCTTGGAACTGAAAGTCTGTCCCAATTTGACCTTTCCTTTTATGACCCAATGAACATATGAAGAATAAAAAAGGGGTCTCCTACTACTCTTCATTTCCGTATAGAGTTGGAGGGAGAGGGTTTTTTATATGTTGTAATAGAACAAATAGTGTCAGTGCCTCTTCCATTGTACTTCTGTATTCAATTGTATTTGCAAGTTCATTTCTTTTCATTCTTTTCTTTTAGATTACGGATATGCTTCGAATTATTTCACTGACAGAAGATCCCTCGTATTTGACCAAATTTTTGGCAGAAGTCTTGACAGAGTATGTGCTTCACTTACAATGCACCTAATTTCTTGTATGTCATTGTAAAGGAATTCCCATCTTGTACATTTATGGTATATTTACAGGATATGCCTAAAAGTATAGTAGTTGGAAGTATCTCCAATGTGGCCCTGATGCTTACCACTGTGGTCACAATTCCCATTCCTCTGTATGGGAATTCCCTCCACTGAACCCTGCACACAATGTGCACCTGTTTTCGAGGTTGATGTTGGTCCCATTATTGGGACCTGTATATATCATACATTTATAGCATACTCTGAGGAAAAATGTGCAAATGGAAATACCCTTTTAGGACAGATTTATTTTCTCTACACAATTAGCATTTTTCATTGAAGCCACTAGCTCTGACAGCACTTTCACTTGTTGAAATAAAAGAAATATAATGAATATTTTCAGCTATCATCTGCTTCCAATTGAGTTTGATTATCTTGTAATCACCTGTGTAAATAGAAAAACTGGAGCAATTCTTCGCTCACAACTAAGGGCCCTGTCTCACATAGCGACTCACCAGCGATCCCGACAACGATATGAACTTGTCAGAATTGCTGCTGAGTCGCTACATGATCGCTGCTGAGCTGCCAAACAGGCAGATCTCAGCAGCGATCAGGACAGCGAGTACGCCGGTAACAAGCGACACACGTCGCTTAGTTACCGGCATACCTGCGCGCTGGTGAAGGGAGCTGGTAACCAAGGTACACATCGGGTTTCTAGGTGCGGGGCGGCGCCTAGAAACCCGATGTTTACCTTGGTTACCAGCTCCCCTGCACCAGCGCGCTGGTATCTAACGTAAACATCGGGTTTCTAGGCACCGCACGGCGCCTAGAAACCCGATGTTTACCTTGGTTACCAGCTTGAGCTCGCTGATCGCTTGTCTCCCGCCTGTCACACGCAGCGATGCGTGCTGGCCAGCGGGAGACCAGCGATCAAAGAAAAGTCCAGGACATTCAGCAATGATCAGCGATACCCAGCAGGGGGCTGATCGTCGCTGCATGTCAAACTTGGCGTGATCGCTTCTGAGATCGCTGTTGCGTCACAAAATTTGTGACTCAGCAGCGATCTCGCTATGCGAGATGGGGCCCTTAGTATGAATCTTATCATACGAAGGATTGGGGTGATTATGGCATTATACACACACATATATATTTATGGGAACAGCTAAGATCATGCGCAGAACCCTCAAACTCCCAGGCCTCTGGTAGAGGACCCAAGAATGAGAAAGGACAGCAAAAGGGTGAGAAGGAAGTTTTATTTATATATTGGACAGAGAGCTCAGATGTTGCTCCTGGGATCTGTTGTAGCCATTCTTCCAACTTAGGGGTCACTGCTCCAAGTGCTCCTATCACCACTGGAATCACTGTTGCCTACAAATTCCACGTCTTCTCCAGTTCTCCTTTGAGGCCCTGGTATTTCTCCATCTTCTCATATTCCTTCTTTCTGATGTTGCTGTCACTTGGCACTGCCACATCTATTAGCATTGCCATCTTCTGATCCTTGTCTACTATGACAATGTCTGGTTGGTTAGCCCACACCTGCTTATCCGTCTGGATCTTGAAGTCCCACAGGATTTTAGCCCTTTCATTCTCCACCATTTTTCCTGGGGTCTCCCACCTGGACTTAGCCCATATGCTGTGCAGATGTTCCTGTATACAATTCCCGCTACTTGGTTGTGGCGTTCAGTATACGCTGTTCCTGCTTGCATTTTGCATCCTGCCACTATGTGTTGGGCCGTTTCCGATGTTTCTTTTCATAGTCTGCACCTTGGGTCTTGTCTTAATTGGTATATTCCTGCTTTTGTGGATCTGGTACTTAGTGCTTGCTCTTGTGCCGCTATGTTTAGTGCCTCTGTGCTGTCTCGGAGTCCAGCTTTCTCCAGCCATTGGTTGGATTTCTCCATGTCAGCCACCTCCATTATCTGTCGATGGTACATCCCATGAGGAGGCTTGTCTTGCCATGGTGCTTCATGTTTCTGTTGTTCCTTCCTGACCACCCTCCTTTCTGTTGGTATACAATCTTTGGGTGTTAGACTTAGGGTAGAGACCTCCATGCATCGTGAGGAGCTTTCTTGTCTTCACATCTGCTCTGCAGCTTCCATCTCTTCTTTCGGCCAGCACACTATGCCAGCAGGGTATCTGATAACTGGCAGGGCATATGTATTGATGGCACGAATCTTATTCTTCCCATTGAGCTAGCTGTTCAGGACCTGTCTTACCCTTTGATAGTATTTGGATGTTGCTGCTTTCCTTGCCTCCTCATCATAGTTACCGTATCCCTGTGGGATCCCGAGGTACTTGTAGCATGTCTGTACATCTGCTACGTGCCCTGCTTGTAATTCCACTCCATCGGTCTTGACTACCTTGCCTCTTTATTGCCAACCGGCCGCACTTCTCCAGTCCGAAGGACATCCCGATGTCTTCGCTGTAAATCCTTGTCAGGTGGATCAATGAATTGATGTCTCGTTCGTTTTTCGCATACAGCTTGATGTCTTCCATGTAGAGGAGATGGCTGATGGTTCTTCCACTCTTGAACTTGTATCCATAGCCATACTCTGTAATTATCTGACTGAGGGGGTTCAGGCCTATGCAGAACAGAAATGGGGACAATGCATCACCTTGGTATATGCCGCATTTGATGGATACTTGTGCTGTTTGTCTTGAGTTGACTTCTAATGTTGTTCTCCATAGCCCCATTGAGTTTCTGGGGAAGGTTCTTAATTTCCTGTTGACATTGTAGAGAGCCAAGCATTCACAGATCCATGTGTGTGGCATTGTCATAGGCTTTCCTGTAGTCAATCCAGGCTCTGCTGAGATTGGTCTGTCTGGATCTTGAATCTTGAGCGACTGCTCTATCTACTAGGAACTGGTGCTTAGAGCCTCTGTTGTCGGTCCCAATGCCTTTCTGAACTGCATTCATGTACTAGTTCATATGGTTCTGTAGCTTGGTGGCTATGATGCCCGACAGGAGTTTCCATGTTGTTGTAAGGCAGGTTATCGGGCGGTAGTTGGCTGGAACTGTTCCTTTATGATGATCCTTCAAGGTCAGTACTGTTCTACCTTGTGTTAGTCAAGCTGTGTGGTGGCCTTCTTCTAGCAGTTGGTTCATCTGGTTTGCCATGCTTTCATGTACCGCTGTTAATTTCTTCAGCCAATAGGTGTGGATCATGTCTGGACCAGGTGCTGTCCAGCTCTTCATGTTCTTGACCCACTGTTGGATGTCTGCTTCTGTAATGGTGACTGGTTCTTGCTCCAGGTGGTTGCTGTGCTTCATTCTCAGATCTTACAGCCACATTGCACTGGTGTTGTGTGTTTTTTCCTTCTCCCATGTGTCCCACCAGTATTGTTCAGTCTCTGCTATTGGTGGAGTTGCTGCCTTTGTGCTGTTACTCTGTAGTTGGAGTACACTTTAGATGGTTCCTTGGAGAACAGGGCATTTTTCTTCTTGGCCTCAGCTCTCTCTAGTGTATCTCCCTAGACTTGCAGCAAGTGCTGTGAGCCTTTGTTTAGCAGTCTCTAGGGCTTCAGGTCTTTGTACTTTTCCAGCTTGGTTTTATTCTTGATCTTTACACCCTTCTGTATTTCTGTTAGTTGGCTAACTTTCCTTTGTGTCACCTTGATTTTTGTCTCCAGCCTTCTTTTCCAAGGGCGGCACATACTTCTGTTCTTGCTGGTTGTATAGCAAAGCATTTCCATGATTGCTGAGGCAGTAGCATAGATTAGTTGGAGTTATGGTGGTGGTAGGTAATGATGCAAGTGCTCTATTGACATCTTCTAGCATGCTGTCTGGTGATGTTTCTTTGCTGAGCCTTGGCAGTCGATCTCTGGTATTGGTGGTATTTAGTTAATCTAAGATCTTCTGTTTCAGAAGATCCGCTGCAGTGCTCTCTAGTTGCAGGACTGGATCAGGGGGTGTAGTTTCAGGGGGTCGCACATGTTCTTCTTCCAGGTCTTCATGTGGGGTGGATTTGCAGTGCAGTTGATCCATCTCACGTTGTGATAATAGCTTTCTCTTTATGATATTGAAACGTTGGGTGATTAGTTGTTTCTCAGTCAGTGGACATGCAGGTCTTGTGTCCATCCAGAGTTTCCTCATACGCTTCATATATCCTCTCTCATTTAGTCTGCTGTTATAGTAGCGTTTCATCAGATCCAGGTTCCCTTGCCTTGTCCATGTATGGTTTGTTCCAGTAGCCCATTTATCAGATTGTCTGGGTTCCTCGACATCTGACGCGGACCTTGTTAATCCGGGTGACGTCCAAGCCGGCATGACTCGTGACACTCATGTTTATTGAGGTAGGCACTATAGTGTTAGTAGTCTTGCCAAAAGACCACTACTGGTACATTACTTCCAACAGGGCAGAGCTGGGATTTGAATCCCAGTCTCCCACATTGGTGGGTGTGCACTTTTAACAACTATAACAGCCACCTAAGGTAGTATTATAGTGTTAAGAGCCTTAGTATAATATTATATATGTTTATATATATATATATATATATATATATATATATATATATATATATTATATATATATTATTAATAAAAAATACTCTGTTGCAAAAAAACAACAGTGAACATTAAGTGCTAATTAAAAGATGAAAAACACAGGGTATTTGGTTAATACTTTTTTCAGCTGCAGATGAAGGAAGACAGCCACAGTATTCATTTCTGATGGGTAGGCGGAGCCCCAGATCAGGATGTTACCTCAGATCAAAAGAGTGATGACTGGCTGGCCCCTCCAGCTCGGGCTCCTCCTACTCAGCTCCAGTCTAAGATTTGAGGTCCAGAGGATGGTCGCTGCTAATGCAGCTCCTCAGAAAATTTTATTATTTTAATATTCGGACAGGAGACTTGGATCACTAGTTGGTCTAGAGGTCTCAGGGGTATCAGCGCTGCTGTACCCCAACCTCTCCCTTGGCGGATCTGTATTTACTCAAAGTCCCTGCAGAATCCTTGCCGGCCCTGGGGATGAGGAGAGCTTCCCTGGCGGGAACGCAAACCACACGTGCGGTCACTGCGTTCTTCGCCCTGGGGGGAAGCATGGGCACTGCGCCAGAAACCCCTGAGGGTCCCTGTGGCGCCTTGGCTGGTGAGTACTCCACACAAATTTTAATAATAATTATGTGTGAGTGCTTTAGCGTCTGAATGAGCAGCGCTATTACTAATGTCAGCGTTACTATGTCAGTATGCGTCAGCGCTGCTGTGACAGCGCTACTACATGTAATGTCAGTATGCTTCAGCGCTGCTGTGACAGCGCTACTACATGTAAATGTCAGTAAGCTTCAGCGCTGCTGTGACAGCGCTACTACATGTAATGTCAGTATGCTTCAGCGCTGCTGTGACAGCGCTACTACATGAAGATGTGGTGATTTTTTGTCCGCAGGCAGATAGCTGCAGGACAGGGAGGGAGCAGGAGCGGGGAGAGTTCGCGCTCATTATTTGAGCTAGCAGGGGGCGTGGCCTATCTATCCCGGTCTTTTGAGCAGGAAGACGCGCGCTCTGGCTTTTCTCCTGCGACCCCCTCACTGTGGCGGCCATTACTCAGGCTCCTGGGCTCCTCGGACCGCTCCCCTCCTCATATAGACACCACGGCCAGCTGGGTGAGTGTGGATTCCTCACCCCGCAGCGCAGCGATCGCTATCCTGCAGCTGCAGTCTCATCAGAGACATAAAAATTGGCTGGGGCTCACAAATATATATATATTTTGGTGAGTTTGCAATATTAACCCCTTTGAGGGTTATTTCTACCTGCTAAATTTGCTGACTGAATACCGCTGGGGTAACTCTGCTTGGTGGAGCGTTAACCCTTCAGCGTTTTGAAAAAAAAAAAAAAAAAAAACCGCATAGTTTTTTGCTGGTATTACCGCTTTGACCTGCTCATACAGATGAGACATGTCTGAACAGAGTTCAGATGCCGCGGATCACGTCCCAGTGCCATTGCGGCAATCAGATACGCAGACCTCCACAGCGTCTAGCGCTGCGGTCGACAGCGGTGGAAAATTGGATGATATCGCTCGATCGATTAATAACTTATCTGACCTTTTAGGTCAATATGTGTCTGCTAATTCCTCTCAGAGGAAGCGACGCAGGCCGTTACCGGCCTCTACACGGAGCGAGTCAGATGTATCTGATATTGGGCAGAGTTCCCCTTTATATTCGGTTGGAGAAATATCCGATTCAGATGCGGACGAGCCGCAGGGACGTTCCTCTATGACGAAGCGTACGGAGGCATTAATTGAAGCCATGAGAGATATTCTACAGTTACCGGAGGAGGTAACTAGTCGTCCTGGTAAATCAGCACGCATGTTCCAGGAGTCCCGTGCTTCGCGCACAACATTGCCAGCTCTGGATGAGCTTAATGGTGTAATAGAGGAGGAACGTCTATGTCCAGATAAGCGTTTTCATGGAACGCATTTCTTTGATACACTTTATCCTTGCTCTACGGAGTTAAAGGCTAATTGGACTTCTGCTCCTGAAGTGGATGTGTCTTTATCGCAGCTTAGTAAATCCTCACTACTCCCTATTAAGGGAAAAGCGAGCTTACAGGAGCCTTTGGATAGAAAGGCAGAATTGGCGGCAAAAGCAAGCTATGAGGCTGCGGGTCATGGATTTCGAGCAGTGCTAGGATCCATGTGTGCTGCTAGAGCTTCTCTAAGCTGGTTGGCACGTCTGAAGACGGAGTTGCAAAATGAATCTCCGTTATCTGAGATACGGGAAACTTGTGAATGGTTAGAAACGGCAGCCTGTTATATCTTTGATGCCGGTCTGGATACGGCATCTCTGCTGGCCAAAGCGCAAGCTTCAGCGGTCACAGTCAGAAGAGCTTTATGGCTCAGACAGTGGGCCGGGGACGCAGTTTCCAAACAAGGGTTGTTGGCCTTACCTTACAAGGGTGGCCATCTTTTTGGATCCGACCTCACAGAGCTGATTTCCAAGGCTAAGGCGAAGGAATCAGCATTACCACAGCGAAGGGCCATGGCCTCGGTGTCCAGTAAGCCTGGTGTTTATAGTGGTCGGCGGTCCTTTCGGGGCCGAGGACGATCTAGTCACTCCTCGTGGGGATCGGGTCGTCCTTCTTTCTCAGGAAAGAAATCCTCTCAGAAAACTCGTACTCCCTGGAAGCAGAGTTTCCGCCAGAACAAGCGGGAACTTGACAAGAAAACCGCAAAGTCGGATTGACGCCAGGGGTCCACTCGAGGATTCTCGAGTGGGGGGTCGCCTGCTTCTTTTCAAGGAGACTTGGATGGCTCGCGTTCCAGATTCCTGGGTAACGCGGATAGTGTCGGCAGGCTATTTCATAGAGTTTGCTTCTCAACCCCCAAATGTTTTTTGTCAATCTCGCGTTCCGTCGGAACCCGAGCTTGTTGTCGCTCTACAGCGAGAGGTCGAATCGCTACTACAAAAGGGTGTAGTGATACCGGTTCCGTCAGAGGACCGAGGGAAAGGTTTTTATTCCAACCTTTTTATAGTTCCCAAAAAGGAGAACAAATTTCGCCCGATTCTGGATCTCAAGCGATTGAACCGGCATGTCCATGCCCGGAAATTTCGCATGGAGTCGCTTCGTTCCGTTGTGGCAGCTCTGTCACAGAACGATTTTCTGGTGTCAATCGACATTCGCGACGCCTATTTGCATATTCCCATCGGAAAGGCTCATCAGCGCTTTCTTCGATTTGCCATAGGTCAGAATCATTACCAGTTCGTGGCTCTGCCGTTCGGCTTAGCCTCAGCGCCAAGGGTCTTTACAAAAATTCTGGCGCCCCTCATGGCACTCCTTCGAAGACAGGGGATTACGATTCTCCCTTATCTGGACGATCTTTTGATCGTGGCTTCCTCGGAGGAGGAGGCATTGACGGCTCGGGATTTGTCTCTTCAGTTTCTGAAAGGCTTTGGTTGGCTGGTCAATTGGGAGAAGTCGTCCCTGGAACCATCGAGGACAATTCTCTTTTTGGGAATGCATCTCGACACGTTTCGGTCGGTAGTTTCCCTACCACCAGACAAACAGTCATGTCTTCTTCGACATGTACAGATTATGACATCCTCAACGGCAATGTCCCTACGGAAGTGTATGCGTCTTCTGGGACTGATGGTGGCGTCCATGGAGGCAATTCCTTTTGCCCAGTTCCACTCCAGGACTCTTCAAAGGTTCATCTTGAGTCGATGGAATCAGTCGCAATCGCTGGATTGCAGTGTCACCATTTCTCGCGCGGTGCGGGATTCTCTAGAATGGTGGTTACGTCCAGGGGCATTCTCCCTGGGGAAGTCTTTCCTCCCTCCGAAGTGGTCAGTCATAACCACCGATGCCAGCCTGACGGGCTGGGGGGGTGTTTGGAACAATCTCTGGATTCAGGGGTATGGTCACCGGAAGAGTCTGTGCTTCCGATCAACATCCTGGAATTGAGGGCGATTTTTCTTTGCCTCCAACATTGGACGGTCCTTTTGAGCGGTCTGCCAGTCCGTGTGCAGACAGACAATGCGACGGCTGTCGCGTATATCAATCACCAAGGTGGGACAAGGAGTTCCAGACTCATGGTAGAGGTGTCCCGAATTCTGATTTGGGCAGAGGCCAATGTACCAGCCATTTCGGCGATTCACATTCCAGGGGTTCAGAATATTACAGCGGACTTTCTCAGTCGCAGAAGGATGGATCCCGGGGAATGGAGCCTCCACCCGGAAGTCTTTGCACTACTGTGCTCTCGCTGGGGAACCCCCAAGTGGATTTGATGGCTTCCAGGTCCAATGCCAAGTTACCGACATTCATGTCCAGGTACAAGGACCCGAAGGCGGTGGCGGTGGATGCTCTAGTGGCTCAGTGGGATCAGTTCAAGCTGATCTATGTATTCCCGCCGATATCCTTACTTCCTCTAGTGCTGCGTCGGATCAGACTAGAGAGAATTCCAGCTATTCTGATAGCTCCAGACTGGCCAAGAAGGGTGTGGTTCTCGACAATAATGTCGCTGTTGGCGGCACCTCCGTTTCCACTCCCTCTTCAACCGGACTTGTTGACTCAGGGGCCCATTTGTCATCCGGACTTGATGTCCCTGCGTTTGACGGCGTGGCTCTTGAGACCGAGATCTTGACCCGTAGAGGTTTTTCAGCCGAGGTCATTGCTACCCTTCGTGCTGCAAGATGTCCGGCTACTTCTAGGATTTACCACAAAATTTGGGAAACCTTCTTTTCGTGGTGTTTGGGGTCTTCTCGGAATCCGAGAAAATTTTCCATTCCCAACCTGTTGGCTTTTCTGCAGCATGGGCTAGACAAGGGTTTGGCAGTTAGCACTCTGAAAGGTCAGATTTCTGCTCTGTCCTTATTGTTCCGGAGAACCATTGCTTCGAATAGAGACGTGATCTCTTTTTTCCGAGGTATCTCTCGTAAGTTTCCGCCGCGGAAGGCACCCGTGTCTCCTTGGCGGCTCAACCTTGTTTTGGAGGCTCTTCAGCATAAACCTTTTGAACCTATGGTTTCTGCTAGCCTTTCTTTACTTTCTTGGAAGGTGGCTTTCCTTGTTGCAGTCACTTCCTTGAGGAGAGTTTCTGAATTGGTAGCTCTTTCTTGCTCGCCTCCTTTTCTGGAGTTTTTTCCGGATCGTGTAGTGCTTCGCACTCGGGGTGATTTTTTGCCTAAAGTGGTGTCACAATTTCATGTTAACCAGGATATTGTGTTGCCTTCACTCTGTCCGGATCCGAAGAATACGAAAGAGCGAGATTTACACACATTGGATTTAGTGCGGGCCTTGAAGTTTTATCTATCTATTACTCAAGGTTTTCGTAAGACGGACTCCCTGTTTGTGGTTCCGGCAGGTCGTCGGCGTGGTCAACGAGCTTCCAAGGGTTCTATAGCTCGTTGGATCCGGTCAGCTATTTTGGAAGCTTACCGTCTTCGGGGTGAATCTTGCCCGATTAAGATTCGAGCCCATTCCACGAGAGCTGTGGCTTCATCGTGGGCTTTTCATCAAGGTGCTTCGGCAGTGCAGCTTTGCCGAGCGGCGACTTGGCGCTCTGTCCACACGTTTACAAGATTTTATAAAGTGGACGTCAGTGCTTCCGCTGATGCAGCCCTCGGACGTAGGGTCCTGCAGGCAGCTGTAGTTTAAAGTTCTGGATGAACTTGTGTTTAGCGCTGGTTGCGCTTTGTTGTTAAGGTTGTTGGGTTTCTGCCTTTTGTTGGTTTTTTCCCACCCTTATTTTTGAACTGCTTTGGGACGTCCCATCAGTAATGAATACTGTGGCTCTCTTCCTTCATCTGCAGCTGAAACACGGATTTTGGTAAAGACTTACCTGTAAAATCCTTTTCAGCGAAGGAAGGAAGAGAGACACAGCACCCTCCCACGGCAGAAGTGTGTTGATGTTTTCAGATGCAGCGCGACCCTTATCTGATAGCGATTATCTGGGCTGAGGTCAGCGCGCTAAGGCTCTGTTCCAGCATCGCCAGCTCATCGCAGTAGTCAGGTTCCGTGAGTAGTACCTGGAACTCTGTGGTTTTTGGCTTTCTTTGCATGCATAACCTGTATCCTTGTGTTTTTTCTCTGAAGTTCCTTCAGAAGGGGTTATGTTGCTCCGCTGGTGATCTTGGCTCTTTTCCTAAAAGCTTTGATACGACTGGAGCTGAGTAGGAGGAGCCCGAGCTGGAGGGGCCAGCCAGTCATCACTCTTTTGATCTGAGGTAACATCCTGATCTGGGGCTCCGCCTACCCATCAGAAATGAATACTGTCTCTCTTCCTTCCTTCGCTGAAAAGGATTTTACAGGTAAGTCTTTACCAAAATCCGTGTTTTTGCAAAAAATGTATAGTAAGCCGCTCTACCAAGTGTCAAGGTATACCCATATTAGAGCAGTCACTGACTAATGTATGTAATCCCTATCTGATGTATTTAAAACCTGGCCATGTGTGATACCTGTATGAGCAGGATTTAGAAAGGTAATGTCCAATGTGGACACACAGCATAGAATGGGTTTTATGTGCACGGCTCACAAAGGAGGGGTGGAAAACTCCCTGGTCTTGTAGCATGTTATGTATTGAATAGCTACATTGATGATTACTCTGGTCAGCATTGTAAACTGTCAAACTTTTCATCTGTGAACCATACAGCGGAAGAAATGAGAGCCAGCACCAATAACTGTCTTCTGCATATATTACTCAACCTGGAACTGCGACTTGAAGTATCAGCATCTTTCTTGAAAAGTTGCATACCCTCCAAGGGAAATGGTTTTGCTGTTTTTTTGTTTTATATACCAAGTACAGTGTTGTCATTATGCAACATTTAGCCCATATTACCAAAGTATGACATAGGGCATTCCTTCACTAAAAGCTTTGTGAGTGCCAGCTTTCTTCTATACATGTATACTTTTTGGATCGATTTCCGGCAGTTAAAAATCAAGTACATCAGATTACTGTGCATTGTTTGAGCCAAAGACTACAGTGTCTCACTTTGTTACATAAATTCACTCTTCACAAGTGGCCAGTAGTGACACAGTGGTGTTAATATTGCTCGTGCAATTACAAATTTGTTACTAATGTGCAAGCCCAAATTTATAGCACCTTTTTCGTAATTTACTTTTATCTCTAGGTACATAGGAAGCATACCCAAAATCTTGGCAGACATCTATTTTAGTCTTGGGATACAGATTCCAGAAGAGTTGAAATCCGTTCTTCCTGCAGATGGGGAGAATTCTTTCATGTTAGACAGGCAAACTCCCATGTATTCCCAGCCATCAATCTCAAGGGTACCAAGTGTGCCTCTGGCAGAAAATGAGGAGGATCAGCTTGAAAAACTCCGATGTAGATCAGCTAAAAAAAGGAGGTAGGTTTTTAGCAAATCCATTGTGGCCGGAAATATTGTGTAATTTGTAACATGAACCTGCATGATTGTCTTGCGTGTTTCCAAAGAACAAGCACAATGGCAAGACACAGGAGTATAGCCGAGTCCTCGCAGGGTTTGTGGCAGATTGAACTTCCAAAGAAGCCACTTAAGGTAAGAACTACATTACATAGCTTTCCTGAAATTACCCTATATTTTGATATAAGGGTTTCATATTTTATGTTGAAAAATTGTATCTTCTGCTGGTAATGCTGATAAAAGGAGAGTCCTCTTATAAACATGTTAAAAGGTGGTAAACACTTCACTGCAAGAGCTGTATGAAAGCACCTGCTGCTTTAGGAGTAAAAAAAAAATGTCTTGGTTCCCTAGTGGCTTGTTTTAGGTTGTAGCGGTCTATAATCTATCTACAATATATCGATTTTCTAAAGAATGCTTCTTTTTGTTTTAGGAGAGCTCAAATACTAAACTCGTGGTATTGGTTGAAAAATTAAAGTTGCCTTTACCAGCGCAAAACCAGAAAGATGGTGAAGGTAAGGAGTTGCACTTAAAATTTCATCCACTATATAATTAATAAAATGTGTCTGTAATTGAAATCTTTAAAGGGAATCTGTCACCACATTTGACCTATCTAAACTATTGCTATGGGCATACAGGTTATAGATTGCTGAAAACAGTCCTACGTGTGTCTCATATCAGATGCCTTGTTGCTGAGAAATCATCATTTATCACTTTATATAAATGACGCTGCCTGGAAGATAACTCTGCCTCCAGAGCTTATTTTACATGAAGGTGTTCCCAGTGTGAGACAAGTAACCAACACAGAACAGGAGAAACTAAATTTGTCTTCTTAACACATTAGCAGCTCTGCTGTATTTTAACAATATTGCAGCCCTGTCTGCCTGTGAGCTGGAAACTGAGAGGAACCTGCAGATTTGTCTGTTATCAGGAGAGCCACCAGCAGCCATTTACACTGGAGGCAGAGTTATCTTCCAGGCAGCGTCATTTATATAAAGTGATAAATGATGATTTCTCAGCAACAAGGCATCTGATATGAGACACATGTAGGACTGTTTTCAGCAATCTTTAACCTGTATGCCCATAGTTATAGTTTAGATAGGTCACAATCCAGAGCTTGTTTTAAATATAAGGGAGAGTTACCAGTGTGATGTGACATAGTTAACAGTGTGATGTGTAAATGGCTGCTGGAGGCTCTCCTGATAACAGACACATCTGCAGGTTCCTCTCAGTTTCCAGCTCACAGGCAGACAGGGCTGCAATATTGTTAAAATACAGCAGATATGCAGCTGCTAATGTGTTAAGACAAATTTAGTTTCTCCTGTTCTGTGTTGGCTACTTGTCTCACACTCGGAACACCTCCTTCATGTAAAATAAGCTCTGGGGGTAAAGTTATTGCCAGGCACCATCCGCCCCGGAGCCTGGAAGAGGTCACTTATATAAAGTCATAAAAGATGATATCTCCGCAACAAGGCATCTGATTTGCGACATACTGGTAGGGCTGACTTCAACATTCTGTAGCCTGAATGTCCATATTATTAGTTTAGATGGGTCATATGTGGTGACAGGTTCCCTTTAAAACAGAAGTAAACTTTCCAACTTCCATAAAATAGTAGCCAGCAAGCTCTGAAGTACCGTATTTGCAAAATATAGACATGATCGAAAATGCTGGCACCTTTGAAATAGTTGCTGAATATGAAGTATTTCTCCCAGACTATTACACATGTTTATTTCCTTTGTGTGTTTTGGAACTTTACAAAAAACAAAGGGAAAAAAAGGCAAAATTGACATAATTTGACAGAAAACCCCAAAAATAAGCCAAACAAAATTGTTTGCACCCTCAACTTTTGTTGCACACCCCTTTGGAATAAATAACTGCAATCAGTTGCTTCCTATAACCATCAACAAGCTTTTTACACCTCTCATCTGGATTTTTGGATCATTCTCCTTTTGCAAACAGCTCCAGGTCTCTAATATTTGAAGGGTGCCTTATCCCAACAGCAGATCCAGGCTCATTGCTGGCCACTTCAGAACGCTCCAGCTCTTTTTCTTCCATTTCTGGGTGCTTCTTGAAGTATGTTTGGGGGGTCATTGTCCTGCTGGAAGACCCATGACCTAGAACACCAACCAAGCTTTCTGACAATGGGCACTACATTGCACCCCAAAATCCCTTGGTAATCTTCAGGTTTCATGATGCCTTGCACACAGTCAACACAGTTCTCTCTCTCTTTATAGTACCCCATGATTAAGATGCGGGAGGATCGAAACATTGGGTAGTTCTATTTTTTCACATATCCGTTTGGAATTTTGGCACTTTCTAATTGATTTTGGATGAATTTGTAATAAAATCACTATTTTTGCATATCTACAAATTTGAGTGTGCGGTGAATTATATTTCTTATGGTTACTGGTACCCTAGCGGTCCATTCACCAGCACCCCTCTATACTGACTTGAGTGCACACCTTTACTCTATATTGCACACAGTCAAGACACCCAGTAGCAGAGGCAGCAAAACATCTTTGAACCTCCACCATTTTTTACTGTAGGTACTGTGTTCTTTTCTTTGTAGGACTCAGTCGATTTTAGGTAAACAGTAGAATGATGTGCTTTGCCAAAAAGCTTTATCTTTGCCTCATCTGTCCACAAGACGCTTTCCCTGAAGTATTTTGGCTTGCGTACATTTTGGCAACCTACAGTCTAGCTTTTATGTCTCTGTGTTAGCAGTGAGGTCCTTCTGGGTCTCCTGCCAAAGAGTTTAGTTCAAATGTCGACTGATAGTTTGTGCTGACACTGATGCACACTGAGCCTGCAGGACATATCGAATTTCTTTGGAACTTGTTTGGGGCTGCTTATCCATCATTCGGATTTTCCTGCGTTGCAACCTTTGTTCAATTTTTCTCTGAAGTCCACGTCCAGGGATAATAGTTACAGTGCCATGGGATGTAAACTACTTGATTATGTTGCGAACCTTGGACAAAGGAACATCAAGATCTCTGGAGATATATTTCAACAACTGTTTTTCAAGTCTTCAGACAGTTCTCTCTGTTCTCCATGCTTAGTGTGGCACACAGACACAATGCAAAGATTGAGTCAACATTTCCCCTTTCTCCTTCGCCTCATTGGGGGACACACAGACCGTGGGG
The DNA here is from genome assembly GCA_033576555.1 of Oophaga sylvatica. Classification (NCBI taxonomy): domain Eukaryota; kingdom Metazoa; phylum Chordata; class Amphibia; order Anura; family Dendrobatidae; genus Oophaga; species Oophaga sylvatica. The sequence goes on from JARQOD010000004.1 coordinate 434,340,710, forward strand.
TGTTATGCTGCTGCCACTAGGAGGACACTAAGCAATACAAGCACAAAAGATTATCTCCTCCTCCTGCAGTATACACCCTCTGTTGGCTCAATCCTGAACCAGTTCTTGCTTAGTGTCTGTAGGAGGCACTAGGGTCTGCTCTCAGACCCCACTTTTTTTCTGATTTTTTATCTTTTATTATTTTACTTTCTTCACGCACGGATGGGCGACGGGACTTGTACGAAAAGTCACGTTCTCCCAAAAACCAACAACAGGCGGCATCGTGGAGTGTCGCCTCCACGTACCCCTCCTGCCACGCTACCATGGGGCGACAGATCCTTGCAATAGGCCGCTCTCCCCATGAGATACCCCTCGATGAGGATGATGATGATGAGATTCGCGTGGCACCTTGGATGGATACCCCCACCACCTCTCCGAAAGCGGTGGCGGTCTGGAGGCATGTAGAGCCCTCTCACCCCCCTATTGAAAGGGGATGGTGGATTGAGGAAGTGCGGCCATAAAATTGCCGTAATCCTGAGAAGTCCCTCTTCTTCATCTCCGGGACAGTGAGTACAGAGGTCACCGCTTCTGCGTCGCACCGCGGCCGCACCTGCGTCGCGCCGCCGCAGCTCAGCGTCGCGCCGCTGGCGCTTCCAATCGCGCCGCGGCCACACGAAATTTAGTCCCGGCTTTTCGGCCCAGAATAGGCCGCAACGAAAAATTTAGTCCCCGGCTTCGGTCCGGGGTAGGCCGCATTCATAAATTTAGTCCCCGGCTTCGGACCAGGATAGGCCTCAAGGAAAGTGAGCTGTCGGTGTGGCTCCGCCCACCTCGCAGCCTATTGGCCACTTGCAGATGACATGGGACTCACTCTGTTTCCTCCCCCTCTCCTCCCACTGTTTTCGGCGCTTCTCGTCTCATACGAGAAGCGCTACTGTATTCTCGGGCGCCATCTTTTTCTGGGACAGCGCTGCAGACGCCATCCTTCTCCTTCCCTGGTTCTCACACAGGACCTGGGTAAGTGCACGCTGCGACTAGGTCTACACAGCGCTTGACCCTTCTCCTGCAGCAGACTCAGGTGCACGAAATATGTCGCAATCAAAGGGAATTCAAAAGGCTGATAAGAACTACTCTGTAGTATATGCCGCCTGCGCTTCATGCAACGTTTCCCTGCCATCAAAGCATGGTTCCCAATTCTGTACATCATGTGCCCAAGAGCCCATGGCTTCTTCTGCTCAGGAGCCCCCTACTACCGTTCGGGAGTCCCTACCTATTGATCCCATTGAGCCAGGTCCTTCAGGGTGGCCCGAATTTCTGGCGCACTCTATGGACTCTCTGACTAGGGCCTTGGATACCTTCCGTGGATCCGCTTCTAGCCAGGGCGCCCCTTTTCCAGAGAGGGGTCCGTTAGCCTTCAGAGAAGTCTCATCTGACCGGGGCCGTCTCACAGCGTCCGCAAAGCGGTCGTCCAGAAAACGCCGCCATAATGCATCTCCCAATCCATCTAGCGGTTCAGCATCGGCGAGCTCAGGCTCTCGCTCCCCCTCTCCCAGAGATATTAGTGACCATGATTCGGAATACGAGTCGGACATTGGTGATGATCCCAACTCGCCAGAATTTCAGGAGTCGTTAGATTCTCTCATTGAGGCAATTAATACAATCCTCAAGCTAGATGAAGAACCTGGGTCTCAGCCGAATCATCCTATCTCCTTCAAAAGAGCTAAACGTGCTCACAAGGTGTTTGGTAACCACCCTGAATATACTGATATTGTTCAGAGACATAGGGAGCGTCCGGACAGACGTTTTTCAGGACTGAAGTCTCTGAAAGCACAATACCCATTTCAGCTGCAGATGGAAGGAAGAGAGCCACAGTATTCATTACTGATGGTAGGCGGAGCCCCAGATCAGGATGTCACCTCAGATCAAAAGAGTGCTGACTGGCTGGCCCCTCCAGCTCGGGCTCCTCCTACTCAGCTCCAGTCTAAGATTTGAGGTCCAGAGGATGGTCGCTGCTAATGCAGCTCCTCAGAAGATTTTATTATTTTATATTCGGACAGGAGACTTGGATCACTAGTTGGTCTAGAGGTCTCAGGGGTACCAGCGCTGCTGTACCCCAACCTCTCCCTTGGCGGATCTGTATTTACTCAAAGTCCCTGCAGAATCCTTGCCGGCCCTGGGGGATGAGGAGAGCTTCCCTGGCGGGACGCAAACCACACGTGCGGTCACTGCGTTCCTCGCCCTGGGGGGGAAGCATGGGCACAGCGCCAGAAACCCCTGAGGGTCCCTGTGGCGCCTTGGCTGGTGAGTACTCCACACAAATTTTTTATTAATTATGTGTGAGTGCTTTAGCGTCTGAGTGAGCAGCGCTATTACTTGTATGTCAGTATGCTTCAGCGCTGCGGTGACAGCGCTGTTACAAGTAGATGTGGTGATTTTTTGTCCGCAGGCAGATACCTGCAGGACAGAGAGGGAGCAGGAGCGGGGGAGTTCGCGCTCAATATCGAGCTGGCGGGGGGCGTGGCCTAACTATTCCCGGTTTTCTGAGCAGGAAGACACGCGCTCTGGCGTTTCTCCTGCGACTCCCTCACTGTGGCGGCCATTACACAGGCTCCTGGGCTCCTCAGACCGCTCCTCTCCTCATAAGACACCACGGCCAGCTGGGTGAGTGCTGATTCCTCACCCCGCAGCGCAGCGATCGCTATCCTGCAGCTGCAGTCTCATTAGAGACATAAAAATTGGCTGGGGCTCACAAATATATATATTGTGGTGAGTTTGCAATATTAACCCCTCTGAGGGTTATTTCTACCAGCTAAATTTTTTGACTGAATACCGCTGGGGTAACCCTGCTTGGTGGAGCGTTAACCCTTCAGCGTTTTAAAAAAAAAAAAAAAAAAACGCATAGTTTTTTGCTGGTATTACCGCTTTGACCTGCTCATACAGGTGAGACATGTCTGAACAGAGTTCAGATGCCGCGGTCCATGTCCCAGTGCCATTACGGCAATCAGATACGCAGACCTCCACAGCGTCTAGCGCTGCGGTCGACAGCGGTGGAAAATTGGACGATATCGCTCGATCGATCAACAACTTGTCTGACCTTTTAGGTCAATATGTGTCTGCTAATTCCTCTCAGAGGAAGCGACGCAGGCCGTTACCGGCCTCTACACGGAGCGAGTCAGATGTATCTGATATGGGCAGAGTTCCCCTTTAAATTCGGATGGAGAAATATCCGATTCAGATGCGGACGAGCCGCAGGGGCGTTCCTCTATGGCGAAGCGTACGGAGGCATTAATTGAAGCCATGAGAGATATATTACAGTTACCGGAGGAGGTAACTAGTCGTCCTGGTAAATCAGCACGCATGTTCCAGGAGTCCCGTGCTTCGCGTACAACATTGCCAGCTCTGGATGAGCTTAATAGTGTAATAGAGGAGGAACGTCTGTGTCCAGATAAGCGTTTTCATGGAACGCATTTCTTTGATACACTTTATCCTTGCTCTGCGGAGTTAAAGGCTAATTGGACTTCTGCTCCTGAAGTGGATGTGTCTTTATCTCAGCTTAGTAAATCCTCACTACTCCCTATTAAGGGAAAAGCGAGCTTACAGGAGCCTTTGGATAGAAAAGCAGAATTGGCGGCAAAAGCAAGCTATGAGGCTGCGGGTCATGGATTCCGAGCAGTGCTAGGATCCATGTGTGCTGCTAGAGCTTCTCTAAGCTGGTTGGCACGTCTGAAGACGGAGTTGCAAAATGAATCGCCGTTATCTGAGATACGGGAAACTTGTGAATGGTTAGAAACGGCAGCCTGTTATATATTTGATGCCGGTCTGGATACGGCATCTCTGCTGGCCAAAGCGCAAGCTTCAGCGGTCACAGTCAGAAGAGCTTTATGGCTCAGACAGTGGGCCGGGGACGCAGTTTCCAAACAAGGGTTGTTGGCCTTACCTTACAAGGGTGGCCATCTTTTTGGATCCGACCTCACAGAGCTGATTTCCAAGGCTAAGGCGAAGGAATCAGCATTACCACAGCGTAGGGCCATGGCCTCGGTGTCCAGTAAGCCTGGTGTCTATAGTGGTCGGCGGTCCTTTCGGGGCCGAGGACGATCTAGTCACTCCTCGTGGGGATCGGGTCGTCCTTCCTTCTCAGGAAAGAAATCCTCTCAGAAAACTCGTACTCCCTGGAAGCAGAGTTTCCGCCAGGACAAGCGGGAACTTGACAAGAAGCCCGCAAAGTCGGATTGACGCCAGGGGTCCACTCGAGGATTCTCGAGTGGGGGGTCGCCTGCTTCTTTTCAAGGAGACTTGGATGGCTCGCGTTCCAGATTCCTGGGTAACGCGGATAGTGTCGGCAGGCTATTTCATAGAGTTTGCTTCTCGACCCCCAAATGTTTTTTGTCAATCTCACGTTCCGTCGGAACCCGAGCTTGTTGTCGCTCTACAGCGAGAGGTCGAATCTCTGCTACAAAAGGGTGTAGTGATACCGGTTCCGTCAGAGGACCGAGGGAAAGGTTTTTATTCCAACCTTTTTATAGTTCCCAAAAAGGAGAACAAATTTCGCCCGATTCTGGATCTCAAGCAATTAAACCGGCATGTCCATGCCCGGAAATTTCGCATGGAGTCGCTTCATTCCGTTGTGGCAGCTCTGTCACAGAACGATTTTCTGGTGTCAATCGACATTCGCGACGCCTATTTGCATATTCCCATCGGAAAGGCTCATCAGCGCTTTCTTCGATTTGCCATAGGTCAGAATCATTACCAGTTCGTGGCTCTGCCGTTCGGCTTAGCCTCAGCGCCAAGGGTCTTTACAAAAATTCTGGCGCCCCTCATGGCAATCCTTCGAAGACAGGGGATTACGATTCTCCCTTATCTGGACGATCTTTTGATCATGGCTTCCTCGGAGGAGGAGGCGTTGACGGCTCGGGATTTGTCTCTTCAGTTTCTGAAGGACTTCGGTTGGCTGGTCAATTGGGAGAAGTCGTCCCTGGAACCATCGAGGACGATCCTCTTTTTGGGAATGCATCTCGACACGTTTCGGTCGGAAGTTTCCCTACCACCAGACAAACAGTCATGTCTTCTTCGACATGTACAGATTATGAAATCCTCAACGGCAATGTCCCTACGGAAGTGTATGCGTCTTCTGGGACTGATGGTGGCGTCCATGGAGGCAATTCCTTTTGCCCAGTTCCATTCCAGGACTCTCCAAAGGTTCATCTTGAGTCGGTGGAACCAGTCGCAATCGCTGGATTGCAGTGTCACCATTTCTCGCGCGGTGCGGGATTCTCTAGAATGGTGGTTACGTCCAGGGGCATTCTCCCTGGGGAAGTCTTTCCTCCCTCCGAAGTGGTCAGTCATAACCACCGATGCCAGCCTGACGGGCTGGGGGGGTGTTTGGAACAATCTCTGGATTCAGGGGGTATGGTCATCGGAAGAGTCTGTTCTTCCGATCAACATCCTGGAATTGAGGGCGATTTTCCTTTGCCTCCAACATTGGACGGTCCCTTTGAGCGGTCTGCCAGTCCGAGTGCAGACAGACAATGCGACGGCTGTCGCGTATATCAATCACCAAGGTGGGACAAGGAGTTCCAGACTCATGGTAGAGGTGTCCCGAATTCTGATTTGGGCAGAGGCCAGTGTACCAGCCATTTCGGCGATTCACATTCCAGGGGTTCAGAATATTACAGCGGACTTTTTCAGTCGCAGAAGGATGGATCCCGGGGAATGGAGCCTTCACCCGGAAGTTTTTGCACTACTGTGCTCTCGCTGGGGAACCCCACAAGTGGATTTAATGGCATCCAGGTCCAATGCCAAGTTACCGACGTTCATGTCCAGGTACAAGGACCCGAAGGCTGTGGCGGTGGATGCTCTAGTGGCTCAGTGGGATCAGTTCGAGCTGATCTATGTATTCCCGCCGATATCCTTACTTCCTCTAGTACTGCGTCGGATCAGACTAGAGAGAATTCCAGCTATTTTGATAGCTCCAGACTGGCCAAGAAGGGTGTGGTTCTCGACAATAATGTCGCTGTTGGCGGCACCTCCTTTTCCACTCCCTCTTCAACCGGACTTGTTGACTCAGGGGCCCGTTTGTCATCCGGACTTGATGTCCCTGCGTTTGACGGCGTGGCTCTTGAGACCGAAATCTTGACCCGTAGAGGTTTCTCAGCCGAGGTCATTGCTACCCTTCGTGCTGCAAGAAGTCCGGCTACTACTAGGATTTACCACAAAATTTGGGAAACCTTCTTTTCGTGGTGTTTGGGGTCCTCTCGGAACCCGAGAAAATTTTCCATTCCTAACCTGTTGGCTTTTCTGCAGCATGGGCTAGACAAGGGTTTGGCAGTCAGCACCCTGAAAGGTCAGATTTCTGCTCTGTCCTTATTGTTCCGGAGAATCATTGCTTCAAATAGAGACGTGCTCTCCTTTTTTCCGAGGTATATCTCGTAAGTTCCCGCCGCGGAAGGCACCCGTGTCTCCTTGGCGGCTCAACCTTGTTTTGGAGGCTCTTCAGCATAAACCTTTTGAGCCTATGGTTTCTGCTAGCCTTTCTTTACTTTCTTGGAAGGTGGCTTTCCTTGTTGCAGTCACTTCCTTGAGGAGAGTTTCTGAGTTGGCAGCTGTTTCTTGTTCGCCTCCTTTTCTGGAGTTTTTTCCGGATCGGGTAGTGCTTCGCACTCGGGGTGATTTTTTGCCTAAAGTGGTGTCACAATTTCATGTCAACCAGGATATTGTGTTGCCTTCATTCTGCCCGGATCCGAAGAATGTGAAAGAGCGTGCTTTACACACATTGGATTTAGTGCGGGCCTTGAAGTTTTATCTATCTATTACTCAAGGTTTTCGTAAGACGGACTCCCTATTTGTGGTTCCAGTCGGTCGTCGGCGTGGTCAACGAGCTTCCAAGGATTCTATAGCTCGTTGGATTCGGTCAGCTATATTGGAAGCTTACCGTCTTCAGGGTGAATCTTGCCCGATTAAGATTCAAGCCCATTCCACGAGGGCTGTGGCTTCATCGTGGGCTTTTCACCAAGGTGCTTCGGCAGTGCAGCTCTGCCGGGCGGCGACTTGGCGCTCTGTCCACACGTTTACGAAGTTTTATAAAGTGGACGTCAGTGCTTCCCCTGATGCAGCCCTCGGACGTAGGGTCCTGCAGGCAGCTGTAGTTTAAAGTTCTGGATGAACTTGTGTTTAGCGCTGGTTGCGCTTTGTTGTTAAGGTTGTTGGGTTTCTGCCTCTTGTTGGTTTTTTCCCACCCTTATTTTTGAACTGCTTTGGGACGTCCCATCAGTAATGAATACTGTGGCTCTCTTCCTTCCATCTGCAGCTGAAACACGGATTTTGGTAAGAACTTACCTGTAAAATCCTTTTCAGCGAAGGAAGGAAGAGAGACACAGCACCCTCCAAGGCAGAAGTGGTTGATGTTTTCAGATGCAGCGCGACCCTTATCTGATAGCGATTATCTGGGCTGAGGTCAGCGCGCTAAGGCTCTGTTCCAGCATCGCCAGCTCATCGCAGTGGTCAGGTTCCGTGAGTAGTACCTGGAACTCTGTGGTTTTTGGCTTTCTTTGCATACATAACCTGTATCCTTGTGTTTTTTCTCTGAAGTTCCTTCAGAAGGGGTTATGTTGCTCCGCTGGTGATCTTGGCTCTTTTCCTAAAAGCTTTGGTACGACTGGAGCTGAGTAGGAGGAGCCCGAGCTGGAGGGGCCAGCCAGTCAGCACTCTTTTGATCTGAGGTGACATCCTGATCTGGGGCTCCGCCTACCATCAGTAATGAATACTGTGTCTCTCTTCCTTCCTTCGCTGAAAAGGATTTTACAGGTAAGTTCTTACCAAAATCCGTGTTTTCGGCATCTGTGGCGAAAGAGTGGACTGAATCTCCAGTTGTAGATCCTCCAGTATCTCGTCTAGCTTCAAATACCCTACTCTCTGTTTCGGATAGTTCATCCATTAGGAATCCTTCAGATAAGCAGATTGACAACCTCGCCAAATCAATTTTTGAGGCGGCTGGGGCATCTCTCTCTCCCTCCTTTGCAGCCACCTGGGTAGCAAGGGCCATGGTGGCTTGGGCTGAGAGCCTAGTCAAAATGACTAGTGATATCCCTCTTTCCCCCGAGGCACGTAATCTGGCCTATCAGATTACTCGGCAGGTGACTACATGGTTCATGCGTCCCTGGATGCAGCTAATTGCGCTGCACTCACAGCCGCCAATGCTATTGCCATTCGGAGGTCCCTCTGGCTCCGAGAGTGGCGTGCAGACGCTGCTTCAAAGAGGACTTTGACTTCGTTGCCTTATCATTCAGGGCGTCTTTTTGGAGAGCGCCTTGATCAGATTATTTCTGACGCTACTGGTGGCAAAAGCAAGTTTCTTCCGCAGCGCAGAATCAATAGGCCTTTTCGGTCTCAATACCAAAGTCGTTCCCGGCCATTTCGTAGCTCCTTTAACCCCTTCACCCCAAGGGTGGTTTGCACGTTAATGACCGGGCCAATTTTTACAATTCTGACCACTGTCTCTTTATGAGGTTATTACTCTGGAACGCTTCAACGGATCTTCGCGATTCTGAGATTGTTTTCTCGTGACATATTGTACTTCACGTTAGAAGTAAAATTTCTTCGATATAACTTGCGTTTATTTTTGAAAAACCCGCAAATATGGCGAAAATTTTTAAAATTTTGCAATTTTCAAACTTTGAATTTTTATTCCCTTAAAACAGAGAAATATGTCACATAAAATAGTTAAGAAATAACATTTCCCACATGTCTACTTTACATCAGCACAATTTTGGAACCAAAATTTTTTTTTGTTAGGAAGTTATAAGGGTTAAAAGTTGACCAGCGATTTCTCATTTTTACAACAAAATTTACAAAGCCATTTTTTTTAGGGACCACCTCTCATTTGAAGTCACTTTGAGGGGTCTATATGGCAGAAAATACCCAAAAGTGACACCATTCTAAAAACTGCACCCCTCAAGGTACTCAAAACCACATTCAAGAAGATTATTAACCCTTCAGGTGCTTCACAGGAACTAAAGCAACGTGGAAGGAAAAAATGAATATTTAACTTTTTAGCCACAAAAATGATCTTTTACAAACTTTTTTTTTATTTTGACAAGGGTAAAAGGAGAAAATGGACAGATAAGGTTGTTATGCAATTTCTCCTGAGTACGCCAATACCCAATATGTGGGGGAAAACCACTGTTTGGGCACACGGCAGAGCTCGTAAGGGAAGGAGCGCCGTTTGACTTTCAAACTAAAATTGGCTGGAATTGAGATTGGACGCCATGTCGTGTTTGGAGAGCCCTGATGCGCCTAAACAGTGGAAACCCCCACAAGCGACACCATTTTGTAAACTAGACCCCCTAAGGTACTTATCTAGATCTGTTGTGAGCACTTTAAACCCCCAAGTGTTTCACAAAAGCTTATAATGCCTGGGTGTGAAAAAAAAAAAAAAAAAAAAAAACAATTTTCCACAAAAATGATTTTTTAGTCCCAAATTTTTGAATTTTCCCAAGGAAATTGGACCCCAAAAGTTGTTGTCCAATTTGTCCTGAGTACGCTGATACCCCATATGTAGGGGGGGGGGGGGAAACTGTTTGGGTGCACGGCAGGGCTTGGAAAGGAAGTAGTAACGTTTTGGAATGCAGACGTTGATGGGGGTCATGTTCCGTTTGCAGTGCCCCAGATGAGCCTAAATAGTGGAAACCCCCACAAGTGACCCCATTTTGGAAACTAGACCCCTAAGGAACTTATCTAGATCTTTGGTGAGCACTTTGAACCCCCAAGTGCTTCACACAAGTTTATAATGCCCGGGCATGAAAATAAAAAATCCTATTTTTTTCCCACAAAAGTTATCTTTTAGTCACTAATTTTTTATTTTCCCAAGGGTAACAGGAGAAATTGGACCACGTAAGTTGTTGTCCAATTTGTCCTGAGTACGCTGATACCCCATATGTGGGGGGGAACCACTGTTTGGGCTCACGGCAGAGCTCGGAATGGAAGGAGCACCATTTGACTTTTTCCAACCAAAATTGGCTGGAATTGAGATTGGATGCCATGTTGCATTTGGAGAGCCCTGATGTGCCTAAACAGTGGAAACCCCCCACAAATGACCCCATTTGGGAAACTAGACCCCCTAAGGAACTTTTCTAGATCTTTGGTGAGCAATTTGAACCCCCAAGTGCTTCACACAAGTTTATAATGTAGAGCCGTAAAATTTAAAAATCATATTTTTTCCACAAAATGATCTTTTCACCCCAATTTTTATTTTTCCAAGGGTAACAAGACTTCAAAAGTTATTGTGCAATTTGTCCTGAGTGCGCTGATACCCCATATGTGGGGGTAAACCACTGTTTGGGTGCATGGCAGAGTTTGGAAGGGAAGGAGCGCCGTCTGACTTTTTCAATGCAGAATTGGCTGGACGCCATGTCGTGTTTGGAGAGCTCCTGATCTGCCTAAACAGTGGAAACCCCATAAATGACACCATTTTGGAAACTAGACCCCTCAAGGAACTTATCTAGATGTGTGGTGAGAACTTTTAACCCCCAGGTGTTTCACTAAAGTTTATAACGTACAGCCGTAAAATAAAAAATCCTTTTTTTTTTTTTTTTTTTTACAAAAATGATTTTTTTGCCCCAATATTTTATTTTTACAAGGGTAACAGGAGAAATTGGACCCCAAAAGTTGTTGTCCAATTTGTCCTTAGTACGCTGATATCCAATATGTGGGAGAAAACTACTGTATGGGTACACGTTGGGGCTCGGAAGGGAAGTAGTGACGTTTTGGATTGCAGACTTTGATGGAATGGTCTGGGGGCGTCATGTCGCATTTGGAGAGCCCCTGATGCGCCTAAACAGTGGAAATCCCCAACAAGTGACCCCATTTTGGAAAATAGACCCCACAAGGAACTTATCTAGATGTGTGGTGAGCACTATGAAGCCCCAAGTGCTTCACAGAAGTTTATAATGTACAGCCGTAAAAACAAAAAAATAATTTTTTTTGTACAAAAATGATATTTTCGCCCCCAGTTTTTTTATTTTCCCAAGGGTAACAGAAGAAATAGGACAAATTGCACAATAACTCTTGGGGTCCAGAGTACGCTGATACCCCATATGTGGGGATAAACTACTGTTTGGACGCATGGCAGAGCTGAGAAGTGAAGGAGCACCGTTTGACTTTTTCAACGCAGAATTGGCTGGAATTGAGATCAGACGCCATGTCACATTTGGAGAGCCCCTGATGTGCCTAAACAGCGGAAACCCCCCAATTCTAACTCCAACCCTAACCCCAACACACCCCTAACCCTAGTCCCAACCCTAACCACAAACCTAACCCTAACACACCCCTAATCCCAACCCTAACCCTAATCCCAACTTTAGCGCCAACCCTAACTTTAGCCCAACCCTAACCCTAATGGGAAAATGGAAATAAATACTTTTTTTTAATTTTATTATTTTTCCCTTACTAAAGGGGTGATAAAGGGGGGTTTGATTTACTATTTATAGCGGGTTTTTATGATTGGCAGCTGTCACGCTAAAAGACGCTTTTTATTGCAAAAATAGTTTTTGCATCATCACATTTTGAGAGCTATAATTTTGCATTTTTGGCCCACGAGTCATGTGAGGTCTTATTTTTTGCGGGACGAGTTGACGTTTTTATTGGTACCATTTTTGAGCAAGTGACGTTTTTTGATCGCTTTTTATTTCGATTTTTGGGAGGTTAGAATGAACAAAAATCAGCAATTCATGAATTTCTTTTGGGGGAGGCGTTTATACCGTTCCGCGTGTGGTAAAATTGATAAAGCAGTTTTATTCTTCGGGTCAGTACGATTATGGCGATACCTCATTTATATCATTTTTTCATGTTTTGGCGCTTTTATAGAATAAAAACAATTTTATATAAAAAATAATTATTTCAGCTGCAGATGAAGGAAGAGAGCCACAGTAATTCATTACTGATGGGTAGGCGGAGCCCAGATCAGGATGTTACCTCAGATCAAAAGAGTGATGACTGGCTGGCCCCTCCAGCTCGGGCTCCTCCTACTCAGCTCCAGTCTAAGATTTGAGGTTGTGCTTCCGATCAACATCCTGGAATTGAGGGCGATTTTTCTTTGCCTCCAACATTGGACGGTCCCTTTGAGCGGTCTGCCAGTCCGTGTGCAGACAGACAATGCGACGGCTGTCGCGTATATCAATCACCAAGGTGGGACAAGGAGTTCCAGACTCATGGTAGAGGTGTCCCGAATTCTGATTTGGGCAGAGGCCAATGTACCAGCCATTTCGGCGATTCACATTCAGGGGTTCAGAATATTACAGCGGACTTTCTCAGTCGCAGAAGGATGGATCCCGGGGAATGGAGCCTCCACCCGGAAGTCTTTGCACTACTGTGCTCTCGCTGGGGAACCCCCAAGTGGATTTGATGGCTTCCAGGTCCAATGCCAAGTTACCGACATTCATGTCCAGGTACAAGGACCGAAGGCGGTGGCGGTGGATGCTCTAGTGGCTCAGTGGGATCAGTTCAAGCTGATCTATGTATTCCCGCCGATATCCTTACTTCCTCTAGTACTGCGTCGGATCAGACTAGAGAGAATTCCAGCTATTCTGATAGCTCCAGACTGGCCAAGAAGGGTGTGGTTCTCGACAATAATGTCGCTGTTGGCGGCACCTCCGTTTCCACTCCCTCTTCAACAGGACTTGTTGACTCAGGGGCCCATTTGTCATCCGGACTTGATGTCCCTGCGTTTGACGGCGTGGCTCTTGAGACCGAGATCTTGACCCGTAGAGGTTTTTCAGCCGAGGTCATTGCTACCCTTCGTGCTGCAAGATGTCCGGCTACTTCTAGGATTTACCACAAAATTTGGGAAACCTTCTTTTCGTGGTGTTTGGGGTCTTCTCGGAACCCGAGAAAATTTTCCATTCCCAACCTGTTGGCTTTTCTGCAGCATGGGCTAGACAAGGGTTTGGCAGTTAGCACTCTGAAAGGTCAGATTTCTGCTCTGTCATTATTATTCCGGAGAACCATTGCTTCGAATAGAGACGTGATCTCTTTTTTCCGAGGTATCTCTCGTAAGTTTCCGCCGCGGAAGGCACCCGTGTCTCCTTGGCGGCTCAACCTTGTTTTGGAGGCTCTTCAGCATAAACCTTTTGAACCTATGGTTTCTGCTAGCCTTTCTTTACTTTCTTGGAAGGTGGCTTTCCTTGTTGCAGTCACTTCCTTGAGGAGAGTTTCTGAATTGGCAGCTCTTTCTTGCTCGCCTCCTTTTCTGGAGTTTTTTCCGGATCGTGTAGTGCTTCGCACTCGGGGTGATTTTTTGCCTAAAGTGGTGTCACAATTTCATGTTAACCAGGATATTGTGTTGCCTTCACTCTGTCCGGATCCGAAGAATACGAAAGAGCGAGATTTACACTCATTGGATTTAGTGCGGGCCTTGAAGTTTTATCTATCTATTACTCAAGGTTTTCGTAAGACGGACTCCCTGTTTGTGGTTCCGGCAGGTCGTCGGCGTGGTCAACGAGCTTCCAAGGGTTCTATAGCTCGTTGGATCCGGTCAGCTATTTTGGAAGCTTACCGTCTTCGGGGTGAATCTTGCCCGATTAAGATTCGAGCCCATTCCACGAGAGCTGTGGCTTCATCGTGGGCTTTTCATCAAGGTGCTTCGGCAGTGCAGCTTTGCCGAGCGGCGACTTGGCGCTCTGTCCACACGTTTACAAGATTTTATAAAGTGGACGTCAGTGCTTCCGCTGATGCAGCCCTCGGACGTAGGGTCCTGCAGGCAGCTGTAGTTTAAAGTTCTGGATGAACTTGTGTTTAGCGCTGGTTGCGCTTTGTTGTTAAGGTTGTTGGGTTTCTGCCTTTTGTTGGTTTTTTCCCACCCTTATTTTTGAACTGCTTTGGGACGTCCCATCAGTAATGAATTACTGTGGCTCTCTTCCTTCATCTGCAGCTGAAACACGGATTTTGGTAAAGACTTACCTGTAAAATCCTTTTCAGCGAAGGAAGGAAGAGAGACACAGTACCCTCCCACGGCAGAAGTGTGTTGATGTTTTCAGATGCAGCGCGACCCTTATCTGATAGCGATTATCTGGGCTGAGGTCAGCGCGCTAAGGCTCTGTTCCAGCATCGCCAGCTCATCGCAGTAGTCAGGTTCCGTGAGTAGTACCTGGAACTCTGTGGTTTTTGGCTTTCTTTGCATGCATAACCTGTATCCTTGTGTTTTTTCTCTGAAGTTCCTTCAGAAGGGGTTATGTTGCTCCGCTGGTGATCTTGGCTCTTTTCCTAAAAGCTTTGATACGACTGGAGCTGAGTAGGAGGAGCCGAGCTGGAGGGGCCAGCCAGTCATCACTCTTTTGATCTGAGGTAACATCCTGATCTGGGGCTCCGCCTACCCATCAGTAATGAATTACTGTGTCTCTCTTCCTTCCTTCGCTGAAAAGGATTTTACAGGTAAGTCTTTACCAAAATCCGTGTTTTTGCATCGCTTTATTCTGCGAGCTATAACTTTTTTATTTTTTCACTGATGATGCTGTATGACGGCTCGTTTTTTGCGGGACAAGATGACGTTTTCAGTGGTACCATGTTTTTTTATATCGGTCTTTTTGATCGCGTGTTATTCCACTTTTTGTTCGGCGGTATGATGATAAAGCATTGATTTTTTGTTTCGTTTTTTTTTTTTTAAGGGGTTCACTAAAGGGGTTAACTAGTGGGACAATTTTATAGGGGGGGTCGTTACGGACGCGGCGATACCAAATATGTGTACTTTTATTGCTTTGTTTATTTTATTTACAGGAAGAAGTGAATTTATTGGGGAATATTTTTTTTTTTATTATTTATTTTGTATTTTTTTTTTAAACATGTTTATTTTTATTTTTTTTAACTTTTTTACTTTGTCCCAGGGTGGGACATCACTGTATTTTGTCAGATCGCTGGTGTGACAGTGTGCACAGCACTCTGTCACACCAGCGATCGCTCAGGCAGTGCAGCAGGCTTCTCAGTGCCTGCTCTCAGCAGGCACTGAGGAAGCCGCCTCCCTCCAGGACCCCGGCGCCATCTTGGATCCGGGTCCTGGGAGGGAGGAAGCCCTCAGAACAGCGCGATCACATCGCGCTGCTCTGAGGGTCTCAGGGGGGCGCGCAGGGAGCCCCCACCCTGCGCGATCCTCCCCTGTGCCCCCAGTACACCGCGATCATGTTTGATCGCGGTGTGCAAGGGGTTAATGTGCCGGGAGCGGTCCGTGACCGCTCCTGACACACAGTCATGGGTGTCAGCTGTGATAATCAGCTGACACCCGGCCGCGATCGGCTGCGCTCCCCATGGGAGCGCGTCCGATCGCACGAGACGTACTATCCCGTCCATGGTCATACGGGCCCAGGTACCATGGACGGGATAGTACGTCCGATGGCAGTAAGGGGTTAATTGGTCCCCTGCTTCGACCTCTGCTCGAGCACCCCGGTCATCTCGTAGAGATAGGGGTTCGCAACCATCGTCCAGATCCTCTCAGCCCTGGAGAAACAGGTTTTCACAGGCAGGAAATAGGAGCTCCTCCTCTCGCAAATTATCATCACAATGACTCCTTGCTGGGGATGGGGGACCCAAACAAGGTAGGCGGCCGACTACTCTTGTTTCACAAAGTCTGGGGGTCGGTAGTTCAAGACCAGTGGGTCCTCGATCTAGTACACTCAGGTTACAAGATCGAATTCTTGTCCCTTCCCCCAAGACGTTTCTTTCAGTCTCGCTTCCCCAAGTCCAAGGATCTTGCCATTACTTTTCTTCAGGCTCTGACCACGCTTTGGTCCAGCGGGGTCATCGTCCCAGTTCCTCACAAGGAAAAATTCAAAGGGTTTTACTCAAACCTCTTTGTGGTTCCCAAGAAGGACGGCTCCTTGCGTCCTATTCTGGACCTAAAATTGCTAAACAAATTCATCAGAGTCCGTCATTTCAGGATGGAATCCCTCCGTTCTGTTGTCGCATCTCTAGAAAGAAAAGAATACTTGGCGTCTATCGACATCAAGGATGCGTACTTACACATTCCGATTTTCAGCGGACATCAAAAGTTTTCTGCGTTTTGCTGTCGGAGAGGATCACTTTCAGTTTGCCGCTCTGCCCTTCGGTCTCGCAACCGCCCCCAGAGTATTTACAAAGGTCATGGCGGCCGCCATATCAATTTTACACTCTCGGGGTGTAGTAGTCCTCCCGTACCTGGACGACCTACTCATAAAAGGTCAGACTTTTCGAGCCTGCGAAGAGAGCGTCAAAATCACTATCGACACCCTCTCTCGCCTCGGTTGGCTGGTCAATTTGGACAAGTCTCTTCCCATTCCCTCTCAGAAGATTCCTTTTCTGGGAATGATCTTGGATACCTCCCAAGGGTTGGTATCTCTCCCTCCAGAGAAGATTGTCTCTCTGAAGCGGGGAGTGCTCCTATTGTCGCTAAACCGCTCTCATTTTCTGCGGAGCGCCATGCAGGTCCTCGGAAAAATGGTAGCTTCCATCGAAGCAGTACCGTTCGCCCAGTTCCATTTTCGTCCTCTTCAACAGGAGCTAATATCAGTCTGGGACGGGAACCCAGCGTCTCTAGGTCGCCGCTTCCGTCTGTCTCCCACAGTCAGATTTTCCTTAAAATGGTGGACGAATGCCTCATCACTGAATCAAGGCAAATCTTTCCTGCCCGTCCATTGGCTGGTGGTGACCACCGATGCCAGTCTCCTCGGATGGGGAGCTGTGTTCCTTCATCACACGGCTCAAGGCCGCTGGTCTCTACCAGAGACCCGTCTCCCGATCAACATCCTAGAGATCAGAGCTATCAAGTTAGCTCTCGTGCGCTTCCATCATCTCCTGGCCGGTCGTCCCATCAGGATTCAGTCAGACAACGCCACGGCCGTGGCGTACATCAACCGTCAGGGGGGCACTCGGAGCAGAGCAGCGATGCTCGAGGTATCGCACATTCTGCGCTGGGCCGAGAAAAAACCGCTCGCCCATCTCCGCGGTCCACATTCCAGGAGTGGACAACTGGGAGGCCGACTTCCTCAGTCGCCAGGGCCTAGACTCAGGAGAATGGTCCCTGCACCCGGAAGTGTTCCATCTCATTTGCCAGCGATGGGGCATGCCGGATGTAGACCTCATGGCATCCAGACTGAATGCCAAAGTTCAGACTTTTATAAGTCGCTCTCGCGATCCACTAGCCGTTGGCTCGGATGCGTTAGTCCTCCCTTGGAGTCATTTTCGTCTTCCTTACATTTTTCCTCCTCTACCGTTAATCCCCAGGGTGATTCGGAAGATCAAGGCGGAAGGCGTTCCGCTCATTCTAGTCGCTCCGGACTGGCCTCGCCGTCCGTGGTATGCCGAACTAGTGCGTCTGGTCGCAGACGTTCCCTGGAGATTACCAGATCGTCCGGACCTTCTTTCACAGGGTCCAATTTACCATCGCAATTCAAAAGCGCTGAATTTGATGGTATGGCCATTGAAGCCTGGATCTTAAGTCAGGCTGGTTTTTCTCAAAAAGTCGTCTCAACAATGGTCAATTCCAGGAAGCCGGCTTTCGCCCGCATTTATCATCGTGTCTGGAAGACATTCCTTTCCTGGTGTGAGGACAAAGGTCGATCCCCTTTGGTTTTCTCTATCCCTTCCATCCTGGAATTTCTTCAAGCAGGAATGGATTCGGGATTAGCCCTTTCTTCCCTCAAGGGCCAGATTTCTGCCTTGTCCGTCCTCTTCCAACGACGGATCGCATCTAAGTCTCAGGTCAAGACTTTTATTCAGGGAGTGTCTCATCTTGTTCCACCTTACAAGAGGCCTTTGGAGCCTTGGGATCTTAATTTGGTCCTCAGTGCCTTACAGGACTCCCCCTTCGAACCTTTGTCGTAAGTGTCCTTATCGCTTCTTTCCTGGAAGTTGGTCTTCCTAGTGGCGATTACCTCTATCAGACGAGTATCGGAATTGGCAGCCTTATCTTGTAAACCTCCTTTCCTCATTTTTCACCAGGACAAGGTAGTCCTTAGGACTTCTCCGTCTTTCACACCAAAAGTCGTTTCGGCTTTTCATATCAATGAGGAGATAGTTTTGCCTTCTTTCTGTCCGGCACCAATTCACCGTACTGAAAAAGCCCTTCACACTTTAGACTTGGTGAGGGCTCTCCGAAGGTACATTTCGAGAACGGCACCTTTCCGAAAATCGGACGCTCTGTTTGTGCTTCCGGAAGGACGCAGACAGGGTCTTCCTGCTTCCAAGGCCACGTTAGCCAGATGGATTCGCTCGGCGATCCAAGAGGCGTACCGTGTTAAAGGTCAGCCTATCCCGGCTGGGATTAAGGCACACTCCAATCGTTCTGTGGGGGCCTCCTGGGCCATTCGGCACCAGGCTTCGGCACAGCAAGTGTGCAAGGCTGCGACTTGGTCCAGTCTTCATACTTTCGTCAAACATTACCAAATTCTTGCTCAAGTTTCTTCAGATGCGGCTCTTGGCAGACAGATTCTGCAATCAGCTGTTGCGCATCTGTAAGTTGTCTGTTGACTAGTTAAGCGTTATATGCATGAGGTTCACGAGGCTTCATCTGTTGATGAGTTCCCACCCAGGGACTGCTTTGGGACGTCCCACGGTCTGTGTGTCCCCCAATGAGGCGAAGGAGAAAAGGAGATTTTTGTGTACTCACCGTAAAATCCTTTTCTCCGAGACGCTCATTGGGGGACACAGCTCCCACCTGGTTTAACTTGTAGCCTCGTTGTTCATTTGAATTGTTGGCATATTGCACTCTGTTATGAGCTCCTACTGCTTGGCACCGAACTGGTTCAGGATTGAGCCAACAGAGGGTGTATACTGCAGGAGGAGGAGTTAATCTTTGTGCTTGTATTGCTTTAGTGTCCTCCTAGTGGCAGCAGCAATAACACCCCACGGTCTGTGTGTCCCCCAATGAGCGTCTCGGAGAAAAGGATTTTACGGTGAGTACACAAAAATCTCCTTTTTTATCTGGTTTCAGATGTGATTTTCATTTTGACCACACCTGTTACTTGAGGTGAGTTTGAATGAGCATTACATGCTTGAAACATAGTTGTTTAACCACAATTTTGGAAAGGTGCCAACGATTTTTGTCCCCATTATGGAGTTTTGTGTGAAAATGATGTCCAATTTGTCTTTATTTTTTCCTCTGCTTTTTGGTGTTTCAATACACACAAAGGGAATAAACGTGTATAATAAAATGTGTAATTGCAATAATTTTCTGGGAGTAGTCTTCATTTTTTGAAAAATATTCGAATTGAGATCCCAGTACCGCACCTTTTGGAACAATGGGTAACATGGTAAAAGATGTACATCTTTCCCGTATATTCATTTTCTGGCAAATTTCAAGAGTCCAACACTTTTGGCTGACTAGTTATATTTTTTTGTATGTATATTTTGTACATATTTTTATACTACGAACGTTTTTTGTCGTTTTTTTTTTACCCTTTTTTTGCCACAAAAGCAAAAGAAATTTATTTGTTCAAAAGAATCGCTCTTCCCCA
>JARQOD010000004.1:434360254-434448691 GCA_033576555.1 Oophaga sylvatica
TTCATTGTTCGGGTCTTCATCAAGATCTAGAAAACAATGACGCCAGGCACATAGGGGGCAGACTCCTGTTCTCTGCAGAGAACTGGAAACAGGTTACCAGGAACGAGTGGGTCTTACAAACCATAAGAGAAGGCTACAGAATAGAGCTGACATCCTATCCGCCCCAAAGATACATATCTACCACAGCGGTCCAGGCAAATTCAGAGATATTTCAAGATCTTCAGGTCTAATCTCTTCCCAGGTTATAGTGCCAGTTCCAGAATTAGAAGAAAAGATGGGACATTATTCCTCTCTTTTCCCAATAATGAAACCATCAGGCGAGTCGCGGACAATCCTGAATCTCAAACCATTGAACGAGTTGTTCGGTACAAAAGATTCAGAATGGAGTCTATAAGGTCGGCAATTCCACTAATAGACAAAAACTCGGTAATGTGTACCCTAGACTTAAAAAGTGCGTACTATCAGGTCACGATTTATCCAATCTCGCAGGGTAAGCCTACTGGACTGTACCCACCACTTCCAGTTCCAAGGCCTTCCGTTCAGGCTGGCTTCTGCTCCCAGAGTATTTACGAAGCTAATATCAGAAGTCGTAGCCTATCTGAGAAACCAAGGAATTATTGTAATACCGTACTTAGACGACTTTTTGTTAGTGGCTCGAACAGCGGAAGTCCTAAATCATCACACAGAACGAACAGTGTCGGTGCTGGAATATCTCGTTTGGGTGGTGAATCGAGAAAAATCTCATTTAATACCCAGTTCAAGAAAAGTATTTCTAGGGGTATTACTGGATTCCAGATCCAGGACAGCATTCTTACCAGAAGTCAAGCAACAATCGTTAAAAAAGAAGGTTGCAGAGATGGTAGAGAGCAGAGTTACCATAAGAAGAGCTATGCAGGTTCTGGGAGTGATGACATCTTGCATTCCATGCGTCAGATGGGCACAGGCTCATTCAAGACCCCTACAAAAAGAAGTTCTATTTCTATGGGATCGTCATCAGGCATCCCTAGACAAGAAGATCCATCTTTCTGCAAAAGTGAAGAGATCTTTAAGTTGGTGGATGCAAAGCAGAAATCTCAGAATAGGAGTTCTTTGGATTCCATCTCCAGTCATAATAATAACCACAGACGCAAGCGCTTGGGCCCATTTAGAAGGGAAGATTCTCCAGGGAAAATGGCCAGAAAAAATCAGACGAATGTCGTCAAACTATCGAGAGCTGTATGCTATTTGGGAGTCGTTAAGAAGAAAACCAAAACCGTTTAAAAAAAAACAAAAAAAAAAAACAACATGTTAAAATCCGGTCAGACAATAGGACAGCAGTAGCCTTCATAAAACATCAGGGAAGCTCTCGATACAGATCTCTGCAGGATCTAGCAGAGAAGATACTCATATGGGCAGAACAAACGGTCTTTTCTATAACCGCAGTACACCTGGAAGGTTCGCAGAACTTAGTAGCAGACTATCTAAGCAGACAAGAAGATCTACCCGACCGAGTGGGAGCTGAACCAGGAGGTCTTCCACTTACTATGCCAACGATGGGGAACGCCTCAGATAGATCTCTTTGCTACAAGAAAAAATTTGAAGCTACCAAGGTTTTATTCACTGAACCCAGTGGACAATCCAGAAGGTGTAGATGCCTTGAGTCAGAGGTGGAACGAACCTCTAAATTATGCATTCCCACCAATAGCACTGATACCAGCGGTCCTAAGGAAGATAAGAGAAGACGGAGCGAGAGTCGTACTAATAGTTCCGTTCTGGCCAAGGAGGAGCTGGTTTCCACTTCTAGGCGGCATGACCACAAAAAAAAAAAACAATCGAGCTTTCCGGTGGAAGGACATAGTTCACCAGGGACCAGTTCTTCACCAGGACCCAGAAAGATTGCACCTGTCACCCTGGATCCTGAACGGGACATTTTAAAAGCTCGTGGTCTATCAGATCAAGTTATAACAACGATTCAGGCCAGCAGAAAACCTGTAACGTCGGCAATATATTATAAGATCTGGAAGAAGTTCTGTCTGGAAGGTGGCAGGTCTGATGCCGTAGCTGGAGTCCCGGATGTTCCTCGAGTTCTGGATTTCCTCCAGAAAGGATTTAATATGGGTCTTAGACCTAGTACACTTAAAGTTCAAATCTCGGCATTAAGTACTTACATGGATTATCCATTAGCCTCCCATCCTTGGGTAGTTAGATTGTCAAAGCAATCCAGAGATTGCGGCCCACTATAAGACAGTTGTCTCCCCCCCTGGGACTTAAATCTAGTTTTGGCGGCTCTTTGTAAAAATCCTTTCACACCAAACAGGGAGTTTCCTGTTTCACTCTTATCGATGAAAACTGCGTTTTTGGTAGCAATCACCACAGCCAAGAGAGTAGGGGAAATTCAAGCACTTTCCATTAAAGACCCATATCTGCAGATCAGAGAGGATCACATAATATTAAAACTTGACACTGCTTTCTTGCCCAAGGTAGCTTCCTGGCAAAATCGCAATCAAGAAATCATACTCCCGTCTTTTTGTGAAAAACCATTATACATAAAAGAACAAGCTTTACACTCCCTTGACGTTAGACAGGCACTGATTGATTACTTGGAGGCCACTAAGCTCTGGAGGAAAGACCCTAATTTGTTTATTTTGTTTGGAGGTAAAAATAGGGGTAAAAAAGCTTCCAAAGCATCCATTGCAAGATGGATTACCACTATAATCTCAAAAACTTACACATCTGAGGGTGTAGTTTGTCCTATAAAGATAAGAGCCCATTCTACCAGAGCATTGTCAGCATCATGGGCTGAAAGAGCAGGAGCATTATTAGAACAAATTTGTAAGGCAGCCTCTTGGGCTCGGGTAAATACCTTTTGCAAGCACTACAAACTAGATGTGCTAGCAGGACAACATACGGCATATGGTAGGAAAGTATTACAGGCCGTAGTCCCACCCTAGGAGGGTTTCTTTGGTACTCTCCATAGTGCTGTCAGGGGGACGTCCTGGAAAATGGGTATTATACCTACCGATAATTCGGTTTCCAGGAGTCCATCCTGACAGCACGGTTAGTTCCCTCCCTTGTCTATCTTGTTATATATGCTAATTCATATGATGTAATATGTTTAAGTAAATTAAAGTGTTATCACTGGCATTAATCCGTGGTATGGTACTTGTCAAATCACTGAGGTATTGGGGGAGGAGTGGGACCTTTTAACCTCTCGTGTGCTTCCTGTCCCTGTAAGGAGGAGGAGGACGTCCTCCATAGTGCTGTCAGGATGGACTCCTGGAAACCGAATTATCGGTAGGTATAATACCCATTTTTTGATCGCTGGTTTCCCGCTGACAGGCACTCATCGCTGCGTGTGACAGGCGGGAGACCAGCAATCCGCTGGTAACCAAGGTACACAGCGGGTTTCCAGGCGCGGGGCTGTGCCTAGAAACCCGCTGTGTACCTTGGATACCAGCGCCCTGATGCAGGGAGCTGGTATCCAAGGTACACAGCGGGTTTCCAGGCACTGCGCAGCGCTTGGAAACCCGCTGTGTACCTTGGATACCAGCTCCCTGCATCAGGGCGCTGGTATCCAACGTACACTGCGGGTAACTAAGCGATGTTACCCGCAGTGTCGCTGTCCCAGATCGCTGCCTGAGCTGCCTGTTTGGCAGCTCAGCAGCGATCATGTAGCGATACACCAGCGATCCTGACAAGTGCATATCGTTGTCGGGATCGCTGGTGTATCGTTACGTGAGACCCAGCCTTTAGCTGAGATAAGTCAGTGCTGCACTCCAGCACCAGTGGAGCTCCTCCTCTACAGACAAGGGTACAAAGTAAACACACTACGAAAGAAGGAAGGCCTGCACTCATCTCAGAAGAATTGCTGGAGTGAACAGGATAACAAGATTGAGGTAATTACTACTTAAAGCATATTTAAACTTTCAATAAACTGTGCATAAATCAATAGTCCAGTATACTGTATGTTCTCTCTGTATGCTTGATGCTTGTTTTTTTTCTTTGAGCTCATATACTTTTGAGAAGCTAGCTTTTATACAATATACAGGGAAAATGCAGCAACAGGATTGATGAGGACTTGTATAGGTATAGAAGCCAAAACATCAAGTTATTAGCTCTGTTATCAGTTTCTTTGTTCCTGGAGTATGATACACAACAAACTTGCTCCCTCCCTCCTCCCCTCTTCATAGACTGTGAAGCATTTAGTGAGCTGTACCCTAAGAAAAGCGTGAGATTGGAAATTCAAAGTAAAGCTATCTAATAACATATTTTTCAAACTTTATATTTATCATCTGTACTATTGATTTATACAAAGTTTGTTTTATTTCTTTCTAAAATTATACAGTGGGGAAAGTATGTATTTGATACTGTCGATTCCCACCTACAGTCTGTCTCTCACAGGTGAAGTGTACAATTGCAGACATTCTTTGTAGGTGGGAAAACTTGTAAAATTGTCAGTGTATCAAATTCTTATTTTCCCCACTGTACATGGTTCCCTGTTCTTGCTGGAATTATAATATACATTATTTTATTTTATAGGACAAAATTATTTTGAGTGAATTTATATGATTGCAAAATGTCTAAGAAGCTCCCCATGAAGTCAGCTGTTTTTGAGCATTTCACAGTGACTCAATATGAAAAATATTTTGTCAATGTATGATAAGTGACCCAGAGGAAAACAAATGCTGTGATGCCAAAATCAGTGCATACTCAGGCAGTGATAAAAAAAAAATGCTCCTACAAGAGCTTCCAATCTAAAAAGACATTTACAACGCTTCCACCCAGAAGTTTTCAAAGCTGTGACTGAGAAAGATAACAGCAGCACCAAGAAACCCACGCCCAGCACTTCCTGCCAGGCAAAGGAGGAGGAAAGAGCATCTCAAAAATTATTAACAAGATATTTTGTAAGTGACAAAGTTACTGTAACAATGACAAATATTTAGACTTGAGAGTCCTCAGTGGTTGATACCTTTTAATGGCTAACTGAAAAGATGGTAACAAATTGCAAGCTTTCGAGACTACTCAGGTCTCTTCATCAGGCATAGACTAATACAACATCTGAAGAATCACATATTTATACACAAAATAGCACAGAAAAAATGCAATAGGTAGGACAAGTGACATGAAGCAGAACTGTCATTATGGCAGAGGGATTAACATAAATATGACTAGTTCATAGATAAGGAGTGAAGGTTTTATTACCCTCTGATTGGGGTCTGGTATTGTGTTGTGATGACCCTAAAAGGTCAGGGAGGCAGATTCCTTAATTGTTGTAGAACGACATAAAACTCTGGGATATATTCATCCCAGCACTATTTACCTGTGGCCAAACACTTTTGTATGCCCGGTCATAGCATGACAGATATGGAATTACTTGTATTAAAATCTAACTTCAAATCTGAGAAGGATAGAAAAGTCTGGGAATATAAACTTATGATGACCTTTGACACTCTTAGTGCTGGGATGAATATATCCCAGAGTTTTATGTCGTTCTACAACAATTAAGGAATCTGCCTCCCTGACCTTTTAGGGTCATCACAACACAATACCAGACCCCAATCAGAGGGTAATAAAACCTTCACTCCTTATCTATGAACTAGTCATATTTATGTTAATCCCTCTGCCATAATGACAGTTCTGCTTCATGTCACTTGTCCTACCTATTGCATTTTTTCTGTGCTATTTTGTGTATAAATATGTGATTCTTCAGATGTTGTATTAGTCTATGCCTGATGAAGAGACCTGAGTAGTCTCGAAAGCTTGCAATTTGTTACCATCTTTTCAGTTAGCCATTAAAAGGTATCAACCACTGAGGACTCTCAAGTCTAAATATTTTTCTATCTACTGGCTAACACGGTACGAAGATACACATCTTTCCTATGTAACAATGACAGCAGATATGTTTAAAAGACAGCTCATACAGCTTGTTGTGAAGGATGGTGTACCATTTTCATTATTTGCACGACCAGCTTTTACAGCTCTTAATGGAGAAATGGCCTGCAAACTTGGTGTTTCTCTGGAAAGAGAAAGTATTAGAAAATTAGTGATTGAAGAAGCCCTTAAACAAAAGGAAGATCTTAAAAAGACTCTCAAAAGACGCTTCATGTTTCTTAAAATGGATGCCTGCACACGCCACAGAGTGAACTATTTTGCCATCAATGTTCGATATGTTTGTGACAACAAAGAAATTGTTACCAAGACACTGGCAGTAAAAGATACTAAAGCTCATCACAGCAGCCAGTTTCTCCAGGCCTTAGTGGAAAAAGTTCTGCAAGATTACAAACTCAAAAAAGAACAGGTTCTTGCTATTGTAACGGACAATGCTTCAAACATGATAAGTACAATTAAACTGATGAATGAGAGTAATGAACAACAGCTAGAAGAAAATTTAGGATTCATTATGTTTGAGATGGAAGGCCACAGTGCTGTTCATGTAACAGAGGAACAAACAGATATTACAACAGAAGAACAGCAAAACTATACTGTAGAAATAGATGATCTTGTTGAAGCTGCTTCAAAACACTTTCATATTCATCACACGTGCTGTGTTGTGCACACGCTGCAGCTGGCAATAAGAGATAGTCTGCAAGAGGGACATGCTGGAAATCTGATTGGAAAAGTGAGGAAATTGATTATTGCCGGCAAAACTCCTAAAATTGATTCCAACTTTAAGAGACGTGCTGGGAAAGGGGTAATTGTCGGTGGGGCAGCACTTATTAAATGATTGAGCGATTGCTTGAGCTAAAACCGTTTCTTATAGATATGGCGAACCCTCAGGTAACCCTAAATGAAGGTCAATGGACACAGGTGGCTGAATTGAAGGAATTGCTTAATCATCCATTTACAGTGACTAAAAAATTACAAGCTGAGGATTTAACTCCTGGCATTTTCATAAGGGAGTGGAAGAACTTGCTATTTTGCCTGTCCCAAAGAGGAGGTTTAATCGCAGATGGCATTTCTGCTTCAATGAAACTGAGAGAAACACAGCTATTGGAAAATAAAATTTTTCTGGCAGCTGTTTATGTGGACCCAAGTCATCGTATACTGCTTGATGATCAACTGAGGTAGCAGTTAGGATGAGTGGACTACAGGAGGACTGCCAGGCGCAAGAGGACTTGCGTCCTGACAGTGCTACTGCTGCCATATTTTCATCCTCCTCAGATGAGGAGTTTGACTTTGACAGGTATTTGGATGACATGGAGCAGGCAAAGCGTTGCCGCAAGGAAAAATATTTCACTCCGTCTCCTATAGCAAGCAGATTGACCATATTTCAGCAAAATGTTTCACTTGCTCTCAAAGAAATAAAAAAATTCAACCGTTCATCAAAACTGACTGTGCACAAAGCAATTCCTTTATACCCGGAAATTGTTAGAGATGTTGCCCATGTGGTTACGACTTTGCCTCCAACCCAAGTTAGTGTAGAGAGGTTGTTCTCTAGCCTTAAAATTATTCGGTCAGATTTGAGGTCATCTATGAAGGAGGATCTGATGGAGGCAATTCTATTTCTTAGAACAAATTCATAGACTGCACAAATGTTATTTGGTATGTTTTTGTTGAAAACTGTTTTTTGCCACTTACAGTTTTACATAGTGTTATATATATATTGCATAGTGTATTACATATTTACAATTTATTAGTTTTTTGTGTTCTAACGTTGTATTCCAGTAAATATATATTATGTTCTATCTAAATATCTTGATAATTGTATCATAAAAATGATTAAATGTCTGATGTTCACATTGTACTACAATAAATTTTTCACTTAAATATATGCAATATATGTGGGAGTTGGAGTTGTGGAGTCGGTGTAAGGGAAATTGAGGAGTCGGAGTCGCAGGTTTGGCTTATCGACTCCACAGCCCTGGTGGAAACCATACCTCCACTGGACTCTGATTTAGTAGAAACATGTTTGGCGTTTTGACTCGTGCGTCTATATGGCAGTCTGATGTACAAGACTGGGTTCAGTGAAAGCCAAAAGAATGTTACCTGTCTGACTGCATTGTGCCGCCTCTAAAGCTTAGTGGAGGACGGGTGATGCTATTTTGACCTTAATTCCATTAAAGAGAAAATTTTAAAGGGTTATTTGCAAAATCACAGTGTGATCTTGTAATAACATACACATATTTACTCATTTGTGTCCGTATAACTCCATTTTAAATCACCCCATTTTGCCCCAGAGCATATCCCACCTGGCTCAATTTACCTTGCAGTTGGCATTGGGATCGTCCTGCTGTAGATCCACTACTTAGTCATGTGCAGCATGTGTTCCAGCATGGCGCTCTTCTGGGTCGTACTTAAAACTGATGTCACAGAAAGGGGCAGAGTCTCCTTTATGGTGCTGAGCTCATATCAGGAATCAGCTGTGTGTGTTGGTAACTAAGAGGAGCGATGGACTGTAGGCTGTGTATAGAGTGGCTGCAAGGTGTAATATACTGCAGGATAGTGCTGTATGTACAGGGTGCTTATGGGTGTGATGTACTGCAGGCTAGTGGTTTTTATAAAAGAGGCTGAATGTTACTGTAGGATTGGGCTGAATATATAATGGGATGAGAGATATTGCAGTATGGGATTGTGTATTGAGGGAGCTGAAAGTAGTTACTATTAATTGCCTGATGAGAGGTTAATGATATGAAGCTCCATATGCTGCTCTGTTGCAGCGGGGAGAGTATCTTCTGTCATATGCATGAATAAAAATTTCTCGTTTCACATCACTGATCTGTCAACAGCAGGCAACAAACACAACTCTTCACTGTCTATTAATTACAAGCACTGTTGTGGAGTAGTGCAGGAGAGTTAAGCTCTGCTATAAACCAGCTGACAATAATATAAAATCTTTCTTCAGTTATATTCATGTAGATAGCAGAAGATAAAATCAGGCAGTATACTGTATAGGAGCAGACGGTGCACAGAAGCATATAAGGAGAACTCTACATTTAGATTGGTGTAGTGATAACTCAGAGGTGGGACTAGTCAGGAACACATAAGAGGGAGAAGGCTGCAGCTCTGAAAATCTAGTGCTGCTGGGAATATGTAGTCTTAGTCAATAAGAATAGAATCGACCTATTCAGCTTTGTAAGCTGTTATGTACAAGGATGAAGAAAATACAAGGGTATAAGAAAGAAGCATCATTGGGCTTAGTCTGTATATTAAAGAGCTATTAGTGTGAATAGAGCAGCGGCGCTTGCATCTAGAGGTTCTGATTAGCAGCAAATAAAGACAACTACCACCACTAGTCGGCTTGGAAGTATTAGCAAATAGGAATAATTCGCTCTTTACTAGAACCAAGAAGACATAGACAGCTGAAGGATCACTTGGTTAGACTTAACAGATACGGAGGTTAGTATAACCCCAATCCAAAAATGTATAAGATTGTATACACCATAACCTATTTCTGAAGCATGGCATTTGTTCTAAAAACTAAATTGCAAGTGGATAGCCGCAATAGAAATATGCACAAAAGAGATCCAACATCAGGCGAAAGTCTACATTCATAAATGTTCAATTATAAACTGTTGTAAAAGTAGAGGTGTACCTCATAGTGCCAGTCTCAGGCCTGGAGCCATGGCAGTTATACGTGCTGTGAAAAATTACTTGAGCCGTGGCACATGCGCTATGCAAAACCTCCCGGGAAAAGACTTCAGAGCGGAGAAGGAGCGTTCATGACTTCACACTGTCAGAGCAAGTCAACTGTCTGTATTCTTGGTTCTAGTAAAGCGCAATTCACTCCTATTTTCTGTGTAGTAAAGAGTTTGCCAGGTCATAAATATTTTACTACTTATCTCCAGGATAGGTAATGAGTAGCAGGTCAGAGGTAGTCCTTCTCCCAGCCCCTTCAGTGGCAGACCTCCATTGATCTGCTGTTGATGATCTATCGTTTAGAGAGGTAACCAAATACCTTGGCCAGGACAATCCCTTAAATGAGAAGCATGTATTTGTTACTTTGTGAAAATTAATGCAATTGTGGGAATAACCCCTGGTTTAACCACTTTCTTCCATCTGACGTACTATTCCGCCCATGTGCCCTGGGACAATTCCCAAGGACGGAATAGTACGTCCTATGCGATCAGCAGCTCCCGGCACTTTAACCCCCGGCACACTGCGATCAAACATGATCGCAGTGTTCCTGCTGTATAGGGAAGCATCGCGCAGGGAGGGGGCTCCATGCGTTCTTCCCTGAGACCCTCAGAACAGCGCAATGTGATCGCGCTGTTCCGAGGGCCTCCTCTCTGCAGAAACCTGGATCCAAGATGGCTGCGGGGTCCTGTAGGCAGGTGGCTTCTCGGTGCCTGCTGAGAGCAGGCGCTGAGAGAGCCTCCTGCAGTGCCTGTCAGATCGCAGATCTGACACAGTGCTGTGCACAGTGTCAGATCGGAGATCTGACACTATGCAGTGATGTCCCACCCTGCAAAGTGAAAAAGTAAAAAAATATAAAAATTAACATGTGTAAAAAAAATAAATAAATATTCGCCTATAAATTAATTTTATGTAAATTAAAAGAAAAAAACATAAAAGCACACTTATTTGGTAAATTAAAAAAGGGAAAAATACACTGGCGCTACCAGTAGGTAATGTGGGCAGCTGGTACCTAGACAGAGACTGCTTGCACTGTCAGACTAAATAGAAAATAAACATAAAAGGAAGGTACCGTGCTCCAGATATCCTATAAAACAAGGACCCAGTAATACTAGTGGTGGAATGGCAATAGACTGTGGTGATGTATGTAAAAAGCTGAAAGCCTGCAATAGGGAGAAAACAAACACTCGTGTATGGCGAATTGCAAGGGAAAAACAGAATGTGGACACTTACCCTGCTTCTGGCTGAGTAGCAAATTCCTGTGGGAATAGGTGAAGATTGAGTGCAGGACAAGCAGCTAGGTTAATGAAGCGTGCTCCGATGTCCGAGATAGAGATAATGCAGCGTGCTAAGCAGAGCCAGCAACGCTCCGGCCGGAAGCGTCCTGGGTGCTCAGCAGTAAAAAAGCTGACACTTTGCTGACAGCGTGTGACGTCACTTATCTGGGCTACGGGGCCTGGGTGAGGCCAAAAAAACCAACGCGTTTCAAAGGCAAACGCCCTTCGTCAACCCTGGGCACATCAGGGCTCTAAACGCGACATGACGCCCCCAGACTATTCCATCAAAGTCTGCAATCCAAAACGTCACTATTTCCCTTCCGAGCCCCGACGTGTGCCCATACAGTAGTTTTCTCCCACACATGGGGTATCGGCGTACTCAGGACAAATTGAACAACAACTTCTGGTGTCCAATTTCTCCTGTTACCCTTGGGAAAATAAAAAACTGGGGACTGAAAGATCATGTTTGTGGAAAAAATTATTTTTTTTTATTTTCACGCCCGGGCGTTAAACTTCTGTGAAGCACTTGGGGGTTCAAAGTGCTCACCACCGATCTAGATAAGTTCCTTAGGGGTCTAGTTTCCAAAATAGGGTCACTTGTGGGAGGTTTCCACTGTTTAGGCGCATCAGGGGCTCTGCAAACTGAACATGACACCCATCAAATCCTGCATTCCAAAACCTCATTACTTCCTTTCTGAGCCCTGCCGTGCGCCCAAACATTATTTCCCTCCCACATATGGGGTATCTGCGTACTCAGGACAAACTGGACAACAAATTTTGGGGTCCAATTTCCTTGGGAAAAATCGAGAATTGGTGACTAAAAATCATTTTTGTTGAAGTTTTTTTTTTTATTATTTATTTATTTTTTACACCCAGGCATTATAAACTCTAGTGAAACACTTGGAGGTTTAAATTGCTCACAACAGATCTAGATAAGTTGCTTATGGGGTCTAGTTTCCAAAATGATGTCACTTGTGGGGGTTTCCACTGTTTAGGCACATCAGGGGCTCTCCAAACGCGACATGGCGTCCAGCCAAATCTGCGTTGAAAAAGTCAAACGGCGCTCCTTCCCTTCCGAGGTCTGCCATGCACCCAAACAGTGGTTTACCCCCTCATATTGGGTATCAGCATACTCAGGACAAATTGCACAATAACTTTTGAGGTCCTGTTACCCTTGGGAAAATAAATTGGGGTGAAAAGATCATTTTTATGGAAAAAATATGATTTTTCAATTTTACAGCTCTACGTTACAAACTTGTGTGAAGCACTTGGGTGTTGAAAGTACTCACCACAGATCTAGATAAGTTCCTTAGACTGTCTGGTTTCTAAAATGGGGTCACTTGTGGGGGATTTCCACTGGTCATGCACATCAGGGGCTATCCAAATGTGACATGGCGTCCAATCTCAATTCCAGCCAATTTTGTTTGGAAAAAGTTAAACGGCGCTCCTTCCCTTCCGAGCCCTGCCGTGCGCCCAGACAGTGGTTTTCCCCCACATAAGGGGTATCTGCGTACTCAGGTGAAATTGCACAACAACTTTATCTGTCCATTTTCTCCTTTTACCCTTGTTAAGTTAAAAAAAATTGTTTGTAAAAGATCATTTTTGTGACTAAAAAGTTAAGTGTTCATTTTTTCCTTCCACGTTGCTTCAGCTCCTGTGAAGCACCTTTCGGGTTAATAAACTTCATTAATGTTGTTTTGAGTACCTTGAGGGATGCAGTTTTTAGAATAGTGTCACTTTTGGGTATTTTCTGCCATTTAGACCCCGCAAAGTGACTTCAAATGTGAGGTGGTCCCTAAAAAAAAAAAATGGCTTTGTACATTTTGTTGTAAAAATGAGAAATCGCTACTCAACTAACACTTATAACTTCCTAACAAAAAAAAATGTTGGTTCCAAAATAGTGCTGATGTAAAGTAGACATGTGGGAAATGTTATTTAGTAACTATTTTGTGTGACATATTTCTCTGTTTTAAGGGAATAAAAATTCAAAATTTTCTAAATTTTCGCCATATTTACACTTTTTTCATAAATCAACACAAGGTATATTGAGGAAATTTTGCCAATATCTTGAAGTACAGTATATCACTAGAAAACAATCTCAGAATCGCGAAGATCCGTTGAGGCGTTCCAGAGTTATAACCTCATAAAGAGACAGTGGTCACAATTGTAAAAATTGGCCCGGTCATTAACGTGCAAACCACCCTTTGGGGTTAAGGAACACAATTTTTGGGTCCAGCATACCTGAATCTCGAGTGCACAAAGCAAGGTTCATGAAGACGTGGTTGCGCTTGTGCAGACAGTGAAGTTTTTCCTCACCAAACTTTGAGCCTTGACCTCAAACCCCTCAGACTCTTTTGTGATGAATTGGAACAGAATTTGATAGCCAAGCCCTCAATAATCTGTGTCTGACCCAAAAATGCTGTTCTGGATGAATGGGAGAAAAATCCCACAGACTCCAAGCTCTACTAGAAAGCTTTCCCACAAGAGTAGAAGCTGTTTTAGATGCAAAGTAAAAAAATAGTTAATATCAATTTCTTCTTTTAACCTCAAGTTTTACATTTGTTGAAGCTTGTTCCTTGCGTTTTCAGATGCCATGAATCTCCGTCAAATGTTAGTATTGTTGAAGAATCTCCGCAAAAGGATTTAGGAGGTAAGTGTTATTCTGCCACCATCCTCAGTACCACAGTACCAGTGTGAGCTATTACATACAATGAGACTAGCCATTGCTTCTTGTGTTTTCAGCACTTATCTGGAGCTGTAATATCTAAAGCTATTGATTTTGTAATGAACTCCGGTAGCAGATATGGTTTATATAGATTTCAGTTTGTGACTTGTGTGCTGTGTTCATTTTTTAAAATGGTAAATAAGAAACTAATGAGAATTCTAAATATAGTTACATAGTTATTAAGGTTGAAGGAAGACTTTAAGTCCATCTAGTTCAACCCGTATCCTATCCTAACCTGCCCTAACATGTTGATCCAGAGGAAGGCAAAAAAAACCTAAGTGGCAAACAGTAAGCTTCACATTGGGGAAAAAATTCCTTCCCGACTCCACATACGGCAATCAGACTAGCTCCCTGGATCAACGCAATATCTAGCAAACTAGTGAATATAGCCTGTTATATTATACTTTTCAAGAAGGGCATCCAGTCCCTTCTTAAATTTTAGTAAGGAATCACTCATTACAACATTAGACGGCAGAGAGTTCCGTAGTCTCACTGCTCTTACAGTAAAGAATCTGCGTCTGTGATTATGGCTAAACCTTCTTTCCTCCAGACGTAGAGGATGCCACCTTGTCCCCGTCACAGGTCTAAGAGTAAAAAGATCATTAGAAAGGTCTTTGTACTGTCCCCTCATATATTTTTACATTGTAATAAGATCACCCCTAACTTCGTTTTTCCAAGCTAAATAACCCCAAGTGTAATAACCTGGAGGAATAAAATCTGTATAGACTTTACTAATTGTTGACTTAATGTCTTCAGAACTTGAAGTCCGGAGAAGCCCTCGTATTAAGCAGCTGACAATAACCAGGAGAAACTCTTCTTTCTACTCGTCACAGCCAATATCCCGTAATCTGGAGAGGGTCCACTCTACCACCCAGCAAACGCATATTGGAGGTCAGAACGGTGGACACTTTTTGGTTGTATGGTGTGTGCGTTTGATGAAATGTACGAAGTCTATGGATGCTACATTTTATTTGTAGGCAATGCAACTCAGCCGGAGGCTAAAACCCCTAAACGTTTGCTGTTTGGAGAAGTTTATGGGCTCGCTACTCTGCCAACACGTCGAGCAAGAAGAAAACTGTTGGCTGAAACCGTTCCCAGTACCAATGAGGTAGTGTTGTTTTAATTATAAAAAAAATAGTTTCTCATTAGTCTTATTGGGGAACACAGTAACCGTGGCATAGTCTGCAGCCACCTGGAGGCTGACACTAATTATGTAATTACAGGATATACTCGTGAATAAGCTGAGATTTTCAGCACATTTTTTTTGTGCTGAAAACACCCCCCCCCCTCGGCTTATACACGAGTCATTGTCCAGAAAACATCATACTCGCCGTCCCTGCATCTCTTTTGTCCCGACGCAGCAGCTCTTCCTGTGCTAAGCGGTCACATGGTACCAAGGTAATGAATATACACTGCACTCCACTCCCATAGGTGTGGAGCGCATATTCATTACTTTAATGAGCAGTACCACGTGACCGCTCAGCACAGGAAGACCTGCTGCGTCAGGACAACGGAGATGCAGCGACTGCGCGGAGGGAAGTGTTCGCCATGCATACAACGACCGGGGGGAGGGGTGAGCCATGCATACAGCGACCGGGGGCAGGGTGAGCCACGCATACAAGGACCGGGATGAGGGGACAATGCATAAAAATTAGCAAAATTAGATGCCTGGGCTTATACTCGAGTATTTACAGTAATTGAAAATTGCCTCCTCCCCGACAGACTATACCTTGCCTGCTAGCACCAGGCTCCTCAGGGTGTGATTATGCACTGTGTCACCCAAGTAGCGGCAGAGAGTACAGGCTGTATTATTCAGTCAGTGTCCTTTAACGCCTGTACTGCTAGACCATATACCTTGATGCAGTCAGCGATCAGGTACTGGGACGTTTCTTTTATCCTTGTGGTCTCCCCCCTCCCCAACTTAGCATGTGTTTGCATGGAGCAAAAGATTGAGTCTGGAATGCCTAACTTCCAGATACAGGATCAAGCTTCTTCAAGATAGATTAGTTACATACAAGTGCTTCTCACTAAATTAGAATATCATCTAAAAGTTAATTTATTTCAGTTTTTCAATACAAAAAGTAAAACTCGTATATTGAGTCATTACAGAGTAATCTATTTCAAGTGTTTATTTCTGTTAATATTGATGATTATGGCTTACAGCCAATGAAAACCCAATGAAATAGATCTCTGTTGTAATGACTATATAATATGAGTTTCACTTTTTGTGTTGAAGAACTGAAATAAATTAACTTTTTGATGATCTAATTTAGTGTAGGTCCCTTGCTGCTGCTCTGTATTGCGCTGGCTTCCCAGTGGCAATTGTTCGGCGTAATAAAATCTCCTTTTATGATGTCTTGACTCCTAGTAGGTACCCTGTTTTAGCACTGCGCACCTACCCATGAGTTTTTTGTGTCCGTACCCTCTTAGATCTTCAGGCGTTTGCCCTTGGGTCGGGGGAGGGGCTTTCTGTACCGTTAAGGGTGCTTGTGTCTTCTGGGATAGAGAGCTCCTGTATGGGTTAGTGGTGTGTGTTTATCACATTAGGTATTCTCTCGTAGCCTGTGTATGCTATAATCAAATAAAGTATGGGCGAGATCACGCTCTGCTGTAGCCCTGTCTGTGCTATTTGCACTCTGCATTACTATTTAACCCCTTAATTCCATTGGACGTACTATTCCGTCCATGTGACCTGGTACTTAATTCCCAGGGACGGAATAGTACGTCCGCTGATCGCCGCCGGGTGTCAGCTGATTATCACAGCTGACACCCGGCACTATGTGTCAGGAGCGGTCATGGACCGCTCCCGGCACATTAACCCCTGGCACACAGTGATCAAACATGATCGCGGTGTACCAGGGTCACAGGGAGCTCCCCTGAGACCCTCAGAACAGCGCGATGTGTCGCGCTGTTCCGAGGGACTCTCCTCACTGCAGGACCCCGGATCCAAGATGGCCGCCGAGTCCTGCAGGTAGGCGGCTTCCTCAGTGCCTGCTGAAAGCAGGCACTGAGAAGCCTGCAGCAGTGCCAGAGCGATCGCTGGTGTGACAGTGCTGTGCACACTGTCACACCAGCAATCTGACAATACACAGTGATGACAAAGTAAAAATGTAAATAAAAATAAGAAGTGTAAAAAAAATTCATAAATAATGAAAAAAAAAAAAATCCCCAATAAATTCACTTCTTTAATGTAAAAAAAAAACAAAAGTACACATTTAGTATAGCTGTGTCCGTAATGACCCGCCCTATAAAACTGTCCCATTAGTTAACCCCTTAAGTGAACCCCTTAAAAAAAAAAAAGAAAAAACAAGTCTAAAAAACAATTATTTATCATACCAACGAACAAAAAGTGGAATAACACGCGATCAAAAAGACGGATATAAACAAACATGGTACCGCTGAAAACGTCATCTTGTCCAGCAAAAAACGAGCCGCCATACAGCATCATCAACGAAAAAATAGTTATAGCTCGCAGAATAAAGCGATGCAAAAATAATTATTTTTTATATATAATCGTTTTAATTGTATAAAAGTGCCAAAACATAAAAAATAATACAAATGAGGTATCGCTGTAATCGTACTAACCCGAAGAATAAAACCGCATTATCAATTTTACCACACGCGAAACGGTATAAACGCCCCTCCCCCAAAAGAAACTCATGAATTGCTAGTCTTTGTTCATTCTGCCTCCCAAAAATCGTAATAAAAAGCGATCAAAAAATGTCATGTGCCCAAAAATGGTACCAATAAAAACGTCACCTCGTCCCGCAAAAAATAAGACCTCACATGACTCTGTGGGCCAAAATATAGAAAAATTATAGCTCTCAAAATGTGATGATGCAAAAACTACTTTTTGCAATAAAAAGCGTCTTTTAGCATGTGACAACTGCCAATCATAAAAACCCGCTATAAATAGTAAATCAAACCCCCCTTTATCACCCCCTTAGTTAGGGAAAAATAAAATTAAAAAATTGTATTTCCATTTTCCCTTTAGGGTTAGGATTGGGGCTAAAGTGAGGGTTAGGGTTGGGGCTAAAGTTAGGGTTAGGATTGGGACTAGGGTTACGGGTGTGTTAGGGTTAGGTTTGTGGTTAGGATTATGATTAGGGTTGGGATTAGTGTTAGGGGTGTGTTGGTGTTGGGGTTGGAGTTAGAATTGGGGGGTTTCCACTGTTTAGGCACATCAGGGGCTCTCCAAATGTGACATGGCGTCTGATCTCAATTCCAGCCAATTCGGCGTTGAAAAAGTCAAACGGTGCTCCTTCCCTTCTGAGCTCTGCCATGCGCCCAAACAGTAGTTTACCCCCACATATGGGGTATCAGCATACTCAGGACAAATTGCACAACAACTCTTGGGGT
The DNA here is from genome assembly GCA_033576555.1 of Oophaga sylvatica. Taxonomy (NCBI): domain Eukaryota; kingdom Metazoa; phylum Chordata; class Amphibia; order Anura; family Dendrobatidae; genus Oophaga; species Oophaga sylvatica. The sequence goes on from JARQOD010000004.1 coordinate 434,378,168, forward strand.
CCAATTTCTTCTGTTACCCTTGGGAAAATAAAAAATTGGGGGCGAAAATATCGTTTTTGTAGAAAAAAAATTGATTTATTTTTATGGCTCTACGTTATAAACTTCTGTGAAGCACTTGGGGGTTCAAAGTTCTCACCACACATCTAAATAAGTTCCTTTGGGGGTCTAGTTTCCAAAATGGGGTCACTTGGGGGGGTTTCCACTGTTTAGGCACATCAGGGGCTCTCCAAACGCGACATGACACCCGCAGACCATTCCATCGAAGTCTGCAATGCAAAACGTCACTACTTCACTTCCGAGCCCCGACGTGTGCCCATACAGTAGTTTTGTTCCCACATGTAGGGTATCCGCGTACTCGGGACAAATTGGAAAACAACTTTTTGGGTCCAATTTCTCCTGTTACCCTAGGCAGCATAAAAAACTGGGGACTAAAAGATCATGTTTGTGGAAAAAAATATGATTTTTTTTATTTTCACGTCTGGGCGTTATAAACTTCTGCCGGCCCCGGGGGATGAGGGTTGCTTCCCTGGCGAGGACGCAAACCGCACTTCTGGGGTCACTGCGTTCCCCGTCCTGGGGGGGAAGCGATGGGCACAGCGCCACAAATCCCTGGGGGTCCCTGTGGCGCTCAGCTGGGTGAGTACTCAAAAGAAGGATTTTTGGTACTTACCGTAAAATCTCTTTCTTGGAGTCTTCATTGGGGGACACAGGTTACTATGGATGTATGTGCTGTCACTAGGAGGCTGACACTATGCAAATTTGGCAAAAGCTGACTCCTCCCCAGCAGTATACACCCACCGACAGGCACAGAGCAACTCAGTTGGTGCAAAAGCAGTAGTAGTAGGAGTACCTATGATGACCGGAGGCACGGCCTATGTGCCAACCCCAAGGCAACGGTCTAAGGTCTAATGTGGTACTTATTTAGGGGAGGGTGCTGTGTCCCCCAATGAAGACTCCAAGAAAGAGATTTTACGGTAAGTACCAAAAATCCTTCTTTCTTTATCACTTCATTGGGGGACACAGGTTACTATGGGACGTCCAAAAGCAGTCCCAAGGGTGGGAGAGAGAGAAACTTAGGTCGGTCGGTGGGAAACCGCCGCCTGTAGTATCTTTCTACCCAAGCCTGCGTCCGCCGAGGCGTGGGTATTAACTTTGTAGAACTTCACGAAGGTGTGGAGGGAAGACCAGGTTGCGGCTTTACAGATTTGCACCGCCGAAGCCTGGTGACGAATGGCCCATGAGACTCCCACCGCCCGGGTAGAGTGCGCCCTCACTCCGGGAGGGGCTTGTTTGTTCTGGGATCGGTGTGGATCGCTGAACGAACCCAACGGGCGATGGTGGATTTTGAAGCTGCGAGCCCCTTGCGACGGCCCTCATAGAGGATGAACAGGGAATCCGCCTGACGAAAAGTGGTGGTTCTAGAAAGGTAAATTCGGATCGCCCTGACCAGGTCAAGCTTGTGGAGGGATCTTTCTAAGGGATGAGCTGGTGAGGGGCACAGTGACGGGAGGACGATGTCCTCGTTGATGTGAAAGGCCGAGACTACCTTCGGAAGGAAGGAGGGGACAGGTCGGAGGACCGCTTTATCCTGATACAGGATCAGAAAGGGGGGGCGGCAGGACAGGGCCGCCAATTTGGACACCCTTCTGAGAGAGGTGATGGAGACCAGGAAGGCTACCTTCCACGAGAGTAGAGTGAGAGGGATGTCCTTGATCGGCTCAAAGGGGGTACGCTGTAGAGCGCTCAGGACCAGGTTGAGATCCCAGGGATCGATCGGAGGCCAGTAGGGGGGGCGCTAGGTGAGCGACCCCCTGCAGGGAGGTCTTCACCTGGGGCGAGGAGGCCAGTTCGGACTGGAAAAGCACGGATAGGGCTGAAACCTGACCCTTTAGGGTACTGAGGGAAAGGCCGGAGTCCAGTCCCGACTGCAGAAAGGCGAGGACGGAAGGCAGGGAAAAGGTCATAGGTAAGAGGTTGTTCTTCTCGCACCAGCGGAAGAAAGCCTTCCAGCACCTGTGATAAATGCGGGAAGACGCTGGTTTTCTGGCCCTTATCATCGTTTGGATGACCCTTTCCGAGAAGCCTGCGCTCTTCAGGACCGCGGCTTCAACGGCCATGCCGTTAAAGTGAGCGACTGGAATTCGGGTGGAAGAGAAGGTCCGGGCAGTTTGGGAGTCTCCAGGGTACGTCCGAGAGCATGTTTACCAGCTCCGCATACCAGACCCGACGTGGCCAATCTGGGGCTACGAGCAGGACAGTGACTCCTTCCGCCTTTATCTTCTTTATGACCCGTTGAAGCAGGGGGAGGGGGGGGAAGAGGTAAGGCATCTCGAACTGGGCCCATGGGATGACGAGTGCATCGCAGCCGAGCGCCATCGGGTCCCGGGATCTGGCCACGTACTGGGGGACCTTGTGGTTTGACCGGGATGCCATTAGATCGACGTCTGGGACGCCCCACCTCTGGCAGATTAGGTTGAAGATGGCCGGGTTGAGTGACCACTCGCCGGCTGCCAGTTCCTGGCGACTGAGGAAGTCGGCTTCCCAGTTGTCCACCCCGGGAATGTGTACGGCGGAGATGGCAGGGACGTGGTGTTCTGCCCAATGTAGGATCTTCCCTACCTCGGTCATGATCTGTTTGCTGCGAGTCCCTCCTTGATGATTTATGTATGCCACGGCCGTGGCGTTGTCCGACTGGAGGCGGACTGGTTTGCCCTTGAGGAGGGGCTGCCAGTGGAGTAGGGCCAGGAAGATTGCCCTGATCTCCAGGAGGTTTATCGGCAGGAGGGCCTCGTGTGTCTCCCAGCGGCCCTGTGCTGTGAAATGCTGGTAGACCGCGCCCCAGCCCTGCAGGCTGGCGTCGGTGGTGATGACCTGCCACCGGAGAGGCAGAAATGACCTTCCGCGTAGAATGGAGGAGGCCAGTGTCCACCAAGTAAGGGACTGTTTTACTTTGGGCGGCAGGATCACTGGGCGGTCTAGGGACGCTGGATTCTTGTCCCATGATGACAGAAGGGCAAGCTGGAGGGGACGTGTGTGGAACTGCGCGTATGGTACTGCCTCCATGGAGGCGACCATCTTCCCCAGGACTCTGAGGCCGAAACGTAGGGGAAAGGGTTCTGGTCGTCTTAGGCCTTTGATCCCCTGTCTGATAGAGTAGTATTTCTCCTCCGGGAGAAAGACTCGCGCCTGAACGGTGTCGAGTTCCATGCCCAGGAAAAGAATGCGTTGGGTTGGAATCAGGGTAGATTTTTCCCGGTTGATGAGCCACCCGAGGCGGGACAGGGTGCTCAGGGTGATCTGAAGGCTTTGATTGCAGTCCTGGCGAGACTGACCTTTGATTAGGAGATCGTCGAGGTAGGGGATTATGAGAATCCCCTTGGACCGAAGGATGGCCATGACCGCCGCCATGACCTTTGTGAAGACTCTGGGGGCGGAGGCCAGGCCGAACGGGAGGGCTGTGAACTGGTAATGGTGTTCCTGCACCGCAAAGCGGAGGTACCTTTGGTGTTGGATGCAGACCGGAATGTGTAGATAAGCATCCTGTATGTCCACGGAGCAAAGGAATTCCCCCGGCTCCATGGAGGTAATTACCGAGCGCAAGGACTCCATTTTGAAGTGGCGGGTCCGAAGATGGCGGTTCAACCGTTTGAGGTCTAGGATCGGGCGAAGTGACCCGTCTTTTTTCGGGACTACGAAGAGGTTTGAGTAGAACCCGGAGAATCGTTCGTGCCGCGGAACGGGGACGATCACTTCCGCTTCCAGCAGTGAGGCGACTGCGCGGAGAAACCCTGGGCGATGTGATGGTTGTTTTGGTGGGTGAGAGCCGCAGAAGCGTCTCTTTGGGCGGGAGGAAAACTCTATTTTGTATCCGGACGTGATGATCTCCCTTACCCAGGCGTCGTCGACGACTGAGAGCCAGGTGTCCTTGAACCGAAGGAGTCTTCCCCCCCACCCTGGAAGGGTTTCCAGGTGGGGGTGACCCGTCATTTAGGGTGAATCTTTGGTTCCTGTTATTGGTTGGCTTAGGGGGGCGGCTCTTGTTTTTCCAGTGGGGGTGGACTTGAAGGAAGGTTTCCTTCTGTCTCCGTGGAAAGGGGGTCGGTCCTGTTGGGTGGAGCCGCCTGGGGCGGTGAAAGTACGGAAGGGGCGAAAGGGCTGTGTTCCCTTCCTGTTGTAGGGCCGCTTTGTTCTGGATTGGGGTAGGGAGGTACCCTTGCCCCCTGTGGTGTCGGAGATGATCTGGTCCAGTCTGGACCCGAAGAGCATAGAGCCCTGGAAGGGCAGGCTAGTTAGGGACTTTTTTGAAGCTGGATCCGCGTTCCACGCCCTTAGCCAAAGGACCCGGCGGATTGCGGTGATGTTGCTGTTTGCCCTTGCGGAGCAGGCGGCAGCATCCAAGGAAGCGTTAAGGAGGTATTTGCCTGCTTTAACTATCTGGTCTGCTAGGTCATAGAGGTCTTCTTTTGGGGCCTCCGACGCGACGCCCCGTTTGAGAATTTTTGCCCAGGCCGATACGGCTTTGGCCACCCATGTGGAGGCGAAGTTGGGGCAGAGTGATGCGCCTGATGCCTCAAAGGCGGACTTTGTCAGGGCTTCAATCTGTTTGTCTGTGGCGTCCTTGAGGGCCGCGGCGTCCGGGATGGACAGAACCATATGGGAGGACAGGCGGGAGATAGGTGGGTCCACCTTGGGGGGCTCGGACCATTTGCTTACCAGATCAGAGCTGAAAGGGTATAGGACGTCTAGCCGTCTCCTTCCCGGGAAGCGCTTTCCGGGGTTATCCCAGAGTCGGGCTGTAGTAGCCTCGAACTCCTTGTGATTGGGGAAAACCCTTGAGGGTCGTTTGACTTTTTTGAATATGATGGGGTCGTCCTGGGTGAGTGCCTCGTCCTCCTTAATTTCGAGGGTTTGTACGATAGCAGAGATGAGGCTATCAACCATGTCCCGTGTCCCTGAGGGCTGATCGTCCTCGGAGTCAGACCCTGCCTGGGATGTTACGTCCGACCCGGTGTCTGCCTCCGGGGAGGGAGACCGGGTAGCTCTGGGCGGGCTGGGGCCGCTGATGGGCCCGGTGAGCTGGACGGGGAACTAGCACGAACCCGCTTTCTGGTTCTGTTCCTTGCTCTGCCTCTGTGAGGGTCGTGGTCAGGTGCAGGCGAATCGCCATAGGTGGCGTTCGTAGCACTGGTGGCGACGGAGGGCTGTGGCATACGCTCCAGGAACTGTATGAGGGACTGCGATATTTTTGTCCAGTCCGGGGGCGTGTGGGCGCTCTCCTCCCGGGCGTTGGTGGCATCCTGATGGGCAGACATGGTGGTGGTGGTAGTAGGGACGCAGGACGAGCAGAGGGGGGACGCTTGGCCTGAGGCCCGCCCACTTTTTCTTACAAAGGGCACAAGCGTAGTGGATCACCGTGGGGATCTGAGCGTGTGCAGCGGGGTTGAGCATAGGTAGGCCCTGGTAAGGCGTGCGCTATTGTCAGCTGCTGCGCGATTAAGGCCTAGCGCGGTGGGCTATACTGCAGAGAGGGGGTTACCTGGGGTTTTGGTAGGTTCTGTCGGGTGCAGAGCCTACCAGTGCCCCGCTTACCGGTACCCAGCGATCGCGGTGGGAGCTGCGGTTGCTGTGTCCCCCTGAGGCCGGCGGGCGGGTGAAGCCGGGATGGATCCTCCTGTGCTTGCGCTGTGGACGCGTGCAGAGTCTGGAGGCTGTTGCAGCGTCCATGTGGTGTGCAGGAAGCGCCGGAAGGAGGTGTGTCCGGCCAGGGGGCGGGGAACGCTTGCCCCTTGTTGGCTCGCCTTATGGGCGATGAGTTGGCTTCCTGTGGGGTGGAGCCGGCGCTGGCAGGGCCGCCCTCCTAGCGCTGAGGACGCGACGCTGAGTCGTTTCTCCGTCAGGGCGTCAGCCGGGGAAGCCCTGCGCGTCACAGGAAGGGGGAGTGGTCTGGCCGAGAACAATGAGGCGAGGGAGGGCCAAGATGGCGGCGCCCTGCTGTGTAGCGCGAACTAGCGTGGGGCAAATGCGCGGGCCTGCGCCCGTGGTTATCGGGGGGCTGTCTACCCTGTCCCCCTCTGGTGGGTCCCGGAGCGATCGCGCAGCGGTGGCGTTGGGCTAGGGGGGGTACCTCTGTCCGGTGTGATCTATGTCCGGTGTTCGATGCTGGAGCCGAGGATGTCAGGATCCCTCGTGGGTGCAGAGGGTCCTGTTGATGATCCTCCTTCCCGCACCGAAGCAAGGACTAGTCGCCCAGGATCCTGTGAAGCACCCGTGAGGGTGACAGAGGACCAAGTCCTGCCAGCGGGCCTGACAGTGGGAAGTGTGGATTATTCGCACGCTGCTCTCTGTCGCTAAAGTGTGGGTAGAACAGGGTGAGTGATCTGCACCCTGTTACCCGAAGAAATGAATCTGGAAAACAAAGGGAAAGCGTTAATAAAACACAAAAAAACCTGTATGGGAATAAAGACTGCGGATCTGGTGTTAGATCCAGGTCTGCCTCCTACTGACACTAAGCAAAAACTGAGTTGCTCTGTGCCTGTCGGTGGGTGTATACTGCTGGGGAGGAGTCAGCTTTTGCCAAATTTGCATAGTGTCAGCCTCCTAGTGACAGCACATACATCCATAGTAACCTGTGTCCCCCAATGAAGCGATAAAGAAAAAGCATTTTTAATAATGTGTTTGAGTGCTTCAGCGGCTGCTGCGGCAGCCGCTGGTACATGTGTTCAGTGTTGGTGATTTTCACTTTTGTCCGCAGGTGGATGCCTGCAGGACATGGGATCACTTCGCTCCGTAGTGGACGGGGCAGGAGGAGAGCGGGGGAGTCCCGCGCTTTTTTTTAAGCTGGCGGGGGCGTGGCTTCGCGCTACCCGCTCTCTCGCGGGCAGGAAGCGCTCTGAGCGCGCAATTTCGCCTGCCCTTTCTCTTCCGGCTCTCTCCTGCAGCGCGGCGGCCATTATTATCGGCATCTCCGGGCTCCTCACTCCTCTCCTCCCGGCCGAAGCTCTAGAACACTGCACCGCGGCCAGCTGGGTGAGTTGCTTCTGCCTGTCAGGGCAGAAGCTTAACTCTCTCACTCCCACAGCGCAGGGCACCTTTTCTGAAGCACAATAAGGTGGCAGACGGCGCTGTCCTGCAGCTGTTTCCTCGTAAGAGGCACCCTTTTTTTGTCTGGGGCTCGCACACCTTCTTAATTTAACAAGAGGTTGTGGGGAGTCTGCGACATTAACCCCTTCATAGGCGGTTATCCATTAATTGGGAGACAGCTGGGGTAGCTCTCTCGTTAAGAGCTTTAACCCTTCAGCGTTCGTTTTTTTCTTTTAAAAAAAAAAAAACCACACTGCTCTAGTTACTGACAGGTTTAACCTGCCATATACTGTGTGAGGGCATGTCAGATCAGGGTCCAGGAGTTGCGGACCGTCTCCCAGATCCGCTACAGGATCAGTCTCTCGTATCTGACATGCAGACCTCGACGGCGTCAAGCGCAGCGGTCGGAGGTGTCAGTGATGTCAAAATGGAGGCCCTCGCTCGTTCTATTGATGGCCTGTCTGAACTTCTAGGTCATTGGGTGTCAGCTAGATCCTCTCATGGCAGGAAGCGACACAGGCCGGTGCCATCCTTCCCGCGTAGCGACTCGGAGATATCGGGCATGGAGGGCTCCCCTTCAAGCTCGGATGGGGAGTTGTCTGATTCAGATAAGGAGGATCGGCAGGGACAGTCTGCCTCTCTTTTGGGCCGTACAGAGGCTTTTATTGGAGCCATGAGGGAGGCGTTGCAGTTACCGGAGGAGGTAACTAGACGTCCTGGTAAGTCGGCCCGGATGTTTCAGGATTCGCATAGGTCGCGATCAACATTACCATCTCTGGATGAGCTTAATGAGGCAGTGGAGAAGGAACGCCTGTGTCCAGATAAACGTTTTCAGGGACACGATTTTTTGAGACGCTCTATCCGTGTACGACGGAGTTGGTTGATAATTGGATTCCTTCTCCTGAAGTGGATGTCCCTTTATCCCAGCTTAGCAAATCATCATTACTTCCTGTTAAAGGGAAGGCGAGTCTGCAGGATCCGCTGGACAGAAAAACGGAGATGGCGGCGAAATCCATCTACGAGGCCGCGGGTCATGGATTCAGAGCAGTACTAGAGTCTATGGGTGCTTGTAAAGCTTCCCTAAGCTGGTTAGACCGTCTACGGACGGCGTGGCAAGATGGATCCCCTCTATCCGAGGTAGATGGGCTTTTTAAGTTGTTGGAGGATGCAGCCCGATATGGCAGTGATGCAGGTTTGGATACTACGTCACTGCTGTCCAGGGCGCAATCCTCAGCGGTCAGTCAGGAGAGCACTGTGGCTTAGACAGTGGACAGGGGACGCGGTTTCCAAGCAAGGTTTGCTATCTTTAGCTTACAAGGGTGGTCAGCTATTTGGATCTGACCTCACGGAGCTGATTGCCAAGGCAAAGGCAAAAGAAACGGCTTTACCGCAGCGAAGAGCTGTGACTTCTGCGTCTGGCAGGCCTAGTGCCGGTAGTAGTCGGCGGTCCTTTCGGCCCAGGGGACGGTTCGGTCAGCCCTCTTGGGGATCGGGTCGTCCCTCTTTTTCAGGAAAAAAGAACTCTCAGAAATCCCGCACTCCCTGGAAACAGAGCTTCCGTCAAGACAAGCGGGAAGCTGACAAAAAGCCCGCTAAGGCGGACTGACGCCAGGGTCTCACTCGAGGACTCTCGAGTGGGAGGTCGTTTGCTCCAATTCGAACCGACTTGGTCTTCCCGCGTGTCGGACGCCTGGGTGACGCGAGTTGTGTCGGCAGGCTATTTCATAGAGTTTCTTTCTCAACCCCCAGACAGTTTTTGTCAGTCTCGCGTTCCGTTAGAACCCGAGCTATTTGCCGCTCTACTGCGGGAGGTCGATTCCCTACTGCAGAAGGGTGTGGTGGTACCGGTCCCGCCGGAGGATCGGGGAAGAAGGTTTTATTCCAACCTCTTTGTGGTCCCCAAAAAGGAGGACAAATTTCGCCCCATTCTGGATCTCAAAAGATTGAATCGGCATGTACGTACCCGGAAATTCCGCATGGAGTCGCTTCGCTCTGTTGTGGCGGCCCTGTCGCAGAACGACTTTCTGGTATCAATCGACATTCGCGACGCTTATTTACATGTTCCCGTCGGAAGGGCCCACCAACGCTTCCTTCGTTTTGCCATAGGTCAGGACCATTACCAGTTTGTGGCCCTGCCATTCGGGTTGGCCTCAGCGCCCAGAGTTTTTACAAAAATTCTGGCACCTCTCATGGCGATTCTTCGAAGACAGGAGGTTACGATTCTTCCCTACCTGGACGACCTTCTGATTGTGGCGTCCTCAAAGGAGGAGGCGGTGACGGCTCGCAATCTATCCCTTCAGCTCCTGGAGGACTTCGGGTGGCTGGTCAATTTGGGAGAAGTCGTATCTGGAACCGTCGCAGTCAATCCTGTTTTTGGGAATGCATTTCGACACGGTACGAGCAGTGGTGTCTCTGCCTCCAGACAAGCAAGCGAGTCTTCTTCGACATGTACAGGTTATGAAGTCTTCGACAGCGATGTCCCTTCGAAGGTGTATGCGCCTTCTGGGTTTGATGGTGGCGTCGATGGAGGCAATTCCGTTTGCCCAATTTCACTCCAGGGCTCTCCAAATGCTCATTTTGAACCGTTGGGATCGATCGCAGGTTTCACTGGATTGCAGTGTCATCATCTCCCACAGGGTTCGAGAGTCTCTAGGATGGTGGTTACGTCCGGAAGTGTTATCCCTGGGAAGTCCTTCCTCCCTCCGAGGTGGTCGGTCATAACCACCGATGCCAGCCTGACGGGCTGGGGGGGTGTCTGGAACGATCTCTGGATTCAGGGAGTATGGTCGTCGGAAGAGTCTGTCCTGCCGATCAACATCCTGGAATTGAGGGCAATTTTCCTTTGCCTCCAACACTGGACGGTCCCTATAAGCGGTATGCCAGTCCGAGTGCAGACAGACAACGCGACGGCGGTCGCGTATATCAACCATCAAGGTGGGACGAGGAGCTCCAGGCTCATAATGGAGGTGTCTCGGATCCTGGTATGGGCCGAGGCCAGGGTGCCAGCCATCTCTGCGATTCACATTCCGGGAGTTCAGAATATCACGGCGGACTTCCTCAGTCGCGAGAAGATGGATCCCGGAGAATGGAGTCTTCATCCGGAAATTTTTGCACTTCTGTGCTCCCGTTGGGGAACTCCCCAAGTGGATTTGATGGCATCCAGGTTCAATGCCAAGTTACCGACGTTCATGTCCAGGTACAAGGACCCGAAGGCTGTGGCGGTGGATGCTCTGGTGGCTCCGTGGGACCAATTTGAGCTAATCTATGTGTTCCCACCGATATCCTTACTTCCTCTGGTGTTGCGTCGGATCAGACTGGAGAGAGTCCCGGCTATGTTGATAGCCCCAGATTGGCCAAGGAGAACGTGGTTCTCGACGCTGGTGTCGCTTCTGGCAGCGCCTCCGCTTCCACTCCCTCTTCGACCGGACCTGTTAACCCAAGGGCCCGTTCGTCACCCGGATCTGAAGTCTGCGTTTGACGGCGTGGCTCTTGAGACCGAAATCTTGATCCGTCAAGGTTTTTCAGCCGAAGTCATTGCCACTCTGCGGGCTGCCAGAGGTCCGGCTACTACTAGGATTTATCACAAGACTTGGGAAGCCTTTTTTTCGTGGTGTTCAGGTTCTTCTAGGAACCCGAGGATTTTTTCCATTCCCAATTTGTTGGCCTTTTTACAGTTCGGGCTGGACAAGGGTTTGGCAGTTAGCACTCTGAAGGGTCAGGTTTCTGCTCTGTCCTTGCTGTTTCGGAAGGCTATCGCCTCGCGTAGGGACGTACGTTCCTTTTTTCGCGGGGTAACCCGTCAGTTTCCGCCGCGGAAGGCGTTTGTGTCTCCTTGGCGGCTTAAACTTGTCTTGGAGGTTCTTCAACATGGGCCTTTTGAGCCTATGGACTCTGTTAGCCTTTCTTTGCTCTCTTGGAAGGTTGCTTTCCTAGTGGCGGTCACTTCTTTGAGAAGGGTTTCTGAGTTGGCGGCTCTTTCTTGCTCGCCTCCTTTCCTGGAATTTCACCCGGATCGCGTAGTGCTTCGCACACGGGGCGACTTTCTACCTAAGGTGGTGTCACAATTTCATGTTAACCAGGATATTGTGTTGCCTTCGCTTTGTCCGGAGCCGAGGAATGCGAAGGAACGGGCCTTGCACACATTGGATTTAGTGCGGGCTTTGAAGTTCTATTTGTCTATTACTCAAGGTTTTTGGAAGTCGGATTCTCTGTTTGTGATTCCAGCAGGTCGTCGACGTGGTCAAAGAGCTTCCAAGGATTCTATAGCTCGTTGGATTCGGTCGGCCATTTTAGAGGCTTACCGACTTAGGGCGAACCTTGCCCGATTAAGATTCGAGCTCACTCCACGAGGGCTGTGGGTTCATCGTGGGCCTTTCATCAAGGAGCCTCGGCAGCTCAGCTCTGCAGGGCGGCGACCTGGCACTCCGTCCACACATTTACGAAATTTTATAAGGTGGACGTCAGTGCTTCCGCGGATGCTGCCTTAGGACGTAGGGTCCTGCAGACGGCTGCAGTTTAAAGTTCTTGTGAACTTGTATTTAGCGCTAGTTGCGCATTTATTTAAGTTGTTGGGTATCTGCCTCTGTTGGTTTTTTGCCCACCCTTAATTTTTGGACTGCTTTGGGACGTCCCACTAGTAATGACTGTGTCTCCCTTCCTTCCATCTGCTGCTGAAAGACGGATTTTGGTAAGACCTTACCTGTAAAATCCTTTTCAGCGAAGGAAGGGAGACACAGATCCTCCCATGGCAGAGGTGTGTTGTTGTGTTTTCAGATGCGGCGTGACCCTTCTCTGATAGCGATTATCTGGGCTAAGGTCGGCGCGCTAGGGCTCTGTTTCCAGCATTGCCAGCTCATCGCAGTGGTCAGGTTCAGTGAGTAGTACCTGGGACTGTGTGGTTTTTTTCTGTTATATGCATAACCTGTCTACTTGTTTTTTTCTCTGAAGTTTTTTAGAAGGGGTTATGTTGCTCCGCTGGTGATATTTGCTCTTCCTTAGCTTGTGTACGGACTGGAGAGCTGAGTAGGAGGAGCCCAAGCTGGAGGGGCCGGTCAACACTTTTTAATCTGAGGTGTTCTATCCTGTGTGGGCTCCGCCTACCCACTAGTAATGACTGTGTCTCCCTTCCTTCCTTCGCTGAAAAGGATTTTACAGGTAAGGTCTTACCAAAATCCGTCTTTTTGTGGGAAAAAATTGGATTTATTATTTTCATGCCCGGGCATTATAAACTTGTGTGAAGCACTTGGGGGTTCAAAGTGCTCACCACAGATCTAGATAAGTTCCTTAGGGGGTCTAGTTTCCAAAATGGGGTCACTTGTGAGGGGTTTCCACTGTTTAGGCACATCAGGGACTCTGATGGATGTCATGTTCAGTTTGCAAAGTCTGCATTCCAAAATGTCATTACTTCCTTTCCGAGCCATGCCGTGCGCCCAAACAGTATTTCCCCCCACATATGGGGTATCAGCGTACTCAGGACAAATTGAACAACAATTTTTGGGTCCAATTTCCTTGTGAAAAATCAAAAATTGGGGACTAAAAAATTTTTTTTTTGTGGAATTTTTTTTTATTTTCACACCCAGGCATTATAAACTTTAGTGAAACATTTGGGGGTTGAACATGCTCCCAACAGATCTAGATAAGTTCCTTAAGGGGTCTAGTTTCCAAAATGGTGTCACTTGTGTGGGGTTTCCACTGTTTAGGCACATCAGGGGCTCTCCAAACGTGACATGGCATACAGCCAATTCTGCGTTGAAAAAGTCAAACTGTGCTCCTTCCCTTCCAAGCTCTGCCATGCACCCAAACAGTGGTTTACCCCCACATATTGGGAATCGGCGTACTTATGACAAATTGCACAATAACTTTTGAGGTCTTGTTACCCCTGGGAAAATAAAAATTGGGGTGAAAAGATCATTTTTGTGGAAAAAATATGATTTTTTAATTTTACGGCTCTACGTTATAAACTTGTGTGAAACACTTGGGGGTTCAAAGTGCTCATCACAGATCTAGACAAGTTCCTTAGGGGGTCTAGTTTCTAAAATGGGGTCACTTGTGGGGCATTCCCACTATTTAGGCACATCAGGGGCTATCCAAATGCGACATGGCGTCCAATCTCGATTCCAGCCAATTTTGGTTGGAAAAAGTCTAATGGCGCTCTTTCCCTTCCGAGCTCTGCCGTGCGCCCAAACAGTGGTACCCCCACACATATGGGGTATCAGCGTACTCAGGACAAATTGGACAACAACTTTTATGGTCCAATTTCTCATGTTACCCTTGGGAAAATAAAAAATTGGTGACTTAAATATTACTTTTGTGGGAAAAAAATAGGCATTATAAACTTTAGTGAAATACTTGGGAGTTCAAAGTGCTCACAACAGATCTAGATAAGTTCCTTAGGGGGTCTAGTTTCCAAAATGGTGTCACATGTGGGGGTTTCCACTGTTTAGACACATTAGGGGCTCTCGAAACGCGACATGGCGTCCAATCTCAATTCCCGCCAATTTTGGTTTGAAAAAGTCAAACGGCGCTCCTTCCCTTCCAAGCCCTGTCGGGCGCCAGGACAGTGGTTTTCCCCCACATATGGGGTATCGGCGTACTCAGGAGAAACTGTACAACAACTTTTTCTGTCCATTTTCTCCTTTTACCCTTGGTTAAAATAAAAAAATTGTTTGTAAAAGATCATTTTTGTGACTAAAAAGTTAAATGTTCATTTTTTTCCTTCCAAGTTGCTTCAGCTCCTGTGAAGCACCTGAAGGGTTAATAAGCTTCTTGAATGTGGCTTTGAGTACCTTGAGGGGTGCAGTTTTTAGAATGGTGTCACTTTTGGGTATTTTCGGCCATATAGACCCCTTAAAGTGACTTCAAATGTGAGGTGGTCCCTAAAAAAAATGATTTTGTACAATTTGTTGTAAAAATGAGAAATCGCTGGTCAACTTTTAACTTATAACTTCGTAGCAAAAAAAAATTTGGTTTCAAAATTGTGCTGACGTAAAGTAGACATGTGGGAAATGTTATTTAGTAACTATTTTGTGTGACATATTTCTCTGTTTTAAGGGAATAAAAATTAGAAGTTTGAAAATTGCAAAAGTTTCAAAATTTTCGCCATATTTCCAATTTTTTCATAAATAACCGCAAATTATATCGAAGAAATTTTGCCACTAACGTGAAGTACAATATGTCACGAGAAAACAATCTCAGAATCGTGAAGATCCATTGAAGCGTTCCAGAGTTATAGCCTCATAAAGAGACAGTGGTCAGAATTGTAAAAATTGGCGCGGTCATTAACGTGCAAACCACCCTTGGGGGTTAAGGGGTTAAGATTAAATCTCTAAGTCTTCTTGCACCTGTAGACAATCAGTGTATGCGGCAGGCCCTGCTCACTGGTTAATCAGTGTTGCCGGTGGGTGTTCGTCTGCCAGCATATCGATACTGTCAGTGTGCACACATTCCCGGCCAATCATTGCAGCTGGTGGGTTTTTCTCGCTGGCCAATCAGTGGGTTCATCATGCTCACGCCATTCTGTTAGATTAAAGCAGGCAATATATCCACTTGCCTGCGGGGCTCCAAATCTTTCTGCAGTGGGAGCTGAGACATTTTTCCTGGGCATTCACCCAAGATGGGTCTTCCTCAATCTTTCTTCGCCTTGCTCCATGCACCTGCACTAGCTGGCCTCGGCGCCCTGTGTCACATTCCTGTTGAGGCCTGAAAGTGTTTTCAAACCTTAGCGACCCTCGGTCTTGTAGGCTGTATGTTGCTGGGGGATGTTATGTTTGCAGAATCCCAGGCCTTTGATCAGGATTCACCAGGATGGCGGCTTCCTGAGTAGGGCGATTCTTTTTAAATGTATTGAGTGGCTATTGAGTCCTCCCTTTGAAGCGGTTAGTTCAGTACTTTTCATACTTTATGCTGTCTCGGGCTCCTCCTTATCTTTGTCTTTCAGCTGCAGAATGGAAGGGAGGGAGACACAGGAATTCATTACTGATGGGTAGGCGGAGCCCCAGACCAGGATGTCACCTCAGATCAAAAGCGTGCTGACTGGCTGGCCCCTCCAGCTCGGGCTCCTCCTACTCAGCTCCAGTCTAAGATTTGAGGTCCCAGAGGATGGTCGCTGCTAATGCAGCTCCTCAGAAGATTTTATTATTTTATATTCGGACAGGAGACTTGGATCACCAGTTGGTCTAGAGGTCTCAGGGGTACCAGCGCTGCTGTACCCCAACCTCTCCCTTGGCGGATCTGTATTTACTCAATAGTCCCTGCAGAATCTTGCCGGCCCTGGGGATGAGGATGGCTTCCCTGGCGGGACGCAAACCACACGTGCGGTCACTGCGTTCCTCGCCCTGGGGGAAGCATGGGCACAGCGCCAGAAACCCCTGAGGGTCCCTGTGGCGCTTTGGCTGGTGAGTACTCCACACAAAATGTTATTATTAATGTGTGAGTGCTTTAGCGTCTGATGGCAGCGCTATTACATGACAGCGCTATTACATGTTTATCAGTGTATTTCACCAACCTCTCCCTTGGCGGATCTGTAACTACATAATGGTCCCTGCAGAATCTTGCCGGCCCTGGGGGATGAGGAGAGTTTCCCTGGCGGGGGCGCAAACCACACACTGGGGTCACTGCGCTTCCCGCCCTGGGGGGAAGCATGGGCATAGCGCCAGAAACCCCTGGGGGTCCCTGTGGCGTTTCGGCTGGTGAGTACTCCACATTTTGGTAAAATGTGTGTGAGTGTTTTAGCGTCTGCTGCGGCAGCCGCTGTACATATATACTATGTCCGCAGGAGGATGCCTGCAGGACGAGGGAAAGGAGAGGAGTACGCGCTCTTTTTTTTTTTTTGAATTTCGCGCCGCTTCTGTGCGCGCGCTTTACTGCAGCCTCCATTTCCGGCTCCTCTACATGGAGCACACGGAGGCAGAGCGCGGCGGCCATTGCTGATAAAGCGCTGCAGGTTGAAAGCTCCCCGGATCGTTCTCCTCCCCTCCCGGCAAGAATACGTGACCAGCTTGGTGAGTCGCTTCTAGCCCGCCGGGCAGAAGCTTAACCCCTTCACCTCCACAGCGCGGGCGCCGTCTGGGGCACTTCTGAGTGACAGATTGCGCGGTCCTGCGGCTGTTCTTGCATAAGGGGCTCGCACACTCTTTTAATATTAATAAAGAGGCTGTGGGGAGTCTGCGACATTAATGCTGCCACTATACGTTTCCGCTGACGATCCTGATGGCGTCGCATAATATTGCGATCGTTTGTGTGTCATTTTTAGTGTCGCTGGTGGCTGCCAATCTGGGCAATCGCATAGGCGATTAGCGATCTCCTTGACAACTTTGGCGGTCATTGCGTTATAAAAAACAGCGCAATTTTTTAGCGATCTTGTGGAACGTTTTCTGTTTAGTGTGGCATGGCTGTCCTGCAGCTGCGACCTTATAGGAGGCGCCTGAGATTCGCACACCCTTTCCATTATCAAGGTTGTGGGGAGTCAGCTACTTTAACCCCTTCTTAGGAGGTTAACTCTTAATGGGAGACAGCTGGGGTAGCTCTCTCTTTAGAGCTTTAACCCTTCAGCGTTTGTTTTTTATTTAAGTACTGCTCTGGTTACTGACAGGTTTATCCTGCCATATACTATGCAAGGGCATGTCAGAGACCCTCTCCCAGATCCGCTACGGATCAGCCTCGCGTATCTGACACGCAGACCTCGACTCATACACGGTCAGAGGTTCCAGTGGTGTCAAAATGGAGGCCTTCACTGGTTTCTATTGATGGCCTGTCTGACCTTTTAGGTTATGGAGTGTCAACTAGATCCTCTCAAGGGAGCGACACAAATCGGTGTTTTCCTTCTCGCTTAGCGAAGAAGTCCGATTCGGTCAAGGAGGATCGGCAGGGACACCCTGCCTCTCTCATGGGCCGTACTAAAATTTCTGTGGAAGCCATGTGGACGTTACAGTTACCGGAGGAGGTAACTTGTCGTCCTGGTAAGTCGGCCCGGATGTTGCAAGGGTCGCATGGGTCGCGATGACCTTACAAACTGTATCCGTTTTTTCTACGGAGTTATTTGTTAATTGGACCCCTTCTCCTGAAGTGAATGTCCCTTTATTCCAGCTTAGCAAATCTTCCTGGTAAAAGGGAAGACGAGTCTGCAGGACACGCTGGACAGAAGAACGGAGATGGCAACAATTTCCATCTGTGTAGCCGTGGATCATAGATTCGGTATTAAGGATCTAGGTGTACTTGTTAAGTTCCCCTGAGCCGGTTGGACCGTCTAAGGACGGCGTGGCAAGTTTCCCTCTATCGAGGTAGATGGGCTTTTCTAGTTGAAGGATAATGCGTCACTGCTATCCAGGGAGCAATCCTCGGCAGTTACAGTCAGAAGAGCACTGTGACTTGGATGGAACGCAGTTTTCCAACAGGGTTTGCTATCTTTAGCTTAGAAAGTGGTCAGCTATTTGACTGACCTCACGGAGCTGATGCCAAGGCAAAGGCAAAAGAAGCAGCTTTACCGCAGCGCAGAGCTGTGACTTCTGCGTCTGGCAGGACTAGTGCCGATAGTTATCGGCAGTCCTTTTCGGTTCAAGGGATGATCTGACCAACCCTCTGGGGGTTTGTGTCGTCTCTCTCTTTTTAAAAAAAAAAAAAAAGGGGAATTCTCAGAAATTCCGCATACCCTGGAAACAGAACTTCTGTTAAGGCAGAAGCTGGCAAAAAAAAAAATTCGCTAAGGCGGACTGACTTCTGACATTCCGTCAGAGCCGAGCATGAAGTCGCTTCGCTCAGTTATGGCAGCCCTGTCGCAGAACGATCAATCGACATTCGCGACGCTTTTTGGCATGTTCCCATCGGAAGACCTCACCCAGGTTGTGGCTCGACCATTCGGCTTGGCCTTAACGCCCAGAATTTTTACAACGATTCTGACGCCAAAATCTCATGGCAATCCTTCAAAGACGGGGACTTACGATTCGTCCCTATTTGGACGGCCTTTTCGGTTGTGGCTTCAAAGGAGAAGTCGTCTCTGGAATCGTCGCAGGCAATCCTGTTTTTGAGGATGCATTTCGACACGGTACGGGCGGTGTTGTCCCTACCTCCAGACAAGCAGGCATGTCTGCTCCAGCATGTACAGACTATGAAGTCTGCGACAGCAGTGTCCCTTCGGAAGGTATGCGCCTTCTGGGTCTGACGGTGGCGTCCATGAGGTTTTTTCCGTTTGTCCAATTTCATTCCAGAGCTCTCCATAGGCTCATTCTGAGTCGTTGGGATCAATCGCAAGGTTCGCTGGATTGCAGCGTCACCATTTCTCGCGCGGTGCGGGATTCTCTAGAATGGTGGTTACGTCCAGGGGCATTCTCCCTGGGGAAGTCTTTCCTCCCTCCGAAGTGGTCAGTCATAACCACCGAGGCCAGCCTGACGGGCTGGGGGGTGTTTGGAACAATCTCTGGATTCAGGGGGTATGGTCATCGGAAGAGTCTGTTCTTCCGATCAACATCCTGGAATTGAGGGCGATTTTCCTTTGCCTCCAACATTGGACGGTCCCTTTGAGCGGTCTGCCAGTCCGAGTGCAGACAGACAATGCGACGGCTGTCGCGTATATCAATCACCAAGGTGGGACAAGGAGTTCCAGTCTCATGGTAGAGGTGTCCCGAATTCTGATTTGGGCAGAGGCCAGTGTACCAGCCATTTCGGCGATTCACATTCCAGGGGTTCAGAATATTACAGTGGACTTTCTCAGTCGCAGAAGGATGGATCCCGGGGAATGGAGCCTCCACCCGGAAGTTTTTGCACTACTGTGCTCTCGCTGGGGATCCCCCCAAGTGGATTTGATGGCATCCAGGTCCAATGCCAAGTTACCGACGTTCATGTCCAGGTACAAGGACCCGAAGGCTGTGGCGGTGGATGCTCTAGTGGCTCAGTGGGATCAGTTCGAGCTGATCTATGTATTCCCGCCGATATCCTTACTTCCTCTAGTACTGCGTCGGATCAGACTAGAGAGATTTCCAGCTATTTTGATAGCTCCAGACTGGCCAAGAAGGGTGTGGTTCTCGACAATAATGTCGCTGTTGGCGGCACCTCCTTTTTCACTCCCTCTTCAACCGGACTTGTTGACTCAGGGGCCCGTTTGTCATCTGGACTTGATGTCCCTGCGTTTGACGGCATGGCTCTTGAGACCGAAATCTTGACCCGTAGAGGTTTCTCAGCCGAGGTCATTGCTACCCTTCGTGCTGCAAGAAGTCCGGCTACTACTAGGATTTACCACAAAATTTGGGAAACCTTCTTTTCGTGGTGTTTGGGGTCCTCTCGGAACCCGAGAAAATTTTCCATTCCCAAACTGTTGGCTTTTTCTGCAGCATGGGCTAGACAAGGGTTTGGCAGTCAGCACCCTGAAAGGTCAGATTTCTGCTCTGTCCTTATTGTTCTGGAGAACCATTGCTTCGAATAGACGTGCTCTCCTTTTTCCGAGGTATATTTTGTAAGTTTCCGCCGCGGAAGGCACCCGTGTCTTCTTGGCGGCTCAACCTTGTTTTGGAGGCTCTTCAGCATAAACCTTTTGACCCTATGGTTTCTGCTAGCCTTTCTTTACTTTCTTGGAAGGTGGCTTTCCTTGTTGCAGTCACTTCCTTGAGGAGAGTTTCTGAGTTGGCAGTTCTTTCTTGTTCGCCTCCTTTTCTGGAGTTTTTTCCGGATCGTGTAGTGCTTCGCACTCGGGGTGATTTTTTACCTAAAGTGGTGTCACAATTTCATGTCAACCAGGATATTGTGTTGCCTTCATTCTGCCCGGATCCGAAGTATGTGAAAGAGCGAGCTTTACACACATTGGATTTAGTGCGGGCCTTGAAGTTTTATCTATCTATTACTCAAGGTTTTCGTAAGACGGACTCCCTATTTGTGGTTCCAGTCGGTCGTCGGCGTGGTCAACGAGCTTCCAAGGATTCTATAGCTCTTTGGATCCGGTCAGCTATATTGGAAGCTTACCGTCTTCAGGGTGAATCTTGCCCGATTAAGATTCAAGCCATTCCACGAGGGCTGTGGCTTCATCGTGGGCTTTTCACCAAGGTGCTTCGGCAGTGCAGCTCTGCCGGGCGGCAACTTGGCGCTCTGTCCACACGTTTACGAAGTTTTATAAAGTGGACGTCAGTGCTTCCGCTGATGCAGCCCTCGGACGTAGGGTCCTGCAGGCAGCTGTAGTTTAAAGTTCTAGATGAACTTGTGTTTAGCGCTGGTTGCGCTTTGTTGTTAAGGTTGTTGGGTTTCTGCCTCTTGTTGGTTTTTTCCCACCCTTATTTTTGAACTGCTTTGGGACGTCCCATCAGTAATGAATTCCTGTGTCTCCCTCCCTTCCATTCTGCAGCTGAAACACGGATTTTGGTAAGAACTTACCGGTAAAATCCTTTTCAGCGAAGGAAGGGAGGGAGACACAGCACCCTCCCAAGGCAGAAGTGTGTTGATGTTTTCAGATGCAGCGCGACCCTTGTCTGATTGCGATATCTGGACTGAGGTCAGCGCGCTAAGGCTCTGTTCCAGCATCGCCAGCTCATCGCAGTAGTCAGGTTCAGTGAATAGTACCTGGAACTCTGTGGTTTTTGGCTTACTTTGCATGCATAACCTGTATCCTTGTGTTTTTGCTCTGAAGTTTCTTCAGAAGGGGTTATGTTGCTCCGCTGGTGATCTTGGTTCTTCCCTAAAGCTTTGGTACGACTGGAGCTGAGTAGGAGGAGCCCGAGCTGGAGGGGCCAGCCAGTCAGCACGCTTTTGATCTGAGGTGACATCCTGGTCTGGGGCTCCGCCTACCCATCAGTAATGAATTCCTGTGTCTCCCTCCCTTCCTTCGCTTAAAAGGATTTTACCGGTAAGTTCTTACCAAAATCCGTGTTTTTCACCTACAGTTCTTGAATTCTGGGTGGCAGAGTCTAGCGGTGTTTCCATCTTTTCACTTCTAGGGGAGCATTGGCCAAGTCTGTCTCATTTGGGGGTTAAAGCAGGTCCTTCAAATGATCGATTTCTGATATGTTTTCTGGACCTACAGGGCATGTAGAGATCTTGGGCCTCTACGGGTCTCCCAAGCAGCCTACCGCCTAAAATAGAGCTTTCCCCAGCAGGTGACAGGTCAGGGCAGACATCTGGGCTTTTCCACATCTCAGAGGAATATTGGCCGTTCCATAATAAAGCAGTATTCTCCTTTCCCAGCCTGGACTGAGTATTTTTGAATGCCGGTTTGCTTTAGGGTTCCCTAGTTTGAGTCCAGAACTCTTGTTCATCGTGATAGATTTCCCCAGATATTTCCCATATTATCCAGACAGATCTTTCCCAGGCTTTTTCTCTTAGGGTATGTTTCCACATTCTGTATTAGGCTGCGCTTTGGACGCAGTACATGTCCACTCCGTCCAAAGCGCTGCCGGCTTTTAAACGCAGGTGATTCCGCATGTGTTCACTGAACCATGTGGACTCACCACATCCGATACATTGTACGGGACATTTATCTTGCGGAGACAGAGCATCTCTGCAAGAAAAATAGACATGCTGCGGTCTAGAAAGACTAGACTCAGGGCTGCCGGAGGCGGCCGTGCACGCATAGTGGAAATGGGATTTCATGAAATCCCATCCACTATGCTGTAACATCTGGCCGCTGCGGCTGTACGCAGCGTCAAACCCGCATCGTTTACTGACCGTGGAAACATACCCTTATACCCAATTTATTTTTGGTCATTTAGTTTACTGGCACTGTTGGGTTTGCAATTCAGAAGGCTCCTGTCCTTTCAGATTAGGGTTGTCTGACTAGATTTAAGGAACATGGTCGCTTTACTGCCATTTAATTTAGCACCTGTTTCATAGATAAGAACCTATGGGCAGCGCTCATAAAGCAATATTCTTCTTTTACAAATTGCAGGTCTAGATTGAACTAGGGCAGACTCCAAAAAGTCAAGTTCCTGCCTTGGCTTCCCTGCTCCAGCACAATTTATCTTATAGGCCAGAGGTCAGAACTGCCTACCCGGGCAGGGAAAGCTTTTGGCTACCAAGTTATTCCCTGGGAGCCAATGAAACCCCTAAGGGTGCATCCGTCCTTTGCGCCTCCCCCTTTTGCTATAATCGGACAGATCTCCCCAAATTTTTTTTTTTTTTTGTGATTTTTTTTCCCTTTCTTGAGGACAGAACATTCGTGTGTTCGGCTCTCTTCTTTTGCTTTAGTTGAACTCTCCACTTTTTCACTTTAATGAGATTACTCTCTTCTTGAGATACTTTGTCTTCCTGAGAGGTTCTTCCATAGGTGGGTGCAGCTCTACCTGTTTCTCAAAGCTCTTCTCGAATGCCTTCAGGTCATCCCAGTATGCTCTGGCAGCTGTGCTCCCCCCTTCATAGTTAGGCCTCACTTTGTGTGGACTGCAAGAGCTTTCCGGGCACTTCTTCACTAGGTATTGACCTTTCATATCTGTAAAATCCCTTTCTCGTAGTCTTCATTGGGGGACACGGCTCCCATCCTTAGTTGCCCTGTCGGGCGTGCATAATTTTTCTTAAAATGTTTGAATTTCAGCTGCAGATGAAGGAAGAGAGCCACAGTATTCATTACTGATGGGTAGGCGGAGCCCCAGATCAGGATGTTACCTCAGATCAAAAGAGTGATGACTGGCTGGCCCCTCCAGCTCGGGCTCCTCCTACTCAGCTCCAGTCTAAGATTTGAGGTCCAGAGGATGGTCGCTGCTAATGCAGCTCCTCAGAAGATTTTATTATTTTAATATTCGGACAGGAGACTTGGATCACTAGTTGGTCTAGAGGTCTCAGGGGTATCAGCGCTGCTGTACCCCAACCTCTCCCTTGGCGGATCTGTATTTACTCAAAGTCCCTGCAGAATCCTTGCCGGCCCTGGGGGATGAGGAGAGCTTCTCTGGCGGGAACGCAAACCACACGTGCGGTCACTGCGTTCTTCGCCCTGGGGGGAAGCATGGGCACTGCGCCAGAAACCCCTGAGGGTCCCTGTGGCGCCTTGGCTGGTGAGTACTCCACACAAATTTTAATAATAATTATGTGTGAGTGCTTTAGCGTCTGAATGAGCAGCGCTATTACTAATGTCAGTATGCTTCAGCGCTGCTGTGACAGCGTTACTACATGTATGTCAGTATGCTTCAGCGCTGCTGTGACAGCGCTACTACATGTAATGTCAGTATGCTTCAGCGCTGCTGTGACAGCGCTACTACATGTAATGTCAGTATGCTTCAGCGCTGCTGTGACAGCGCTACTACATGTAATGTCAGTATGCTTCAGCGCTGCTGTGACAGCGCTACTACATGTAATGTCAGTATGCTTCAGCGCTGCTGTGACAGCGTTACTACATGTAATGTCAGTATGCTTCAGCGCTGCTGTGACAGCGCTACTACATGTAATGTCAGTATGCTTCAGCGCTGCTGTGACAGCGCTGTTACAAGAAGATGTGGTGATTTTTTGTCCGCAGGCAGATAGCTGCAGGACAGAGAGGGAGCAGGAGCGGGGAGAGTTCGCGCTCATTATTTGAGCTAGCAGGGGGCGTGGCCTATCTATCCCGGTCTTTTGAGCAGGAAGACGCGCGCTCTGGCTTTTCTCCTGCGACCCCCTCACTGTGGCGGCCATTACTCAGGCTCCTGGGCTCCTCGGACCGCTCCTCTCCTCATATAGACACCACGGCCAGCTGGGTGAGTGCGGATTCCTCACCCCGCAGCGCAGCGATCGCTATCCTGCAGCTGCAGTCTCATCAGAGACATAAAAATTGGCTGGGGCTCACAAATATATATATATTTTGGTGAGTTTGCAATATTAACCCCTTTGAGGGTTATTTCTACCAGCTAAATTTGCTGACTGAATACCGCTGGGGTAACTCTGCTTGGTGGAGCGTTAACCCTTCAGCGTTTGAAAAAAAAAAAAAAAAAAAAAACCGCATAGTTTTTTGCTGGTATTACCTCTTTGACCTGCTCATACAGGTGAGACATGTCTGAACAGAGTTCAGATGCCGCGGATCACGTCCCAGTGCCATTGCGGCAATCAGATACGCAGACCTCCACAGCGTCTAGCGCTGCGGTCGACAGCGGTGGAAAATTGGATGATATCGCTCGATCGATTAATAACTTATCTGACCTTTTAGGTCAATATGTGTCTGCTAATTCCTCTCAGAGGAAGCGACGCAGGCCGTTACCGGCCTCTACACGGAGCGAGTCAGATGTATCTGATATTGGGCAGAGTTCCCCTTTAAATTCGGATGGAGAAATATCCGATTCAGATGCGGACGAGCCGCAGGGGCGTTCCTCTATGACGAAGCGTACGGAGGCATTAATTGAAGCCATGAGAGATATACTACAGTTACCGGAGGAGGTAACTAGTCGTCCTGGTAAATCAGCACGCATGTTCCAGGAGTCCCGTGCTTCGCGCACAACATTGCCAGCTCTGGATGAGCTTAATGGTGTAATAGAGGAGGAACGTCTATGTCCAGATAAGCGTTTTCATGGAACGCATTTCTTTGATACACTTTATCCTTGCTCTACGGAGTTAAAGGCTAATTGGATTTCTGCTCCTGAAGTGGATGTGTCTTTGTCTCAGCTTAGTAAATCCTCTCTACTCCCTATTAAGGGAAAAGCGAGCTTACAGGAGCCTTTGGATAGAAAGGCAGAATTGGCGGCAAAAGCAAGCTATGAGGCTGCGGGTCATGGATTTCGAGCAGTGCTAGGATCCATGTGTGCTGCTAGAGCTTCTCTAAGCTGGTTGGCACGTCTGAAGACGGAGTTGCAAAATGAATCTCCGTTATCTGAGATACGGGAAACTTGTGAATGGTTAGAAACGGCAGCCTGTTATATCTTTGATGCCGGTCTGGATACGGCATCTCTGCTGGCCAAAGCGCAAGCTTCAGCGGTCACAGTCAGAAGAGCTTTATGGCTCAGACAGTGGGCCGGGGACGCAGTTTCCAAACAAGGGTTGTTGGCCTTACCTTACAAGGGTGGCCATCTTTTTGGATCCGACCTCACAGAGCTGATTTCCAAGGCTAAGGCGAAGGAATCAGCATTACCACAGCGAAGGGCCATGGCCTCGGTGTCCAGTAAGCCTGGTGTTTATAGTGGTCGGCGGTCCTTTCGGGGCCGAGGACGATCTAGTCACTCCTCGTGGGGATCGGGTCGTCCTTCTTTCTCAGGAAAGAAATCCTCTCAGAAAACTCGTACTCCCTGGAAGCAGAGTTTCCGCCAGAACAAGCGGGAACTTGACAAGAAACCCGCAAAGTCGGATTGACGCCAGGGGTCCACTCGAGGATTCTCGAGTGGGGGGTCGCCTGCTTCTTTTCAAGGAGACTTGGATGGCTCGCGTTCCAGATTCCTGGGTAACGCGGATAGTGTCGGCAGGCTATTTCATAGAGTTTGCTTCTCAACCCCCAAATGTTTTTTGTCAATCTCGCGTTCCGTCGGAACCCGAGCTTGTTGTCGCTCTACAGCGAGAGGTCGAATCACTACTACAAAAGGGTGTAGTGATACCGGTTCCGTCAGAGGACCGAGGGAAAGGTTTTTATTCCAACCTTTTTATAGTTCCCAAAAAGGAGAACAAATTTCGCCCGATTCTGGATCTCAAGCGATTAAACCGGCATGTCCATGCCCGGAAATTTCGCATGGAGTCGCTTCGTTCCGTTGTGGCAGCTCTGTCACAGAACGATTTTCTGGTGTCAATCGACATTCGCGACGCCTATTTGCATATTCCCATCGGAAAGGCTCATCAGCGCTTTCTTCGATTTGCCATAGGTCAGAATCATTACCAGTTCGTGGCTCTGCCGTTCGGCTTAGCCTCAGCGCCAAGGGTCTTTACAAAAATTCTGGCGCCCCTCATGGCACTCCTTCGAAGACAGGGGATTACGATTCTCCCTTATCTGGACGATCTTTTGATCGTGGCTTCCTCGGAGGAGGAGGCGTTGACGGCTCGGGATTTGTCTCTTCAGTTTCTGAAAGACTTCGGTTGGCTGGTCAATTGGGAGAAGTCGTCCCTGGAACCATCGAGGACAATTCTCTTTTTGGGAATGCATCTCGACACGTTTCGGTCGGTAGTTTCCCTACCACCAGACAAACAGTCATGTCTTCTTCGACATGTACAGATTATGATATCCTCAACGGCAATGTCCCTACGGAAGTGTATGCGTCTTCTGGGACTGATGGTGGCGTCCATGGAGGCAATTCCTTTTGCCCAGTTCCACTCCAGGACTCTTCAAAGGTTCATCTTGAGTCGATGGAATCAGTCGCAATCGCTGGATTGCAGTGTCACCATTTCTCGCGCGGTGCGGGATTCTCTAGAATGGTGGTTACGTCCAGGGGCATTCTCCCTGGGAAGTCTTTCCTCCCTCTGAAGTGGTCAGTCATAACCACCGATGCCAGCCTGACGGGCTGGGGGGGTGTTTGGAACAATCTCTGGATTCAGGGGGTATGGTCACCGGAAGAGTCTGTGCTTCCGATCAACATCCTGGAATTGAGGGCGATTTTCCTTTGCCTCCAACATTGGACGGTCCCTTTGAGCGGTCTGCCAGTCCGTGTGCAGACAGACAATGCGACGGCTGTCGCGTATATCAATCACCAAGGTGGGACAAGGAGTTCCAGACTCATGGTAGAGGTGTCCCGAATTCTGATTTGGGCAGAGGCCAATGTACCAGCCATTTCGGCGATTCACATTCCAGGGGTTCAGAATATTACAGCGGACTTTCTCAGTCGCAGAAGGATGGATCCCGGGGAATGGAGCCTCCACCCGGAAGTCTTTGCACTACTGTGCTCTCGCTGGGGAACCCCCCAAGTGGATTTGATGGCATCCAGGTCCAATGCCAAGTTACCGACATTCATGTCCAGGTACAAGGACCCGAAGGCGGTGGCGGTGGATGCTCTAGTGGCTCAGTGGGATCAGTTCGAGCTGATCTATGTATTCCCGCCGATATCCTTACTTCCTCTAGTGCTGCGTCGGATCAGACTAGAGAGAATTCCAGCTATTCTGATAGCTCCAGACTGGCCAAGAAGGTGTGGTTCTCGACAATAATGTCGCTGTTGGCGGCACCTCCGTTTCCACTCCCTCTTCAACCGGACTTGTTGACTCAGGGGCCCGTTTGTCATCCGGACTTGATGTCCCTGCGTTTGACGGCGTGGCTCTTGAGACCGAAATCTTGACCCGTAGAGGTTTTTCAGCCGAGGTCATTGCTACCCTTCGTGCTGCAAGATGTCCGGCTACTTCTAGGATTTACCACAAAATTTGGGAAACCTTCTTTTCGTGGTGTTTGGGGTCTTCTCGGAACCCGAGAAAATTTTCCATTCCCAACCTGTTGGCTTTTCTGCAGCATGGGCTAGACAAGGGTTTGGCAGTTAGCACTCTGAAAGGTCAGATTTCTGTTCTGTCCTTATTGTTCCGGAGAACCATTGCTTCGAATAGAGACGTGCTCTCCTTTTTCCGAGGTATCTCTCGTAAGTTTCCGCCGCGGAAGGCACCCGTGTCTCCTTGGCGGCTCAACCTTGTTTTGGAGGCTCTTCAGCATAAACCTTTTGAACCTATGGTTTCTGCTAGCCTTTCTTTACTTTCTTGGAAGGTGGCTTTCCTTGTTGCAGTCACTTCCTTGAGGAGAGTTTCTGAATTGGCAGCTCTTTCTTGTTCGCCTCCTTTTCTGGAGTTTTTTCCGGATCGTGTAGTGCTTCGCACTCAGGGTGATTTTTTGCCTAAAGTGGTGTCACAATTTCATGTTAACCAGGATATTGTGTTGCCTTCACTCTGTCCGGATCCGAAGAATACGAAAGAGCGAGATTTACACACATTGGATTTAGTGCGGGCCTTGAAGTTTTATCTATCTATTACTCAAGGTTTTCGTAAGACGGACTCCCTGTTTGTGGTTCCGGCAGGTCGTCGGCGTGGTCAACGAGCTTCCAAGGGTTCTATAGCTCGTTGGATCCGGTCAGCTATTTTGGAAGCTTACCGTCTTCGGGGTGAATCTTGCCCGATTAAGATTCGAGCCCATTCCACGAGAGCTGTGGCTTCATCGTGGGCTTTTCATCAAGGTGCTTCGGCAGTGCAGCTTTGCCGAGCGGCGACTTGGCGCTCTGTCCACACGTTTACAAGGTTTTATAAAGTGGACGTCAGTGCTTCCGCTGATGCAGCCCTCGGACGTAGGGTCCTGCAGGCAGCTGTAGTTTAAAGTTCTGGATGAACTTGTGTTTAGCGCTGGTTGCGCTTTGTTGTTAAGGTTGTTGGGTTTCTGCCTTTTGTTGGTTTTTTCCCACCCTTATTTTTGAACTGCTTTGGGACGTCCCATCAGTAATGAATACTGTGGCTCTCTTCCTTCATCTGCAGCTGAAACACGGATTTTGGTAAAGACTTACCTGTAAAATCCTTTTCAGCGAAGGAAGGAAGAGAGACACAGCACCCTCCCACGGCAGAAGTGTGTTGATGTTTTCAGATGCAGCGCGACCCTTATCTGATAGCGATTATCTGGGCTGAGGTCAGCGCGCTAAGGCTCTGTTCCAGCATCGCCAGCTCATCGCAGTAGTCAGGTTCCGTGAGTAGTACCTGGAACTCTGTGGTTTTTGGCTTTCTTTGCATGCATAACCTGTATCCTTGTGTTTTTTCTCTGAAGTTCCTTCAGAAGGGGTTATGTTGCTCCGCTGGTGATCTTGGCTCTTTTCCTAAAAGCTTTGGTACGACTGGAGCTGAGTAGGAGGAGCCCGAGCTGGAGGGGCCAGCCAGTCATCACTCTTTTGATCTGAGGTAACATCCTGATCTGGGGCTCCGCCTACCCATCAGTAATGAATACTGTGTCTCTCTTCCTTCCTTCGCTGAAAAGGATTTTACAGGTAAGTCTTTACCAAAATCCGTGTTTTTTTGGCTTTCTCTGCCTAAACGGAGGAGCCTGGTGCTAGCATACAAAGTATAGTCTGCCGGGGAGGAGACTATTTTTAGTTAGTTGCATTAATAATGGCAGAAAGACTATCCAATGATTACGTGTCCTCCAATGAAGACTGAGAAAGGGATTTTACAGTGAGTAAAAAAATCCTTATTTAATGAAAGTTTGCTAACATGTCAACTATAAAACTCCGCTAATTTTAAACATAAGTATCCGCAATTTAATGAGAAGACCAGATTAGATTTCAAGAATTGACACAATAGTTATCTGCCAAAAGATAACGTTTTTACTTTTCAAAATTTTTTGATGCTGCAAACAAGTACTTACATATTTTTATTGTTTTTGTAGATATTCGAAAAGGCTAAGATGTTTACTCCAAAGAAAAGGCAGAAATCCCTAGCAAGTTGTGAGCAGCTCAATGAAGCCAGCAGATTGCTGCGAAGCTCTCCTCGAACACCCCGCGCATCAGCGTGCACACCTAAAACTCCTTCCAAAACGTCAGCGGAGAAAAAAAGTGCAGCTAAAGACTTAAGAGTGTTTTTCTCACCATCTAAAATAGAGGAAAAGACCCCTTCTAAATCTGCTGAAAGAAGAAGCGAGCGTTTAGCTCAGACAACCCCTAGCGGGGGCTCGCCAAGCATGTGTGTGATTTCACCATTAAAATCTATACGGCAGCAGTTTACACCTCGGAAGGAGGACGCAGATATATCTCAGGATGAATTTTTAAGAAGCCCACAGAAAACTCCAAGTGCAAGCGCTAACACAGCGGCAAGCGTATCGCATTCTACTTGCACACCCAGAAAATCTCCCAGGCTACAGATGTCAAGCATGCAGTGTGTTACACCATCGAGGTGTTTACTTCGAACTCCACAAGAAGTGTCTGAAACACCAATTAAACGATTAAAACATGGTGCAGACCTGTTAGCGCTTCCAGTAGAATGTACTCCTGAAAAGGTAACTGTCTTCTCCCCCAGTAAAACTACAGGCATTCAGTCTATGATCCCTTGTCAACCAACACTAAAAACTCCCAGGAAATCCATAGTTAATGATGATGAACTTGGTTGTGCTCAGGAGAACTCGGATCCTTGTCAATTCCTTTCTCACTCAAACAGTAAACCCCCTAAGGAAGCAGATGGAAGTCAAGTAAAACTAGAATCACCTTCTACATCCATATTGGAAAAAACATATAATGCTGCCAGGGTCATGTCTCCAAGTATAATCCGCCCTTCTATACACAAAATCCTGTCGCCTGGTGGCAAACTTGAACCAATTGTTTTGTGTGAAAGGTTAGATATGTCGTCTTTGGAGAGCTCTGAGGGCACAGATTCTTTTATCAATAGCTCTCAAACAGATGAAAGTATTGACATAACTGAAGCAAAGGTTGTGCCATCTGAAAACTGTGACCTAAAAATGAAGGTTTTATTCAAGAGAAAATCTTCTGATGCGGGTTTAATGAACCACTTGCCAACAACACCTAAGAGTGGGGGAGATGTTACGTGTACATCACCATATGGACTACGATGTACTGTGGATAGGAGACAAAGAGAAGCTGCAGCACGTCTTGGAACCCCGCAAATTCCTGCAAAGTTCACAACTCCAGAAAGTCAGAGGAAGCTCAACCCTCCTCCTGTATATGAAGTTGAACTTGAGATGCAAGCGTCTGGGTTACCCAAGCTGCGCTTTAAAAGGACTGACTCCAGTTCTACGGCTGATTTGGGTACCTTATCAAAATCTCCAAATAGATCTCATAGTAAAAAAGGAAATGAAAGCCCTTTTGGTGAGACGTGGTGTAATAAGCATGCTATGAAGTTGGAATCTGTTTGTTCTTCCCCTTGC
Source organism: Oophaga sylvatica (assembly GCA_033576555.1). NCBI lineage: Eukaryota > Metazoa > Chordata > Amphibia > Anura > Dendrobatidae > Oophaga > Oophaga sylvatica. The sequence continues at coordinate 434,408,910 of JARQOD010000004.1, forward strand.
CTAAGATCTTCCCACAATACGCCTGGAAAAAGTGGACTGCAGACATTAATCTGCCATACTTACACACCGAAAAGGAGCTCCTCCAGTACTGCTTCTCCTTCACAGGCAGAATCTGTAAGCCCATGGACTCCATCACCAAAGTACAAGGATAAAAATGGCAGTGATGTAATTAATAATTGGCCCCGGAAGAAAAAAGCTATGACGTTGCATCTACTCAGGCAAGAGAAGAATCCAGATTATTCATGCAGTGCTCCATCCAGAGATGAAAGTAGCCAAGAGCATGACATAAATAAGGTCTCCCCCTTTGGAGACCTCATGGTAGATGGTGTTTCCAGGCTTCTCGAGCGGTCCCCGGTCTTAGAATGGAAAGGTAGAACTGATGCTGGGGCTATGTCGTTAAAATCCAGAAAGCGGAGCTTCGATATCATGTCTCCCACGAAAGAAAAACCAAGTTCTAAGCGATCCTGCACATTGAGTGCTCCCTGCGAGGACATGGAAGAACGTGTGCCGTCATCTGATATGAGCCTATCGCAACAAAGTTCTTGTGAAGATGATGTCTTCAGTATTGCTGGTAAATTACTGTTTTATTCCCATTTACTGCACATTTTGCATTAAAAAAATTACAATTTGTTACAATTTGATTTTGTTTTTCAGCTTTCACCTCACCAAACAAGGTAATGAGAAATTCTTTGTCTACAAGTGGTCTCTTGGCCCTAACACAGTCACCAATGCTGTTTAAGGGGAAATCGCCCTTATCCAAGCGAGAGAAGCAAGGTGAGCATTCATTCCCTGAGACATGGCTGGCACAAGAATAGTTTCAGATTGGCTTTATGCTTCGTTTAGACAACCTTGATTCATGTATTTTAGCAGTTTATTTCTTTTTCATGGATAGTCCACTTACCCATTATAATCTATGGTGCTGTGGACATGTAGTAATTTTTTTTTTTTTTTTTGCTGTAAAAACTGACACTGCCCAAAAACTGGTACAAAACTCTGATGAGCAGCCGTTTAGCATTTCTATCTATGTATATGGATGAACGAGACTATTCTGACACTGAAGTTTTGCTGTGTTTTTTTTTTTTTGCCAAATCCATGAGGTTTAACTTAATATTTGTGTGTTTATTTTCAGCTGCAGATGGAAGGAAGAGAGCCACAGTAATTCATTACTGATGGGTAGGCGGAGCCCCAGATCAGGATGACACCTCAGATCAAAAGCGTGTTGACTGGCTGGCTCCTCCAGCTCGGGCTCCTCCTACTCAGCTCCTTCAGTCTAAGATTTGAGGTCTCAGAGGATGGTCGCTGCTGGAAGCAGCTCCTCAGAAGATTTTATTATTTTTATCGGACAAGAGACTTGGACATGAGTCTGAAAGGTCTCAGGGGTCTCAGCGCTGCTGGACCCCACCTCTCCCTTGGCGGATCTGTATTTTACATAAATAGTCCCTGCAGAATCTTGCCGGCCCTGGGGGACGAGGTTAGCTTCCCTGGCGGGGACGCAAACCGCACACTGGGGTCACTGCGTTCCCCGCCCTGGGGGGGAGCATGGGCACAAGCGCCACAAATCCTGAGGGGTCCCTGTGGCGCTCAGCTGGTGAGTACTCCACAATATATTTTATATAAAATGTGTGAGTGCTTTAGCGACTGCTGTGACAGCGCTATTACATGTGTGTTAATGTACTATAAGCGCTGCGGTGGCAGCGCCATGACATGTGAATGTGGTGTTTCTGTACAACCGTTGTCCGCAGGCAGATGCCTGCAGGACAGGGGGGGAGCAGGAGTGAGGAGTTTTGGCGCTCATTTTTTTTGAGGGGGGAGCGTGGCTTCACGGTCTTTCATGCAGGAAGCGCGCGATTGCGCTTCTCTTCCGGCTCCCTCAGCGCGGCGGCCATTAAAAAGGCTCCCGGGCTCCTCAGACTCCGCTCCTCCCGTCTCAGACACCGAACCAGCATGGGTGAGTGCGTTTTTTCCTCACCCCACAGCGCAGATACATAGCGCTATTCTGCAGCTGGGTCTCATATAGAGACCTTGTTTTTTCTTACAGCCTGCGACATTAACCCCTCTTGAGGGTTTACTCTGCATACAGCTGGGGTAGCTCTATTTTAAGACTTAACCCTTCAGCATGCTGGTTTGCATTCACTTGACAAAAAAAAAAAAAAAAAACCCGTTTTTTTTCAGGTTTTCTGACATTTGACCTGCCATATACAGTGTGAGGCATGTCGGAACAGGGTTCGCGGACCATATTCCAGTTCCGCTTCGGCAGTCTGGTACGCAGTCCTCCACAGCGTCTAGCGCTGCGGTTGGAGGTCTCAGTGATGCAAAATTATATGCTATCGCCAGTTCTATTAATGGCTTGTCTGACCTTTTGGGTCATTATGTGTCAGCTAGATCCTCTCAGGACAGGAAGCGACACAGGCCGTGTCCATCCTTCCCCCGTAGCGAATCAGATGTCTCTGATTTGGATTGTGGAGAGGGTTCTCCTTTAAGTTCAGAAGGGGAAATGTCCGATTCGGATAAGGAGGAACGGCGGGGACTTTCGTCCCTTGTGAGACGTACAGAGGCATTTATTGAAGCCATGAGAGAGGTTTTGCAGTTACCGGAGGTGGTAACTAGTTTACCTGGTAAATCAGCACGAATGTACCAGGAGTATCGTACGTCACGATCAGCTTTGCCAGATCTAGATGATCTTAGCAGTGCAGTAGAAAAGGAACGTCTGTGTCCGGATAAACGTTTTCACGGAACACGTTTCTTTCACGCACTTTATCCGTGTTCCACAGAGTCGAGAGATAATTGGACTCCCTCTCCTGAAGTGGATTTTTCCTTATCCCAGCTTAGTAAATCCTCACTGCTTCCTGTTAAAGGGAAGGCGAGTTTGCAGGATCCGCTGGACAGAAAAACGGAAATGGCGGCGAAATCAAATTATGAGGCCGCGGGTCATGGATTCAGAGCGGTACTAGGATCCATGTGTGCTTCTAAAGCTTCTATAAGCTGGTTGGCACAAGGCGTGGAAAAATGGATCTCCGTCACCTGAGATGGAGATTTTCGAATGGTTGGACACTGCAGTCCGATATATCTATGATGCATAGGTCTGACCTCACAGAGCTGATGGCAAAGGCAAAAGAAGCAACGTGATCTGGATATGGCGTCACTTCTGTCCAGGGCGCAGGCTTCGGCGATCACAGTCAGAAGAGCACTGTGGCTCAGACAGTAGGCCGGGGATGCGGTCTCCAAACAAGGTTTGCTGGCCTTAGCTTATAAAGGTGGTCATCTTTTCCACAACGCAGAGCTATGGCTTCTGTGTCTGGCAGGACATATAGTGGTCGGCGGTCCTTTCGGGGCCGAGGTCGATTCGCTCAGTCCTCTTGGGGATCGGGTCGTTCCTCTTTATCGGCAAAAAAGTCCTCCCAGAAATCTCGCACCCCCTGGAAGCAGAATTTCCGTCAAGACAAGCGGGAAACTGACAAGAAGCCCGCCAAGACGGACTGACGCCAGGAGTCCACTCGATTCTCGAGTGGGGGGTCGCCTGCTTCAATTCAAGGAGACTTGGATTTCTCGCGTTCCAGATTCATGGGTAACGAGGGTCATGTCAGCAGGTTATTTCATAGAGTTCTCTTCTCGACCCCCAGACACCTTTTGCCAGTCTCGAATTCCGTCAGAACCCGAGCTTTTGGTCGCTCTGCAGCGAGAGGTCGAATTTCTTCTTCAGAAGGGTGTGGTAATACCGGTTCCACCAGAAGACCGGGGAAAAAGATTTTATTCCAATCTGTTTGTGGTTCCCAAAAAGGAGGACAAATTTCGTCCGATTCTGGATCTCAAAAGATTGAATCGGCATGTCCACACCCGGAAATTCCGCATGGAGTCACTTCGCTCCGTTGTGGCAGCCCTGTCGCAGAACGATTTTTTGGTATCAATCGACATCCGCGACGCTTATTTACATGTTCCCGTCGGAAGGACTCATCAACGTTTTCTTCGTTTTGCCATAAGTCGGGACCATTACCAGTTCGTGGCTCTGCCATTCGGCTTAGCCTCGGCGCCCAGAGTATTTACAAAGATTCTGGCGCCTCTCATGGCAATTCTTCGAAGACAAGGAATTACGATTCTTCCTTACCTGGACGATCTTTTGATCGTGGCATCCTCGGAGGAGGAAGCAGCGACAGCTCGCAATCTGTCTCTTCAGTTACTGAAGGACTTCGGTTGGCTGGTCAATTGGGAGAAGTCGTTTCTGGAACCGTCGCAAGCAATCCTCTTTTTGGGAATGCATTTCGACACGGTACGGGCAGTAGTCTCCCTACCTTCAGACAAACAGTCATGTCTTCTTCGACATGTACAGATCATGAAGTCTTCGACAACAATGTCCCTTCGGAAGTGGATGCGTCTTCTGGGTTTAATGGTGGCCTCCATGGAGGCAATTCCGTTTGCCCAGTTTCATTCCAGAGCTCTCCAAAGGTTCATCCTGGGTCATTGGAATCAGTCGCAATCGCTGGATTGCAGTGTCACCATCTCTCGCAGGGTGCGAGAGTCTCTAGGATGGTGGTTACGTCCAGGAGCTTTATCCCTGGGGAAATATTTCCCCCCTCCGAAATGGTCGGTCATAACCACCGATGCCAGCCTGACGGGCTGGGGGGGTGTTTGGAACGATTCCTGGATTCAGGGAGTATGGTCATCGGAAGAGGCTGTTCTACCGATCAATATCCTGGAATTGAGGGCGATTTTCCTTTGCCTCCAACACTGGACGGTCCTTTTGAGCGGTCTGCCAGTCCGAGTGCAGACAGACAACGCGACAGCGGTTGCGTATATCAATCACCAAGGCGGGACAAGGAGTCCCAGGCTCATGGTGGAAGTGTCTCGGATCCTGATCTGGGCCGAGGCCAGGGTTCCAGCCATTTCTGCAATCCACATTCCAGGGGTTCAGAATGTTACGGCGGACTTTCTCAGTCGCGAAAAGATGGATCCCGGAGAATGGAGTCTTCATCCGGAGATTTTTGCAATGCTGTGCTCCCATTGGGGAACTCCCCAAGTGGATTTGATGGCATCCAGGTCCAATGCCTAACTACCGATGTTCATGTCCAGGTTCAAGGACCGGAAGGCTGTGGAGGTGGATGCTCTGGTGGCTCCGTGGGACCAATTCGAGCTGATTTATGTGTTTCCACCGATATCTTTGCTTCCTCTGGTACTGCGTCGGATAAGACTGGAGAGAATCCCGGCTATGTTAATAGCACCAGATTGGCCAAGGAGGACGTGGTTTTCAACGCTAATGTCGCTGTTGGCGGCACCTCCATTTCCACTTCCTCTTCGACCGGACCTTTTAACTCAGGGGCCCGTTTGTCATCCGGACTTGAAGTGTCTGCGTTTGACGGCGTGGCTCTTGAGACCGAAATATTGACCCGTAGAGGTTTTTCAGCCGAGGTCATTGCTACTCTTCGAGCTGCCAGAAGTCCGGCTACTACTAGGATTTACCACAAAACTTGGGAAACCTTCTTTTCGTGGTGTTCGGGTCTTTACGGGACCCGAGGAAATTTTCCATTCCCAATTTGCTGGCTTTTCTGCAGCATGGGTTAGACAAGGGTTTGGCAGTTAGCACCCTGAAAGGTCAGGTTTCTGCTCTGTCCTTATTATTCCGGAGAGTTATTGCCTCGCGTAGGGACGTGCTTTCCTTTTTTCCGCGGTATAGCTCGTAAGTTTCCGCCGCGGAAGGCGCCTGTGTCTCCTTGGCGGCTCAACCTTGTCTTGGAGGCTCTTCAGCATAAACCTTTTGAGCCTATGGATTCTGCTAGCCTTTTCTTTACTTTCTTGGAAGGTGGCCTTCCTAGTAGCGGTCACCTCTTTGAGGAGAGTTTCTGAGTTGGCAGCTCTTTCTTGCTCGCCTCCTTTTCTGGAGTTTTTTCCGGATCGTGTGGTGCTTCGCACACGGGGTGAATTCCTACCTAAAGTGGTTTCACAATTTCATGTTAACCAGGATATTGTGTTGCCTTCACTCTGTCCGGATCCGAAGAACGCGAAAGAGCGAGCTTTACACACATTGGATTTAGTGCGGGCCTTGAAGTTTTATCTGTCTATTACTCAAGGTTTTCGTAAAACGGACTCCCTGTTTGTGGTTCCAGCAGGTCGTCGGCGTGGTCAACGAGCTTCCAAGGATTCTATAGCTCGTTGGATCCGGTCAGCTATTTTGGAAGCTTACCGTCTTGGGGGTGAATCTTGTCCGATCAAGATTCGAGCCCATTCCACGAGAGCTGTGGCTTCATCGTGGGCTTTCCATCAAGGTGCCTCGGCAGTGCAGCTCTGCCGGGCGGCAACTTGGCGCTCTGTCCACACGTTTACAAAGTTTTATAAAGTGGACGTCAGTGTTTCCGCTGATGCAGCCCTCGGACGTAGGGTCCTGCAGGCAGCTGTAGTTTAAAGTTCTAGATGAACTTGTGTTTAGCGCTAGTTGCGCTTTTCTTTGTTAAGGTTGTTGGGTTTCTGCCTTTTGTTGGTTTTTTCCCACCCTTATTTTTGAACTGCTTTGGGACGTCCCATCAGTAATGAATTACTGTGGCTCTCTTCCTTCCATCTGCAGCTGAAACACGGATTTTGGTAAGAACTTACCTGTAAAATCCTTTTCAGCGAAGGAAGGAAGAGAGACACAGCACCCTCCCAAGGCAGAAGTGTGTTGATGTTTTCAGATGCAGCGCGACCCTTATCTGATTGCGATATCTGGGCTGTGGTCAGCGCGCTAAGGCTCTGTTCCAGCATCGCCAGCTCATCACAGTAGTCAGGTTCAGTGAGTAGTCCCTGGAACTCTGTGGTTTTTGGCTTACTTTGCATGCATAACCTGTATTCTTGTGTTTTCTCTGAAGTTCCTTCAGAAGGGGTTATGTTTGCTCCGCTGGTGATCTTGGTTCTTCCCTAAAGCTTTGGTACGACTGAAGGAGCTGAGTAGGAGGAGCCCGAGCTGGAGGAGCCAGCCAGTCAACACGCTTTTGATCTGAGGTGTCATCCTGATCTGGGGCTCCGCCTACCCATCAGTAATGAATTACTGTGTCTCTCTTCCTTCCTTCGCTGAAAAGGATTTTACAGGTAAGTTCTTACCAAAATCCGTGTTTCTTTATCGCTTCATTGGGGGACACAGGTTACTATGGGTGTATGTTGTCACTAGGAGGCTGACACTATGCTAATAAGGCAAAAGGCTGACTCCTCCCCAGCAGTATACACCCACCGACAGGCACGAGGCAACTCAGTTTTTGCTTAGTGTCTGTAGGAGGCGGACCTGGATCTAACACCAGATCCGCAGTTTCTTCCTTACAGGTTTTGTGTTGTTATTAACGTTTTCCCTTTGTTTTACAGATACAACTCTTCGTGTAACAGGGTGCAGACTACTCACCCTGTCTTCCCACACTCTAGCGACCGAGAGAGCAGCGTGCGAATAATCCACACTGCCCACTCTCGGACCCGCTGGCAGGACTCGGTCCTTCTGTCACCCTCACGGGTGCTTCAGAGGACCCTTGGCGGCAAGTCCTTGCCTCTCCCCTCCTCACCCCTCTCCCAGGAGAGGGCTGAGAGGAAGACGGTGGCCACCGGAGGTGGCCTTCCCCCTTACCATAGGGGTTGACGCCGTCTTCTGCACCGTCTGGAGACGGTGCGCGAAGGAGGATCACCACCAGGACCCTCTTCACCAACGAGGGATCCTGAAACATCCTCAGCTCCACTCGGGCAGCACCTAACAACGGAGCAAGGTACGGACGCCACCTACCTCCCCCCCATGCCCAACCAGCCCCAGGCGCCACCGATCGCTTCGGCCACAGAGCGCAGCTAGAGAGACAGGGAATTTCCCCCGGTCAAGTTTCGCGCCCCTTTCAAACAATGGAGCGCGCGGCGCTGCCATCTTAAGCCCCCCTTCCTCGCCGCTCTGACCGAAGACACGCCCCCTTCCTGTAGGCGCGCTGAGCTCTTTCCTCCGGCGCCCTGACGTCAGCGCCAGGGCCAGACACCCAGGCCGCTCTGACACCAGCGCCGGGCCGCGCCCCCTGCCGGTGCTGGCCCCTCCCATCACAGGCCGCACAGCCAGTGCACGAGGCGTCCCCGTCCCCCAACAACGGCCGGACACACCTCCTTCCGGCATTCCTTCCCACAGGACGCTGGCTACGCCCACCGCTTCAGAAACAGCGCGTGGTCACAGCTCCCACCACGTGCCTCGCAGAGCCTCCATATCTGGGCCCCAAAGCTCAAGCAGTGCTTACAGAGCTCTGGGGAAGACATCGACCGCGGCGGCTACATCGCTGGGTACCGGTAAGCAGGGGGCCTGGTAGGCTCTGTTTCTCACAGACCCTACCTGCCCTCTAGGCACCCCACACTCCCCCCAGCAGTATCCCACCAGCTCACCGTGGTATCCACTCAGCAGCAGTGTCTCTGCAGAGCTTAGCATTTACCCTTACTCAAAAGATACTATGCCCAACCCAACGGCCCCCGGTCAGAATACCCTGGTGGCCTACTACGCTCGCAACCTCTGCAAGAAAAAGTGGGCTTCAAGTCAATCGTCTCCCCTCTGTTCGTCCTGCGCCTCCGCCACCATGTCTGCCCATAAGGAATCCTCCCAATGCCCGGGAGGAGAGCGTACCCACCCCTCCAGAGTGGGCCATCGCTATGTCTCAGTCATTCTCGGACTGGACAAAAATATCGCAGTCCCTTGTGCAGTTCCCGGAGCGTATGCCACAGATACCTGCCGCCACCAGTGCTACGAACGCCACCCACGGTGATTCGCCTGCACCCGACCACGACCCTCACAGAGGCAGGTCAAAGAACAGAACCAGAAAGCTACTCGTTCTAGTTCCTCGTCCAGCTCACCGGGGCCATCAGCGACCCCCAGTCTGCCCCACTCTACCCGTTCCCCGGAGGCGGACATCGGGTCAGATATACCGTCCCAGTAAGGGTCTGACCCCGAGGACGATCACTCCTCAGGGACACGGGACATGGTCGATAGCCTCATCTCGGCTATTGTACAGACCTTCGAAATCAAAGAGGACGAGACAGTCGCCCAGGACGACTCCCGTCATATTTAAAAGGGTCAAACGCCCCTCAAGGTTTTTCCCATATACCCCTTCAGCTCCGATCTGGTAACCAATTGGTCCGAGTCCCCCAAGGTGGACCCGCCTATCTCCCACTTGTCCGCCCATACGGTCCTATCCATCCCTGACGCCGCGGCACTCAAGGACGCCACGGACAGACAGATAGAAGTCCTGACAAAATCTGCCTCTGAGGCATCAGGCGCTTCACACTGCCCCAACTTCGCCTCCACCTGGGGGGCAAAAGCCGTATCGGCCTGGGCAAAAATTCTCAAACGGGGCATCATGTCGGAGGCCCCCACAGAGGACCTTTCCAACGTAGCTGACCAAATCGCTTGCAAGTACCTCCTTAACGCCTCCCTGGATGCCGCTGCCTGCTCCGCAAGGGCAAACAGCAACATCCTCGCAATTCGCGGGGTCCTGTGGCGGAAGGCGTGGAACGCGGACCCAGCGTCAAAAAAGGTCCTTAACTAGCCTCCCCTTCCTGGGCTCCAGGCTCTTCGGGTCCCAACTGGACCAGATCATCTCTGACACCACGGGGGCAAGGGTAATTCCCTGCCCCAATCCAGACCAAGACTACAACAGGAAGGCACCACAGCCTTTTCGCCCCTTCCATCCGTTCACCGCCTCAGGCGGCTCCACTCAACAGGACCGACCTCCCGCCCATGGAGACAGAAGGAAACCTTCCTTCAAGTCTACCCCACACTGGAGAAACAAGAGCCGCCCCCCTAAGCCATTCAGTAGCAGGAATCATAGATTCCCCCTAAAGGACGGGTCACCCCAACCCGGGAACCCTCCCAGGGTGGGGGAAGACTCCCTTTGTTCAGGGACACCTGGCTGTCAGTCGTCGACGACGCCTGGGTAAGGGAGATCATCACGTCCGGATACAAAATAGTTTTCTTCTCACCCAAAGAGACACTTCTTTACCTCCCTATTAGAAGCAGAAGTGATCGTCCCCGTTCCCCTGCACGAACAGTTCTCCGGGTTCTACTCAAACCTCGTCCCGAAAAAGGACGGCTCCCTTCGCCCGATCCTAGACCTCAAACGGCTGAACCGTCATCTTCGGATCCGCCACTTCAAAATGGAGTCCTTACGCTCGGTAATCACATCCATGGAGCCGGGGGAATTTCTTTGCTCCGTGGACATACAGGACGCGTACCTACACATACCTGTCTGCGTCCAACATCAAAAGTACCTCCGCTTTGCTGTGTAGGGACACCATTACCAGTTCACAGCTCTCTCGTTCGGCCTGGCCTCTGCCCCAGGGTCTTCACGAAGGTCATGGCCATCCTCCGATCCAAGGGGGATCCTCATAATCCCCTACCTCGACGACCTCCTAGTCAAAGGTCCGTCCCGCCAGGAGTGCAACCAAAGCCTCCAGATCACCCTGAGCACCTTATCCCGCCTCGGGTGGCTTGTCAACCGGGAGAATTCGACGCTGATCCCAACCCAACGCCTTCTCTTTCTGGGCATGGAACTCGACACCATTCGTGCTCGAGTCTTCCTCTGGGGGAAAAATACTACTCTCAAACAAGGGATCAAAGCCCTAAAGTGACCAGCCTCTCTTCCCCTACGTTTCGGATTCAGAGTCCTGGGGAAGATGGTCGCCTCCATGGAGGCAGTACCATACGCGCAGTTCCACACACGCCCCCTCCAACTTGCCCTCTTGTCGTCCTGGGACAAGAAGCCAGCGTCCCTAGACCGCCCAGTGCTCCTTCCGCCCAAGGTGAAACAGTCCCTCACTTGGACGCTGGCCTCCACCATCCTACGCGGAAGGTCATTCCTACCCCTCCGCACGGCTGGGGCGCAGTCTACCGGCACCTCACAGCACAGGGCCGCTGGGACGCACACAAAGCCCTCCTGCTGAGAAACCTCCTGGAGATCAGGGCAATCTTCTTGGCCCTCCTCAACTGGCAGCCCCTCCTCGTGAGCAAACCGGTCCGACTTCAGGCAGACAGCGCCACGGCCGTGGCATACATAAGCTACCAGGGCGGGACTCGCAGCAAGCAGATCACGACCGAGATAGCGAAGATCCTACGTTGGGTAGAAAGCCACGTCCCGGCCATCTCCGCGGTACACATTCCAGGGGTGGACAACTGGGAAGCCGACTTTCTCAGTCGTCAGGAGCTGGCAGCCGGCGAGTGGTCACTCAACCCGGCCGTCTTCAGCCAAATTTGCCAGAGTTGGGGCGTCCCAGACGTCGACCTAATGGCATCCAGATCAAACTACAAGGTCCCCCAGTACGTGGCCAGATCCCGGGACCCGATGACACTCGGTTGCGACGCTCTCGTCATCCTGTGGTCTCAGTTCCAAATGCCTTACCTCTTTACTCCCCACTCCCTGCCTCCACGAGTCATAAAAAAGATAAAGGCGGAAGGAGTCCCCGTCCTACTCGTAGCCCCAGACTGGCCCTGTCGGGCCTGGTATGCGGAACTCGCAAGCATGCTCACGGACGCCCCCTGGAGACTCCCAGCCTGTCCGGACCTTCTCTCATAGGGACCCCCTCTTCCACCCGAATTCTCAGTCACTCACTTTAACGGCATGGCCGTTGAGGCCGCGGTTCTAAGGAACGCAGGCTTTTCTGAAAGGGTCACCCAAACGATGATAAGAGCCAGGAAACCAGCGTCTTCCCGCATTTATCATAGGTGCTGGAAGGCCTTTTTCCGCTGGTGTGAGGAAAACAATCTCTTCCCGATGACCTTTTCTCTGCCCTCTGTACTCGGTTCTTCTACAGTCGGGACTTGACTCCGGCCTTTCTCTCAGTTCCCTAAAGGGTCAGGTCTCAGCCCGATCTGTGCTATTCCAGACAGAAATGGCCTCCTTGCCCCAGGTGAAGACCTTCCTGCAGGGGTCGCTCATCTAGCTCCCCTCTTACCGTCCTCCGATCGATCCCTGGGATCTCAATCTGGTCCTAAGTGCTCTACAACGTACGCCCTATCCAGGATATCCCCTTCTCGCGACTCTCGTGGAAGGTAGCCTTCCTGGTCTCCATCACCTCCCTCAGAAGGGTATCCGAATTGGTGGCCCTGTCCTGCCGCCCGCCCTTCCTGATCCCACATCAGGGTAAGGTGGTCCTCCGGCCTGTCCCTTCCTTCCTTCCGAAGGTAGTCTCGGCCTTCCACATCAACGAGGATATCGTCCTCCCTTCACTGTGCCCCTCACCAGCCCACCCTCAGAAAGGTCTCTCCACAAGCTGGACCTGGTCAGTGCGATCCGGTCCTACCTTGCTAGGACTGCACCCCTTAGTCAGTTGAATTCCCTGTTCGTCCTCTATGAGGGCCGCAAAGGGCTCTCAGCCTCAAAATCCACCATCGCCCGTTGGGTTCGTTCAGCTATCCTGGAAGCATACCAATCCCAGGACAAACAACCTCCTCCGGGGTGAGGGCACACTCCACCCGGGCTGTGGGAGCCTCATGGGCCATTCGTCACCAGGCTTCGGCGACGCAAATCTGCTAAGCCGCAACCTGGCCTTCTCTCAACACCTTCGTTAAATTCTACAAGGTTAATACACACGTTTCGGCGAACGCGGGACTCGGTAGAAAAGTACTGCAGGCGGCGGTTTCCCACCGGCTGACCTAGCCCCCGCTATCTCCATATTTTACCTATTTACCCACCCTCGGGACTGCTTTAGGACTTCCCATAGTAACCTGTGTCCCCCAATGAAGCGATAAAGAGGGATTTTTGGTACTTACCGTAAAATCTCTTTCTTGGAGTCTTCATTGGGGGACACAGTACCCTCCCCAAAAATTCACACCACACTGGACCTCAGGCCGTTCCTTGGGATTGGCACATAGGTCATGTATCTTATTACTATAACAGCTCCTACTACTGCTTTTGCACCAACTGAGTTGCCTCGTGCCTGTCGGTGGGTGTATACTGCTGGGGAGGAGTCAGCCTTTTGCCTTATTAGCATAGTGTCAGCCTCCTAGTGACAACAGCATACACCCATAGTAACCTGTGTCCCCCAATGAAGACTCCAAGAAAGAGATTTTACGGTAAGTACCAAAAATCCCTCTTTTAGGATCTGCTTTTAGTTTTTTTTTGGCTAATAAACCACATCATAAAATGCAGTGTTTGGACCATTGTTTTTGTTACTCCATGGGGGGTAAAAAAAAACAGCAATTTAGGTTTTTGTTTTTTTTTTTTATTTGCAAGGTAGCATGTAACTGTCCCTTATGGAAATATTGTTTTCTTTTGATGCTGTGAAATATAAGGCTCCTGCTGCCCACGTTTGGCATGGGTGAACATTACACAAGTTACTCTCGGTCTGTAAGATCTAAAGCTGCATTTTCATGGTGCAATGTGCAGTGTTAAGCGTAACATCTTTGCCGGTCGGCACACGTTTTAAGAATTTGTTTACAAGGCCAAACGCAATTTATATATTCACTGAACGATGAGTAATTGCTCAATGTGCACAGGCGGCCATTGTTCTCAGCAGCACAAGTCCTGTTTACACTCAACGATGTGCTGCCAAGAACCATTTATCTTTTAGGAAAATCAATTATTTCACCCAATGAGTGAGTATTTGCCAATTACCTGATGAACAAGGAAAACTATATACGATTATCATGGGATCCCTCATTGACCATAATCATGAATTGTAAATGCACCTTAACATATGGCGAGCATGTGATCCACAATCTGCTGGTTTTGGTTCACCTCTGTGAATGCACTGAACAGTAACTTGCACAGAGAGACAGCAGAATCTCCTGTGAATGTCTTGTATGCAAAAGGTAACGCTTAATCAGAGAAGTGAATGTTGCCAGAGACCAAGGAACAGTGTTTGGAGACCACATACTTGGCAGCAGGGATCTTCACTGGTGCATCTCAAAGTACACTTTAATAGATCTTGAAATAATGTTAAGTTTTACAACTGGATGTGTTTAAAAAAAAAAAAAAAATGTTCCCGTGCTGAGAATCTTATAAATGTTCCCCTGCTGTGTTCTGTGGAATGGCCGTGTCTGGCCATACAGAGCTGCTCCAGTTCATGTATGGTGTATACCACAACTTGAGGATGGGGTGGTGCAAGTGTAAAGAGGCTCATGAGCCAAGCTCCCCCCACATGCTGTAGACGCCGGCTATGTTGCCCGACGTCTAACAGCCATGGCTGGGACAGTCACTGACTGCGGCATTTAAATGGAGCAGTTGCTATTTTTCTCACGCATCGGCTCCCGTGGCCCCCACTTCATACAATCGTGGGTCACCAGTGGGTTTCTATGGCAGCTGAGGATTTGCCAAAAGCCTCCATCACTGTGTTTTGATACTGATGTGAAGTGCAGGTTGAGACCTCCTTTAGAGACCATGATTTTTCCTATATATCGTACAAGCGATTTGATGATCGCTGGTTCAAGTAAAAGTCAGATACATCAAAATATATCACTAATTAATCCGTATGGTAAACACCTCTTAAAAAGAAAAAAATAAACAGCAGAATTTTTTTATTCAAATCTCACCTCCGTTACTAAAAATGCAATAAAAAGTGAACATTACTTTCAGCTGCAGATGGAAGGAAGAGAGCCACAGTATTCATTACTGATGGGTAGGCGGAGCCCCAGATCAGGATGTCACCTCAGATCAAAAGAGTGCTGACTGGCTGGCCCCTCCAGCTCGGGCTCCTCCTACTCAGCTCCAGTCTAAGATTTGAGGTCCAGAGGATGGTCGCTGCTGGAAGCAGCTCCTCAGAAGATTTTATTATTTTTATCGGACAAGAGACTTGGACATGAGTCTGAAAGGTCTCAGGGGTCTCAGCGCTGCTGGACCCCACCTCTCCCTTGGCGGATCTGTATTTTACATAAATAGTCCCTGCAGAATCCTTGCCGGCCCTGGGGGATGAGGAGAGCTTCCCTGGCGGGACGCAAACCACACGTGCGGTCACTGCGTTCCTCGCCCTGGGGGGAAGCATGGGCACTGCGCCAGAAACCCCTGAGGGTCCCTGTGGCGCTTTGGCTGGTGAGTACTCCACACAAAATTTTATTATTAATGTGTGAGTGCTTTAGCGTCTGATGGCAGCGCTATTACATGTATATCAGTATGCTTCAGCACTGCGGTGACAGCGCTATTACATGTTTATCAGTGTATCTCACCAGTCTCTCCCTTGGCGGATCTGTAACTACATAATCGTCCCTGCAGAATCTTGCCGGCCCTGGGGGATGAGGAGAGTTTCCCTGGCGGGGGCGCAAACCACACGCTGGGGTCACTGCGCTTCCCGCCCTGGGGGGAAGCATGGGCATAGCGCCAGAAACCCCTGGGGGTCCCTGTGGCGTTTCGGCTGGTGAGTACTCCACATTTTGGTAAAATGTGTGTGAGTGTTTTAGCGACTGCTGCGGCAGCCGCTGTACATATATATGCCGGTGACTAGTTTTTCTATGTCCGCAGGAGGATGCCTGCAGGACGAGGGAAAGGAGGGGAGTACGCGCTCTTTTTATTTTTTGAATTTCGCGCCGCTTCTGAGCGCGCGCTTTACTGCAGCCTCCATTTTCGGCTCCTCTACATGGAGCACATGGAGGCAGAGCGCGGCGGCCATTGCTGATAAAGCGCTGCAGGTTGAAAGCTCCCCGGATCGTTCTCCTCCCCTCCCGGCAAGAATACGTGACCAGCTTGGTGAGTCGCTTCTAGCCCGCCGGGCAGAAGCTTAACCCCTTCACCTCCACAGCGCGGGCGCCGTCTGGAGCACTTCTGAGTGACAGATTGCGCTGTCCTGCGGCTGTTCTCGCATAAGGGGCTCGCACACTCTTTTAATATTAATAAAGAGGCTGTGGGGAGTCTGCGACATTAATGCTGCCACTATACGTTTCCGCTGACGATCCTGATGGCGTCGCATAATATTGCGATCGTTTGTGTGTCATTTTTAGTGTCGCTGGTGGCTGCCAATCTGGGCAATCGCATAGGCGATTAGCGATCTCCTTGACAACTTTGGCGGTCATTGCGTTATAAAAAACAGCGCAATTTTTTAGCGATCTTGTGGAACGTTTTCTGTTTAGTGTGGCATGGCTGTCCTGCAGCTGCGACCTTATAAGAGGCGCCTGAGATTCGCACACCCTTTTTCATTATCAAGGTTGTGGAGAGTCAGCTACTTTAACCCCTTCTTAGGCGGTTAACTCTTAATGGGAGACAGCTGGGGTAGCTCTCGCTTTAGAGCTTTAACCCTTCAGCGTTTGTTTTTTATTTAAGTACTGCTCTGGTTACTGACAGGTTTATCCTGCCATATACTATGCAAGGGCATGTCAGAGACCCTCTCCCAGATCCGCTACGGATCAGCATCGCGTATCTGACACGCAGATCTCGACTCATACACGGTCAGAGGTTCCAATGGTGTCAAAATGGAGGCCTTCACTGGTTTCTATTGATGACCTTTTAGGTTATGGAGTGTCAACTAGATCCTCTCAAGGAAGCGACACAAATCGGTGCTTTCCTTCTCGCTTAGCGAAGAAGTCCGATTCGGTCAAGGAGGATCGGCAGGGACACCCTGCCTCTCTCTCAGGGGCCGTACTAAAATTTCTATGGAAGCCATGTGGACGTTACAGTTACCGGAGGAGGTAACTAGTCGTCCTGGTAAGTCGGCCCGGATGTTGCAAGGGTCGCATGGGTCGCGACCACCTTACAAACTATCCGTTTTTCTACGGAGTTATTTGTTAATTGGACCCCTTCTCCTGAAGTGAATGTCCCTTTATTCCAGCTTAGCAAATCTTCCTGGTAAAGGGAAGACGAATCTGCAGGACACGCTGGACAGAAGAACGGAGATGGCAACAATTTCCATCTGTGTAGCCGTGGATCATAGATTCGGTATTAAGGATCTAGGTGTACTTGTTAAGTTCCCCTGAGCCGGTTGGACCGTCTAAGGACGGCGTGGCAAGTTTCCCTCTATCAAGGTAGATGGGCTTTTCTAGTTGAAGGATAATGCGTCACTGCTATCCAGGGCGCAATCCTCGGCAGTTACAGTCAGAAGAGCACTGTGACTTGGATGGAACGCAGTTTTCCAACAGGGTTTGCTATCTTTAGCTTAGAAAGTGGTCAGCTATTTGACTGACCTCACGGAGCTGATGCCAAGGCAAAGGCAAAAGAAGCAGCTTTACCGCAGCGCAGAGCTGTGACTTCTGCGTCTGGCAGGACTAGTGCCGATAGTTATCGGCAGTCCTTTTCGGTTCAAGGGATGATCTGACCAACCCTCTGGGGGTTTGTGTCGTCTCTCTCTTTTTAAAAAAAAAAAAAAAAAAAAAGGGGGAATTCTCAGAAATTCCGCATACCCTGGAAACAGAACTTCTGTTAAGGCAGAAGCTGGCAAAAAAAAAAAAAAAAAAAATTTCGCTAAGGCGGACTGACTTCTGACATTCCGTCAGAGCCGAGCATGAAGTCGCTTCGCTCAGTTATGGCAGCCCTGTCGCAGAACGATCAATCGACATTCGCGACGCTTTTTGGCATGTTCCCATCGGAAGACCTCACCCAGGTTGTGGCTCGACCATTCGGTTTGGCTTTAACGCCCAGAATTTTTACAACGATTCTGACGCCAGAATCTCATGGCAATCCTTCAAAGACGGGGATTTACGATTCGTCCCTATTTGGACGGCCTTTTCGGTTGTGGCTTCAAAGGAGAAGTCGTCTCTGGAATCGTCGCAGGCAATCCTGTTTTTGAGGATGCTTTTCGACATGTTACGGGAGGGGTTGTCTCTACCTCCAGACAAGCAGGCATGTCTGCTCCAGCATGTACAGACTATAAAGTCTGCGACAGCAGTGTCCCTTCGGAAGGTATGCGCCTTCTGGGTCTGACGGTGGCGTCCATGAGGTTTTTTCCGTTTGTCCAATTTCATTCCAGAGCTCTCCATAGGCTCATTCTGAGTCGTTGGGATCAATCGCAAGGTTCGCTGGATTGCAGCGTCATCATCTCTTACAGGGTGCGAGAATCCCTAGGATGGTGTTTATGTCCAGGAGCGTTATCCCTGGGAAAGCTTTCCTCCCTCCGAAGTGGTCGGTCATAACCACCGATGCCAGCCTGACGGGCTGGGGGGGGTGTTTGGAACAATCTCTGGATTCAGGGAGTATGGTCATCGGAAGAGTCTGTTCTTCCGATCAACATCCTGGAATTGAGGGCGATTTTCCTTTGCCTCCAACATTGGACGGTCTGCCAGTCCGAGTGCAGACAGACAACGCGATGGCTGTCGCGTATATCAATCACCAAGGTGGGACAAGGAGTTCCAGACTCATGGTAGAGGTGTCCCGAATTCTGATTTGGGCAGAGGCCAGTGTGCCAGCCATTTCGGCGATTCACATTCCAGGGGTTCAGAATATTACAGCGGACTTTCTCAGTCGCAGAAGGATGGATCCCGGGGAATGGAGCCTCCACCCGGAAGTTTTTGCACTACTGTGCTCTCGCTGGGGAACCCCCCAAGTGGATTTGATGGCATACAGGTCCAATGCCAAGTTACCGACGTTCATGTCCAGGTACAAGGACCCGAAGGCTGTGGCGGTGGATGCTCTAGTGGCTCAGTGGGATCAGCTCGAGCTGATCTATGTATTCCCGCCGATATCCTTACTTCCTCTAGTACTGCGTCGGATCAGACTAGAGAGAATTCCAGCTATTTTGATAGCTCCAGACTGGTCAAGAAGGGTGTGGTTCTCGACAATAATGTCGCTGTTGGCGGCACCTCCTTTTCCACTCCCTCTTCAACCGGACTTGTTGACTCAGGGGCCCGTTTGTCATCCGGACTTGATGTCCCTGCGTTTGACGGCGTGGCTCTTGAGACCGAAATCTTGACCCGTAGAGGTTTCTCAGCCGAGGTCATTGCTACCCTTCGTGCTGCAAGAAGTCCGGCTACTACTAGGATTTACCACAAAATTTGGGAAACCTTCTTTTCGTGGTGTTTGGGGTCCTCTCGGAACCCGAGAAAATTTTCCATTCCCAACCTGTTGGCTTTTCTGCAGCATGGGCTAGACAAGGGTTTGGCAGTCAGCACCCTGAAAGGTCAGATTTCTGCTCTGTCCTTATTGTTCCGGAGAACCATTGCTTCAAATAGAGACGTGCTCTCCTTTTTTCCGAGGTATATCTCGTAAGTTCCCGCCGCGGAAGGCACCCGTGTCTCCTTGGCGGCTCAACCTTGTTTTGGAGGCTCTTCAGCATAAACCTTTTGAGCCTATGGTTTCTGCTAGCCTTTCTTTACTTTCTTGGAAGGTGGCTTTCCTTGTTGCAGTCACTTCCTTGAGGAGAGTTTCTGAGTTGGCAGCTCTTTCTTGTTCGCCTCTTTTTCTGGAGTTTTTTCCGGATCGTGTAGTGCTTCGCACTCGGGGTGATTTTTTGCCTAAAGTGGTGTCACAATTTCATGTCAACCAGGATATTGTGTTGCCTTCATTCTGCCCGGATCCGAAGAATGTGAAAGAGCGTGCTTTACACACACATTGGATTTAGTGCAGGCCTTGAAGTTTTATCTATCTATTACTCAAGGTTTTCGTAAGACGGACTCCCTATTTGTGGTTCCAGTCGGTCGTCGGCGTGGTCAACGAGCTTCCAAGGATTCTATAGCTCGTTGGATTCGGTCAGCTATATTGGAAGCTTACCGTCTTCAGGGTGAATCTTGCCCGATTAAGATTCAAGCCCATTCCACGAGGGCTGTGGCTTCATCGTGGGCTTTTCACCAAGGTGCTTCAGCAGTGCAGCTCTGCCGGGCGGCAACTTGGCGCTCTGTCCACACGTTTACGAAGTTTTATAAAGTGGACGTCAGTGCTTCCGCTGATGCAGCCCTCGGACGTAGGGTCCTGCAGGCAGCTGTAGTTTAAAGTTCTGGATGAACTTGTGTTTAGCGCTGGTTGCGCTTTGTTGTTAAGGTTGTTGGGTTTCTGCCTCTTGTTGGTTTTTTCCCACCCTTATTTTTGAACTGCTTTGGGACGTCCCATCAGTAATGAATACTGTGGCTCTCTTCCTTCCATCTGCAGCTGAAACACGGATTTTGGTAAGAACTTACCTGTAAAATCCTTTTCAGCGAAGGAAGGAAGAGAGACACAGCACCCTCCCAAGGCAGAAGTGTGTTGATGTTTTCAGATGCAGCGCGACCCTTATCTGATAGCGATTATCTGGGCTGAGGTCAGCGCGCTAAGGCTCTGTTCCAGCATCGCCAGCTCATCGCAGTAGTCAGGTTCCGTGAGTAGTACCTGGAACTCTGTGGTTTTTGGCTTTCTTTGCATGCATAACCTGTATCCTTGTGTTTTTTCTCTGAAGTTCCTTCAGAAGGGGTTATGTTGCTCCGCTGGTGATCTTGGCTCTTTTCCTAAAAGCTTTGGTACGACTGGAGCTGAGTAGGAGGAGCCCGAGCTGGAGGGGCCAGCCAGTCAGCACTCTTTTGATCTGAGGTGACATCCTGATCTGGGGCTCCGCCTACCCATCAGTAATGAATACTGTGTCTCTCTTCCTTCCTTCGCTGAAAAGGATTTTACAGGTAAGTTCTTACCAAAATCCGTGTTTTATGTACCCCAAATTGGTGTCATTAAAAACAGTCCACTCACCACGACAAATTTACAAATTACCTTTATATTACCTTTATATATTGATCAGACTTTTATAGATGTTACAATACCAGATTTTATTTATATATTTTTAAACTGGAGAAAATGAGGCGATTACATTTTTAAAAATCATTTTATTTTTTTACTTTAATGTTTTAGATCCTTCAGGGAATTGACTCTTTGATCACTTGATCTGTAAACTGCAATACTACAATATTATACAATGTAAGTGTTAGCCTCCTAGGAAGCCCAGCCTGCGAATGGCTTGACTTAGCAGTTGTACCGAGATTTGGGAGTGCTGGTATTTGGGATTGGGGCCTGGCGAGCCTTCCAACACTATGGGAAGACCTCTTTTTCTGCATGATTTTCACATTGTGCCCCCTTGTATTTCCAGCTTATTTAATTATAACTCTGTATCATATTTGTTTTGTTTTTACAGATTGTGACTCCCAAAATAGAACCCCTGAAGTTAAAACACCAGATCATCACGCTATTAACATGGAGGACTCTCCTTTCAGCCACGTATCTGCGAAGCGTCTTAAAAGCCGGACATATACACGGAAAAAGCTCATAACATGACATGCGTTTATTTCTCACTAAATGTTTAGCGTTATTTAATAGTGGACATCAAACGATAAAATGGGGGACTTCGGAGGTTAGAAGAAATAGTTAGGTTGCCCATGAGTATGCAATGGCTGCTGACCAAATGATCGCTCAGAGGACCAGGTATTTGGTGCCAGAACTCACTGGAGGTTAACCTGCACATGACCGGTCATCATACAGTAATGCAATCTAATGCTCAGGAATAACGCCCTCCTTTTTGCAGAGGCTTCTTTCTCTTCTGTTTAACACTTTTTTAAACCATAGTTTACTGAGCATTTATACATATGTGAACTGTATGTATATGTATGCATGTATATATGTGGACTTTTCTGTTGTGTGTTTTGTGAAATCTGTAGGTTGTATAAAGCAGTGTTCATATGGTAACAATACTCTTTTGGGATGAAAATACTTTTATTAAGGTACTTTTGTAACAATAAACTATCATTTCAATAATGCTGTCTTTTCCTTGTATAACGGATAAATATGGAAAATTACTGATTTTGTAATGTTGCTGACACGTACACGGTTACTGATAACGATAAAACAACTTTTGGTCACAGAGCTATAACTTTTATGGCTCTACTTATGATCCCTTATTTGGGAGAATATTGAGGGCCAAGCTATAAAACAGAGTTGGTACTGGCTTCGCTTTTTCAGGTGATGCTGCCAAGCCATGAAAATGGTACTATAATGCACAGCAACAGAGTGGGTCAGAAATTGTGCATATGGCATCTGACAAGACACTGGATTGTGCCGAAATAAACTATTCATGAAAGAAGACCAAAAATAGAAAACCTATATATTGTTTGGCTCAATTTTGAATTGGTTAATATAGCCTATCATTTATTTTTTTCATACATGTTGTTTTAAGTGCTTGAAGATTTTCTTAGATATATTTATTTATCTCTGAAAGATGTGTGATAATTCCCCAAGGTGATCACTAAAACCTCTTGCATGCAAAATCTCCAAAAATGTCTGATAGCGACAGCACCATCAAATCAGCTGACGGGTGGAGCGATCGTCATCATGGACACAGATATCAATCTCTAAGTTATTACGGTTCCCAAGTCTGACATTGTCTAAAAGATATGGAATCTTGGATATGACTAGGATTAAGGGGGTTTGTTGATGATTTGGTGTAATATTTTGCTGTTGAGAATCCCATTACATTTATCACATGTTTTATAAAAAAAAAATGCAGAGGAGTTTAGGGTAAGTTCACACTAAGCATTTTTTCAGCTTTTTTTTTCTGCAGCAAAACCTGATCTCTTGAAGGGGGAGGAGATACAGAAAAAAAGCATGTTTTCCCTGTGGTTTGGGCATGCTAGATTTCTCTTGTGCGTCCTGATAAGGTTTAGTGTTGGAAAAAAAAGTCCTTTTCTGTAGAATTAGGTTTGGCACAAAAAAAGCAAAACCTGATATCTGCCGATTTTATTTATTTATTTTTTTTTCTCAGTGTTTTTCACCCCCCCATTCATTTCAATGAGTGAAAAACGCTGAAAGAAATGACAAGCTCCATTGTACAAAAAACCAACTGTCTGCATGAGACTTCTGAAATCTGACTTTTTCTCTTTGCCACGACAGCACCCACTGAGAGGGGATCCGCCCCTAGGAACAGGAAACCTACAGAGAGATAAAAGGGGCGACCCCCCCCCTCGCTCCTCAGTTGGTTTCCTGTTCCTAGAAGAGGAACCTATTGAGAGAAGAGGATTCCTGGGCTGGATTGCCGCCGGTGCAGTTTCCATGAGAGCGACAGGGGCTCCAGACGCAGCGTCGGAGAATTCTGATTTAGCTCCCCCTCTGACAAAAAGGACCTGAGATGACTGCTACGCATGAGGGCGCCAAAAGGATGAGGTACAGGGGGAGTGGGTGCTCAATCTCCTGTGGTGGTGCGAGGCCAAGAGCAATGCTGCTCTGGCTCGCATGCATGATATGGCGTAAGGTCATACAAGCTGATGCAGCTGCCCTACCTGAAGAGATGCTGGGAGCCACAATCTATTTCGGCCAGGATGAACAGTCAGGGGCCCGCCGCCTCTCTCGCTCCAGTGGTGTAGGGGTGAGACCAGAGATTCCCCGGCGGCATGTGAGGACGGCCGGGAGCGCAGTGCCGATGCAAACGGAAGTGCGGGGGGCGCGGTCAGCCAGTAAGCGGTCCCCGGAAGTGATGGTAAACTTCCGGGGATACCAGAGAAAGACGCCGCAGTACAGAAGGGCTGCATAGGGCAAAAAAAAGATGGGGGAAACTGCATAAAACACCGTCCGCAGTACAGAACGGTGCGCAGCAATGTCATCCTCAAGTGACCCTGTTTCGCGCCCACCTGAGGAGCTGGTGGTGCCACGTCGCAGCAGCAGAAAGAGTGGTAGTGGACACTAAGCAGAGTGGTTCCACGAGCAGGACTGGAGGGAAATCAACTAGCTCCACGCTGCAGTCGGGGCCTTCATCGCCGCAATCTGTACCACGCTGGCAAAGCTTCACTGGGTGAGTGTTATTGATCACACCTGTCAAGCTGATGGCCCCCCTCCTTTTCTGCGTATCCTTAGGCTAAAAAGGACAAATCCTAACATAAGGAATGTGCCCAATGTCAAACTTGTATTGGCCATACCCTTCAGGAGGAGAGTTCAGTAAGAACTGATGACATACACCTAATGATAAGGGAAGAACTATAGGCCCTAGGGGGTGCTAGTAGTATCACGGGCAGAAAATCCTGCAAAGAGCTCACCCCACCCAGGGCAGGATCCCCTTCGGACAGCGGAGAGCTTAATTCAGAGGCGTCAAAAGAATCTTTTTCCTCAAAGGAAGAAGAGCACACGTGTTTTCCAACCGAAAGTGATAATAATTTAGTCAAATCGGTGCGAAACACGATGGGGTTATCAGAAACTAAAGACCCCAAAACTCCCCAGGATATTATGTTTGCAGGTCTCTCCCAGCGGAAGGGTCGAGCATTTCCAATAATTCCGGCCATAAAAGATTTGGTAAAAAAGGAGTGGGAGAAGCAGGGGCAGAGAGGCTTTATGCACGCAGCATCCAAACGGGGCAGTATCCTTTCAACGATGAAGATCTGGGCTAAAGTGCCTAAGGTAGATGCGGCCGTTGCCTCAACTTCCTGCCGGTCCTCCTTGCCAGTGGAAGACACTGGAATTCTATCAGATCCCCTGGATCGGAAGGCAGATGCGCTTCTTAAAAGTTCCTGGGAGTCGTGTATAGGGGCTTTCAAACCGGCAATATCAGCCACGTGTACCGGCAGGTCCATATTGATATGGTTAGATCAGCTGGAGGAGAATATAAAAAATGACTTGTCTAGAGATAAACTACGTTCCTCCATCCCTCTAATCAGAGGCGCAGCAGCCTTTCTATCGAACACCTCAGTTGACTCTCCGCCTAGCGGCTAGAACCACCGGACTAACCAATGCAGCCTGAAGGGCTTTATGGTTGAAAGGATTGAAGGGGGATGCACAAACCAAATCTAAACTCTGCGCTATGCCCTGTCAGGGTGAGTACCTGTTTGGTGCAGTATTAGATAAAATCCTGACCAAAGCAGGGGAAAGAAAGAAAGGGTTACCTAATACATTCATTCCATCCTACAGGAGGGCTTTCAGGAAGCCGTCGTTCGGCAGTAAAAAAGACTATGAGTCAAGACCGCTGGAACAATAAGGATTTCAGACAGAAGGGAAACCTGTTCGGTAGACGTCCCTTCAAGTCGGGAGATAAATTCCGGTAGCTCCAACTTACCGGTGGGTGGCAGATTATTACACTTCTGCTATCACTGGAAAGCAATCACAGCTAACTCCTGGGCTATTGACATCGTAAGATCGGGCCTAACATTAGAATTTGTCCGGACTCCTTTCTATTGACTTCTCTAAAGTCCCAGGCTCAGCAAGAGGCGTTAGAGTTAGAAATTAGAGGCCTGTTGTCCAAAAAAGTGCTAGTGGAGGTTCCAGCAGATACAAAAGGAGAAGGCTTTTACTCCCCCTTGTTTCTGGTATCCAAGCCAGATGGTTCATTTAGAACCATAGTTAATTTAAAAAAGCTGAATACCTTTTTGAGATCTCGAACCTTCAAAATGGAATCTATACGATCAGCCATAAAACTTTTATTTCCCAGATGCTACATGGCGGTCGTGGATCTCAAGGATGCGTATTACCATCTGCCGATACATATCTCGCATCAACGCTTCCTCCGAGTGACGGTCATATTGGATGGCCAGATCCGTCATCTTCAGTTCACGGCGATGCCCTTCGGGCTATCTATGGCACCCCGCGTCTTCACCAAATGCTGGAGGTGATGTCACATTTATGAGTAAAAGATACCGATAGTCCCGTACCTGGACGATCTTCTGGTAGTGGGGAATTTTTTCCTCCAATGTGAACGCAGGCTGTCCGATGTAATCTCATCCTTACAGACTTTAGGTTGGCTGATCAACTGGGAAAAATCCAGGTTACTCCCAGTAACCTGTCAGACGTTCCTAGGCCTTCATCTGGACTCAGTAAGTCAGAGATGTCTGCTGCCGAAGGCAAAAAAATTAACCATATTAATAAAGTACGTCTCGTAAAATATAGTCCTATAATATCCTTGAGAAAAGGTATGTCTTTGCTGGGCTCTTTGACCTCATGTATCCCTGCAGTTCAGTGGGCCCAGCTTCATACTAGAGGGTTACAGAGAACCATCCTACAAGAAGAGACTACAGGGACAGCTAGAGGGCATTATGTCCCTACCGTCGGAAGTAATTAGTTCCCTAACCTGATGGCTGAATCCAAATAATCTCTCGGAGGGGGAGTCCCTTGGGTAGTGGTCCCCTCAAATATAGTAACTACAGATGCCAGCCCCTTAGGGTGGGGAGCACATCTAGAGGAAAGTATGTTTCAGGGACGGTGGTCTAGATCAGAAGCGGATGACTCGTCAAACGTGAGGGAGGTAAAAGCTATATATCACGCCATATGTAACTTTCTTCCACAGCTGCAAGGGACGCATACAAGGATTCAGTCGGACAACACCACCTGTGTGGCATACCTAAACCACCAAGGAGAAAGCGAAAGGCTAGCACACGACTTGGAATAATGGTGCTGGTGAACGGGATCAATGATCCCTCAATACATAATGTCCAAATAACACCGCACTCATTAAAGATATGCTTCAAGTGAAAAATTTATTGATAATATCTCAAATAAAAAAAACTACACATAATTAACGTTTCGGCCACTGCCTGGCCTTGATCACAATGTCGCTGTAAGAAACAGAACAGAAGTGTATTTTATATATACAGTGATGAAAATAAAATAAATTATATATAATACAATATATACAAATGTACAATATCCACGTCATGATGAATTGTCAAAAAAGAAATGAAATAAAAATACACATACACATTAAAGGGTATACAGACATCATTCGAGACTTGAAAAAAGGAAATACAAGAAGACTAAAGGTATATTAATCACATAGTGAGATGGAGAGAATAGAAAACATACCCATGTAGAGATAAATCACAAGTTGTGATCTTTGTTGTGAATGTTTTAGAAATGAATTCTGAGCAGAAGCTCCCTCTGGTGGTTACAAACAGTACTGAACCATTCAATGAGGATTGGCAATCAGGAATCACAGACTGGTCTTATATAAAGGAGGTTCCCTCCCATCATGGTTGCCGGTGATCAATTGTTCTTGTCTCAACGTTGTTTTCTGGTTCACTTGGAAGCTTGCTGAGTCTTGCCTCTTCTCCTGCTCTCAGATAAGATATTTTCTGTTTTTTGTTTTTGTGCTTACCATTTGCATATTTCTCTGCATTTCTGTGAAGTTAGCCAGGTCCCCCTCCCCGGGGGGCCTGGGCTCCTCTCGGTTCCTCTGGAGCCACTGTTATTTGTTCATTTGCCTTTTCCAGTTTTTTCAGTGGCTGCGGCTTAGTTTTGTTACACCAGAGAACTAATTTAGGTGGTAGAGGTCGTGTGATCTCATGTGTTTTTGCAATTAGTAGCGTTGGCTTTTTTTAGGGTTTTTTTTGGATTGCAGTAAGTATCCTTCCTATCCTTTTTCTGTCTAGGCAGATTGGGCCCCAACGTTTGCTCATACTATTTTCTGTCTGTGTCTGTATTTCCTCTTGTCTAACCGCCATTACATGTTTGGGGGCTTCCTTTGTTCTTTGGGGATCTGCTCCGGGGCAGATAGCTTTCCTCTTTCTATCTTTAGGTGTAGTTAACCTCTCAGGCTGTGACGAGGCGTCTAGGACCAACGTAGGAACGCTCCACGGCTGCCTTTAGTTGTTGTGGTTAGTCAGGGTACTGCAATCCAGTAGATTCCAACCTCTCTGGTGTATTGCCGTATTTGCCTGCTCTCCTCAGCTACCAAAACATAACAGTATCACCGGCCAAACTGAAAATTATATGGTACTCACAAGGGAAAAATAGTGTGGAAAGAAAAAAGGTTGTCAGAGTTGTCAAAGATTTTTTTTTCTGTTTGTTGCATTTTTCCCTCTTTTTCTCTGGGTGCTGAGGAGGATTTTTTTTTTCTCAATGGAGTTTGCACAGTTGTCTGGCCGTGTGGATCAGCTTGCCACTGAGGTTCGGAGTATTGCTACCTATCTTGCTAGGTTGCCAGTTGTGGAACCCAGGACCCCCATGCCAGATTTGTTTTGGGGGGATCGAGCTAAATTTCTGAATTTCAAAAATAACTAAGTTGTTTTTTGCCTTAAAACCTAAGTCCTCAGGGAACGCAGCACAGCAGGTTCAAATTGTCATCTCTCTCCTGCGCGGCGATCCTCAGCATTGGGCTTTTTCCCTGACACCTGGGGACCCTGTTTTGAGTAATGTTCATGCATTTTTTCTGGCTCTGGGGTTATTGTACGATGAACCTAATGTCACTGATCAAGCTGAAAAAACCTTGTTGGCATTAAATCAGGGGCTTGAGGACGCTGAGTTGTACTGTCAGAAATTCCGAAAGTGGGCAGTCCTGACCAAATGGAATGACGATGCTTTGGCAGCCCTTTTTCGGAAGGGTCTGTCAGAGAATGTAAAAGATGTTATGGTGGGTTTCCCTGCTCCCTCTGGTCTCAATGATTCTATGTCATTAGCGATTCAAATTGACAGACGTTTGCGTGAGCGTAGAAGTATGCGTGGAATAGTGTGAACCAGCTTCTGAACCCATACAGTGTGATAGAGTGGCTTCTGGGGCACAGCGTCATGAGTTTCGAAAACGCAATGGGTTATGTTTCTACTGTGGTGATGCCTCTCATGCTATTTCAGTCTGCCCTAAGCGGGGAAGACGTTTTGCATGCTCAGTTGTCTTGGGTAGTGTTCAGACTAAATTTCTGTTGACTGTTACCCTGATTTGCTCCCTGTCCACATTTTCTGCTCAGGCTTTAGTTGATTCTGGAGCAGCTTTTAACCTGATGGATTTTGATTTTGCTAAACGTTGTGGGTTTCCCTTGATACCCCTACGGTAGTCTATTCCCCTACTGGGGATTGATTCTACCCCTTTGGCTGAGAATAAACCCCAGTTCTCTACTCAGGTGATAATGAGGGTTGAACCTGATCATCAGGAGAGTTGCAAATTTTTGGTGCTGTATAATCTGCATGACATTATTGTACTGGGTTTCCCTTGGTTACAGTCTCATAATCCTGTTTTGGATTGGAAATCTGTGTCTGTAACCAGTTGGGGCTGCCAATGTGTTAATGCCAACACTCCTGTTTTTTTCTGCCTCTCCCCAGGCTCAGGATGTTCCTGACTTTTTGACTGATTTTTCTGATGTGTTTAGCGAAAGTAAATCAGCATCCTTGCCCCCCCATAGGAGCTATGACTGCGCTATTGAATTAGTGCCTGGTAGTAAATTCCCTAAAGGTCGCCTTTTTAACTTGTCTGTACCTGAACATGACGCTATGCGGTCTTATATCAAGGAGTCATTGGAGAAGGGTCATATCAGACCATCCTCTTCACCCTTTGGTGCCGGTTTTTTTTTTTGTGGCCAAAAAGGATGGTTCATTAAGGCCGTGTATTGATTATCGTCTCTTGAACAATATCACTGTGAAATATCAATATCCGTTACCCTTGATTTCTGACCTGTTTTCCAGGGTGAAAAGTGCTACTTGGTTTACCAAGCTTGACCTCAGGGGGCGTATAACCTTATTCACATTAAGCAGGGGATGAATGGAAGACGGCGTTTAATACCCCAGAGGGGCATTTTGAGTACCTAGTGATGCCCTTTGGGCTCACTAATGCTCCTTCCGTCTTCCAGTCCTTCATGAATTACATTTTCAGGGATTTTGTGGATAAATTTCTGATTGTTTATTTGGATGATATCTTGATTTTTTCCAATGACTGGGACTCTCATGTGAAACATGTTCGGACTGTGTTCCAGATTTTGAGAGAGAATGCTCTGTATGTGAAGGGATCAAAGTGTCTTTTTGGCGTACAGAGGATCTCATTTCTGGGATTCCTTTTGTCTCCATCTGTTATTGAAATGGACCCGGTCAAGGTTCAGGCCATCTGTGATTGGGTCCAACCTACTTCATTAAAGACTCTTCAGAGATTCTTGGGTTTTGCCAATTTTTATCGTAAATTTATTGGTAATTTCTCTGTTATTGTTAAACAATTGACTGATTTGACCAAAAAGGATTCTGATGTGGTGAATTGGCCTCCTGAGGCAGTCTCTGCGTTTCAGGAACTTAAGCAGAGATTCACTTCTGCTCCTGTTCTACGGCAGCCTGATGTTTCTCTGCCATTTCAGGTGGAGGTTGATGCCTCTGAAATTGGGGCAGGTGCCGTTTTGTCTCAAAGAGATCCTGAGACCTCTAAAAGTAACCCTTGTGCTTTTTTCTCTCGAAAATTTTCTCCAACTGAACGTAATTATGATGTGTGTAATCGGAGTTATTGGCCATGAAGTGGGCTTTTGAAGAGTGGAGACATTGGCTGGAGGGAGCCAAACATCAGGTGGTGGTCCTCACGGACCATAAGAATCTGGTTTATCTGGAATCAGCCAAGCGACTTAATCCTAGACAGGCCAGGTGGGCCTTGTTTTTCACACGTTTTAATTTTGTGGTTTCCTTTCTTCCTGGCACTAAGAATGTTAAGGCGGATGCCCTCTCGAGGAGTTTCCTTGCGGACTCTCCTGAGTTATCTGATCCTGCTGTTATTTTGAAAGAGGGTGTAGTTCTTTCCGCCATCTCGCCCAATTTGAGACTGACTCTGGAAGGGTGTCAGGAGGATAAACCCGTGCGCTGCCCTATTGGAAAATTGTTTGTCCCAGACCAGTGGAAGAAGAGTGTGATGTCTGAGATTCATTGTTCCGCGTTTGCCGGTCATCCCGGAATTTTTGGTACCAGAGACTTGGTGAGTCGGTCCTTTTGGTGGCCTACTTTGTCTCGTGACGTCAGGGAGTTTGTGCAGTCCTGTGGGACTTGCTCTCGCTCCAAGCCTTGCTCTCGCTCTAGTGGTTTGTTGATGCCATTGCCTGTGCCCAAGAGACCATGGACCCATATCTCTATGGATTTTATTTCCGACCTCCCTGTTTCTCAGAGAATGACCGTTATCTGGGTGATTTGTGATAGGTTTTCCAAGATGATACATCTTGTGCCATTACCTAAGTTGCCTTCCCGCTTATTCATTTAATAGACTTAAATCTGTATACCTCAATATTTGTCCTCATATGTGACATTTTCTCTACAGAGCAGCATCTCATGCATATATATATTCTGTCCATATCAGCCGCCCTTGTTTTCCTCAAAGTGTGGTAAATACCGATTCTAATTACTGGTGCTATTCTCACCACTTCTATTCACCACCACTGAATTGTTCTATATGGCTCCAAACTATTTCATTTTTGCTTCCATTATAATTTCCAATTTTTTCATTATTATCTACTATATCCTGGTTCTTATACATTCCTATATACTATTGTATCTTACATTACTATTGTATCTTACATTACCTGACACCTATCATCTTTGAACAGGATTATCCCCTGCGCCCTACATTAATCCTCCTAAAGGGATACCAAGATCACAACTTGTGATTTATCTCTACATGGGTATGTTTTCTATTTTCTCCATCTCACTATGTGATTAATATACCTTTAGTCTTCTTGTATTTCCTTTTTTACAAGTCTCGAATGATGTCTGTATACCCTTTAATGTGTGTGTATTTTTATTTCATTTCTTTTTTGACAATTCATCATGATGTGGATATTGTACATTTGTATATATTGTATTATACAGTTATATGAAAAAGTTTGGGCACCCTATTAATCTTAAGCTTAATGTTTTATAAAAATTGGTGTTTTTGCAACAGCTATTTCAGTTTGATATATCTAATAACTATTGGACACAGTAATGTTTCTGCCTTGAAATGAGGTTTATTGTACTAGCAGAACATGTGCAATCTGCATTCAAACAAAATTTGACAGGTGCATAAGTATGGCCACCCTTATCATTTTCTTGTTTTAAATACTCCTACCTACTTTTTACTGACTTACTAAAGCACTTTTTTTTGGTTTTGTAACCTCATTGAGCTTTGAACTTCATAGCCAGGTGTATGCAATCATGAGAAAAGCTACTTAAAGTGGCCACTTGCAAGTTGTTCTCCTGTTTGAATCTCCTCTGAAGAGTGGCATCATGGGCTCCTCAAAACAACTGTCAAATGATCTGAAAACAAAGATTATTCAACATAGTTGTTCAGGGGAAGGATACAAAAAGCTGTCTCAGAGATTTAACCTGTCAGTTTCCACTGTGAGGAACATAGTAAGGAAATGGAAGAACACTGGGACAGTTCTTGTTAAGGCCAGAAGTGGCAGGCCAAGAAAAACATCAGAAAGGCAGAGAAGAAGAATGGTGAGATCAGTCAAGGACAATCCTCAGACCACCTCCAGAGAGCTGCAGCATCAACTTGCTGCAGATGGTGTCACTGTGCATCGGTCAACTATGCAACGCACTTTGCACAAGGAGAAGCTGTATGGGAGAGTGATGCGAAAGAAGCCGTTTCTGCAAGCACGCCACAAACAGAGTCGGCTGAGGTATGCAAAAGCACATTTGGAGAAGCCAATTTCTTTTTGGAAGAAGGTCCTGTGGACTGATGAAACCAAGATTGAGTTGTTTGGTCATACAAAAAGGCGTTATGCATGGAGTCAAAAAAACACAGCATTCCAAGAAAAACACTTGCTACTCACAGTAAAATTTGGTGGAGGTTCCATCATGCTTTGGGGCTGTGTGGCCAATGCCGGCACCGGGAATTTTGTTAAAGTTGAGGGACGCATGGATTCCACTCAGTATCAGCAGATTCTTGACAATAATGTTCAAGAATCAGTGACAAAGTTGAAGTTACGCTGGGGATGGATCTTTCAGCAAGACAATGATCCAAAACACCGCTCCAAATCTACTCAGGCATTCATGCAGAGGAACAATTACAATGTTCTGGAATGGCCATCCCAGTCCCCAGACCTGAATATCATTGAACATCTGTGGGATCATTTGAAGAGGGCTGACTGTCCATGCTTGGCGACCATCAAACTTAACTGAACTGGAATTGTTTTGTAAAGAGGAATGGTCAAAAATACCTTCATCCAGGATCCAGGAACTCATTAAAGGCTACAGCAAGTGACTAGAGGCTGTTATTTTTGCAAAAGGAGGATCTACTAAATATTAATGTCACTTTTCTGGTGAGGTGCCCATACTTATGCACCTGTCAAATTTTGTTTGGATGCAGATTGCACATTTTCTGTTAGTACAATAAACCTCATTTCAAGGCAGAAACATTACTGTGACCAATAGTTATTAGATATATCAAACTGAAAAAGCTGTTGCAAAAACACCAATTTTTATAAAACATTAAGCTTAAGATTAATAGGGGTGCCCAAACTTTTTCATATAACTGTATATAATTTATTTTATTTTCATCACTGTATATCTAAAATACACTTCTGTTCTGTTTCTTACAGCGACATTGTGATCAAGGCCAGGCAGTGGCCGAAACGTTAATTACGTGTCGTTTTTTTCTATATGAGATATTATCAATAAATTTTTCACTTGAAGCATATCTTTAATGAGTGCGGTGTTATTTGGACATTATAAACCAACAAGGAGGTACACGATCAGTGACTCTCATGTCTATCGCGGAAGAGATTTTAAATTTGACAGAAAGACATCTGTCCCTGTCAGCTTTGCACGTCAGAGGGATAGACAACGTCAAAGCAGATTTTCTCAGTCGCCATACCCTACATCAAGGGGAGTGGGTGCTCAGTCATCGAATCTTCAGAATAACGGTCATGTGGGGCAAGCCGGACATAGATCTGTTCGCCACAAGTGACAACAGGCAGGTCGAAAGGTTCGCTTCATTATACAAGATGGACAATCCAGACATACTCGACATTTTGCAAACCCCGTGGACGTTTCGCCAGGCCTACGCCTTTCCACCAATGATATTGCTACCGATTGTCATCCAAAAGATAAGAGAGGAAGGCGCAAGAGTAGTCTTAATAGCCCCGTTCTGGCCCAAGAGGCCGTTGTTCTCATGGCTGAGAGCCATGTCGGTCTCCGACCCATGAATCCTCCCTTGGGACCAGGACCTTCTCTCGCAAGGGCCCTTCTATCACCCACAGGTCAATCCATTGAAGTACCTATCCCAGCTATCTTAGAATTCCTGCAAAAGGGGTGTGAGTTGGGGCTGTCTGTTAATACATTGAAAGTCCAGGTTTCGACTTTAGGAGCCTTGTATAGTCAAGGCGTGACGGGCAATATATGGGTAGCTCGGTTTATCTCAGCTTGCCAGCGAGCAGACCCAGTCCATATACCGCAGGTGCCACCTTGGGACCTAAACTTGGTCTTAGATGCCTTAACGGAAGCCCCATTCGAGCTCTTCCATTCAGTCTCAATCAAATATGCCTCATTAAAGACCGCTTTACTAGTGGCCTTTTGTGTCGGCAAGAAGAGTGAGTGATCTCCACGCCCTATCAGTAGATCCTCCCTTCTTGTCAGTATTCCCTGACAGAATAGTATTGAAAACAGACCCGTCCTATCTACCTAAAGTGGTGACTAAATTTCATAGGTCTCAAGAAATCTACCTTCCCTCCTTTTATGATAACCCCACATCACCACAGGAAAAAAGATTTCACGCCTTAGATGTAAAGCAAGCCGTCTTAGCATATTTGGACAGGACTAGACCTTGGAGGCAGAGCAGGGCTCTCTGTGTCTTTTCAGGGTAACAGTAAGGGTCAAAGTCACGAGATGCACGCTGTCTCGATGGATCAGAGACGCAATAGCACTGGCATATTTGGCAAAAGGGAAAGACCCACCGCAGGGCGTGAAGGCACATTCATCACTGGCCGTATCTTCCTCCTGGACTGAAAGAGCAGATGTCCCAATTAACCTTATATGTAAGGCCGCAACTTGGTCTTCTGGATCAACATGTTAGGGCAGGTTAGGATAGGATATGGGTTGAACTAGATGGACTTAAAGTCTTCCTTCAACCTTAATAACTATGTTACTATGTTCACCTTCTACCTTCTATAGCCACTATAGGCTAGACTTATCTTCTTCGACGGACTTAGTCTTTGATAGATCAGTTCTTGACACAGTGGTCCCTCCAAGTTGATTGTCTCTGAAAATCTCTCAGTGGGTGCTGTCGTGGCGAAGAGAAAAAAACGGAGTAATGCTCTTTTATAGAGTCCACGACAGCACCCACTCACTTCCCTCCCTTAGTTATAGTTACGGTGCATTTCGGTGGGTGAGGGGTTAATTGTATATAGATGGCTGTACATAGCTTAAGAGTGTAAATATGTATATATACTTTAAATTTATTACGAAGCAAATTGACAAACTTTTGTGGCGGTTCCTCTCATTCTCTGTAATCCAACTGGGGAGCAAGGGGGCCGCCCTTTTATCTCTGTAGGTTTCCTGTTCCTAGGGGCGGATCCCCTCTCTCAGTGGGTGCTGTCGTGGACTCTATAAAAGAGCATTACCGGTAAGTAATCCGGTTTTTCTACTGTAAAACGCAGCTGAAAATTGGCATTAACGCATTTAAAAAAAAAAAGCTGCAAAAACGCCTAGTGTGAATTTAGCCTAAAACCGATTCTGTTAACAGATTTTTGCTGCAGGTTGGGATGCACAAGTCACATAGTCTGCTCACATGTGCACATTAAAAATCGCTCCAGTGTTCATCCTGAAAAGTTGGATGAGGGTGATGCGTATGTCATGCAAGTATGCGTTTTTTTTTTCCTAATTGTACGCTGGAGTGCTGCTTGAAATGTAATTCCCTGCAGCCGCCTTCAGCGATTCTTCGGTCGGTCTCTGGAGAAATGTGACCTGCCGGCAGCTCCAGTGTTTCATGGAGTGCATCGGAGACCATTTTCTTGATACAAATCTGGGACCCTCATCCTGGCTCTCATAGAGTTGCATTGATCTTGTCATGTAACTTCTGACTTGCGGCCAGTCAAAACTTACGGGCTCAAGATGGCGTGATGGGACGGGAGCAGTGATAGTAAAAGGTGAAGTCACTGGAAGGTGAGTGTAAGAACGGGGCAGGGGGCTTACATTTAAAGCACCACTACGGTGCTGAAAAA
This sequence comes from Oophaga sylvatica, assembly GCA_033576555.1. Lineage (NCBI taxonomy): Eukaryota > Metazoa > Chordata > Amphibia > Anura > Dendrobatidae > Oophaga > Oophaga sylvatica. The sequence continues at coordinate 434,444,566 of JARQOD010000004.1, forward strand.
ATAAAACCGCTTGCGTCATGGTTTAAAGCTAGTTTGCTAAATTAATAAAGCAATCTTCTAGAAAGATATTAGACATATAGAATAGTTAGCTATCCTGCAGATTTATAATTTCACAACCGCCCTACATATTATAAACTTGCACCCTTTAGTGTCTTTCACGTGGAGTTAATTTTACATTTTTTTTAGGCTTGTTTAATTGAATGAAAACACATGGGGTCCCCTTATTTTTTGACAACAGCAAAGGTAAAGCAGGCAGCTGATATCAGGCTGGGAAAGTCCCTGGTTATTGGGCACTTCCGAGCCTAAAAATACAAGCCCGCAGATTTGATGTACCAATTCTGGCGCTTTGCCCAGCTCTTACCGATTGTCTTAGCGTTTTACCAATCGGGAATGGGGATTTGGGTTGATGTCCGCTGTGATTTGTCAAAAATCATAGCTGGCATCAAGTCCTGGGGTTAGTAATGGAGAGATGTCTATCAGACCCCTCATTACTGACCCATTAATAATAAAAAGAATAAAGCAGGCAGCATGACTCGGCGACTGAATGTTATTACTGACGTCAACACTGTTGAGAGCCACCGAGTCTCGTGAAGCGCAGATCAGGAGTAGCTGCTGCTAAAAGCCTATGGAGACTCCGAACAAGTTTCCATAGCTTTTAATGATGGAATTGGAAATGTTGGGGAAGAGCTGGACTTCCTGTGTTAGCTCAGGTATCAGATGTGAGCCCCTGTCGTTTCTCTTACCATAAGGGTTCACTCACATTGACGTATAAATCGGACGAGTGCAATGCAGAAAAAAATCACATTGCACTCTGACCAATGTTATTCAATGAGTCAGTGCTGATCTGCAAGTTTTTACCCGGCTGTGATTGGGATAAGAAAAAAAATCGCAGCATTCTGCGAGTGGCCGTGTATATCGGACGAGACTTGCCAATGTAAGCTGATAGGTATGTGAAAATAAACAGACTGCACACAGACAATGCGTATGCCATCCGATTTTTACCCACACCTCAAAAGGAACCAAGAAATTGCATCAGCCAAGCACAGGAAGTTCACAGCTAGAAGCCTGAGGAGAGATAGAATGGGTAGATAACCTGCAGATATAGAATTTCTTAAGCCCCTTACATACAGTTGTGCTCAAAAGTTTACATACCCCAGCAGAATTTTTGCTTTCTTGGCCTTTTTTCAGAGAATATGAATGATAACACCACAACTTTTTCTCCACTCATGGTTAGTGGTTGAGTGAAGCCGTTTATTGTTCAACTACTGTGTTTTCTCTTTTTAAATCATAATTACAACTAGAGTTGAGCATTCCGATACCGCAAGTATCGGGTATCGGCCGATATTCGCTGTATCGGACTTTAGATACTTAGTTCCGATATTTTCCATATATCGTATACCGGAATCGGAAGTTCCCATAATTCTTTGAGAGGCAATGTGATTTTAGTCAGCCAATGAGGAATCCTAAGAAGTGTGGGCACATCCTGTACTGCTGCGGTCATGTTAACTAATGGCATGGCTGTGATTGGATGCTGAAATGATGTCAGAATGCACTATAAAAGGCGCCGCCGCCATTTTAGCGTCACTGTGCTGTGAATTCAGTTAGGGACAGAACGTTGCTCTGCTGACTCTGAGGGACAGTTAGAGATTGCGATTTTGTGTACTGTGCTTTAGGCAGGCTAGTTTAACAACCGCTGTGTAAAGCTTCCTTTAGCCTTGCAGTGTTGTTTTCACAGCTCTGCAAGGTCTGTGTGTGAGTGCAGGTGACGCGCTGCAGTTTGCTCTGCATCCAACGCTGTTTGTAGGCATCTGCACGTGTCACTCACAGACTCTTTTTTTTTTTTTTTCTTTAGTGTAATTCTTGCAGCTCCATTCAATTGAAATTATAGTGTGACGTGCTTCCATCCATATCCAATACATTGGTTGCAAACACTATAGAAGTCCACAAAGGAGCCTTTCAAAGATAGTGACCAGTTGTGTGCACTGCAGTGTTCACTCTAGTCTGTGATATATTTTTTTTTTGCTGAGTGCAGATCACGCTCCAGTTAGTTCTTAAACCACTGCTGGTTATAGTCTGCTGAACGTGTGTCACTGCCTCATCCTTGTCATTTTTCTATAATTGTTGCTGCTCCATTCTATTTAAAATAACTCCAATCTATTAGTGTGACGCGCTTCCATCCGTATACAATACATTGGTTGCAAACACTATAGAAGTCCACAAAGGAGCCTTTCACAGATAGTGACCAGTTTGTGTGCACTGCAGTGTTTCACTCTAGTCTGTGATATATTTTTTTTTTGCTGAGTGCAGATCACGCTCCAGTTAGTTCTTAAACCACTGCTGTTATAGTCTGCTGACGTGTGTCCACTGCCTCATACTGTCATTTTTCTATAATTGTTGCTGCTCCATTCTATTAAAATAACTCCAATCTATTAGGTGACGCGCTTCCATCCGTATAAAATACATTGGTTGCAAACACTAAGAAGTCCACAAAGGAGCCTTTCACAGATAGTGACCAGTTGTTGCACTGCAGTGTCACTCTAGTCGTGATATATTTTTTTTTTTGCTGAGTGCAGATCACGCTCCAGTTATGTTCTTAAACCACTGCTGGTTATAGCGCTGAACGTGTGTCACGCCTCATCCTTGTCATTTTTCTTAATGTTGCGCTCCATTCTATTTAAATAACCCAATCTATAGTGTGACGCGCTTCCATCCGTATAAAATACATTGGTTGCAAACACTATAGAAGTCCACAAAGAGCCTTTCACAGATATGACCATTGTGTGCACTGCAGTGTTCACTCTAGTCTGTGATATATTTTTTTTGCTGAGTCAGATCACGCTCCAGTTAGATCTTAAACCACTGCTGGTTATAGTCTGCTGAACGTGTGTCACTGCCTCATCCTTTCATTTTTTATAATTGTTGCTGCTCCATTCTATTTAAAAACTCCAATCTATTAGTGTGACGCGCTCCATCCGTATCCAAACATTGGTTGCAAACACTATAGAAGCCACAAAGGAGCCTTTCACAGATAGTGACCAGTTGTGTGCACTGCAGTGTTTCACATCTAGTCTGTGATATATTTTTTTTTTGCTGGATGCAGATCACGCTTCAGTTAGTTCTTAACCCTTCCCGACCTTTGACACAGCGTATCGTCATGAAAGCGGGCCATTCCGACCTATGACGCATACCCTGCGTCATGAAAGGATCTCGTTCCTGCGGGCCGGGAGACCGGGGTCACTCAAAGGTCACCCGACCCCAGTTACAGGACCCGTTTGTGCTTCACCACAGGGGGGTTGGCTTAACCCCCCCGTGGCCACGATCGCCTGATTGGCTGGTTAAAAGTGAAACAGCCAATCAGAGCAATCTGTAATATTTCACCAATTTAATTGGTGAAATATTACAATCCAGCCATGGCCGATGCTGCAATAGCATCTGCCATGGCTGGACACCGAGACCTGAACCCCCCCACACCGAGTCAACGGCGGCGATCGGCCGCCCGCCACCCGAAAGAGGCAGCGATCGGTCACCGCCGTCACTAACAGCTCCCCTCCTCCTTTGCTCCGGTGCCCCCCACCTTCCGATCCCCCCCCCTAACCATCCGACCCCCTACTCACCTCTCCCGATCCACCGATGACCCTGGATCGGTCCCGCGTCCGCCCGGGCCTCTCATGGGCGCCGCCATCTTGGAAAATGGCGGGCGCATGCGCAGTGCGCCCGCCGGCCGGCGCATGCGCAGTGCGCCCCCCAGTGTCCAAAAATTTATTTGATCACGTATAAACTGTCACAGTGATCAAAATAAAAAAAAAGTAAATGAACCCCCCCTTTATATAGGTAGGGACAAATAAAAAAAAATAAAGTTTTTTTTTTTTTTTTTTCCTATTAGGCCCTGTGCAACGTTGCGGATTTTGCGCAGATCCCGGCTTTTTGCTGCGGGGTCCGCGGCGGATTCGCTGCTGATCCCGGCGGATCGCAGCGAAAATCACCCTGGATCGCAGCGATAAAACCGCCGCAATCACAGCGAAACCCCCGGATCCGCAGCAAAATAACCCGCGGATCCCAGCAAAATCCGCAACGTGTGGCGGATTTCCGGGATCCCCCGGCGGATTTCCTGCTGATCCGCGCGGAT
>JARQOD010000004.1:434448791-434508370 GCA_033576555.1 Oophaga sylvatica
TTTTTCACTTGAAGCATATCTTTAATGAGTGCGGTGTTATTTGGACATTATAAACCAACAAGGAGGTACACGATCAGTGACTCTCATGTCTATCGCGGAAGAGATTTTAAATTTGACAGAAAGACATCTGTCCCTGTCAGCTTTGCACGTCAGAGGGATAGACAACGTCAAAGCAGATTTTCTCAGTCGCCATACCCTACATCAAGGGGAGTGGGTGCTCAGTCATCGAATCTTCAGAATAACGGTCATGTGGGGCAAGCCGGACATAGATCTGTTCGCCACAAGTGACAACAGGCAGGTCGAAAGGTTCGCTTCATTATACAAGATGGACAATCCAGACATACTCGACATTTTGCAAACCCCGTGGACGTTTCGCCAGGCCTACGCCTTTCCACCAATGATATTGCTACCGATTGTCATCCAAAAGATAAGAGAGGAAGGCGCAAGAGTAGTCTTAATAGCCCCGTTCTGGCCCAAGAGGCCGTTGTTCTCATGGCTGAGAGCCATGTCGGTCTCCGACCCATGAATCCTCCCTTGGGACCAGGACCTTCTCTCGCAAGGGCCCTTCTATCACCCACAGGTCAATCCATTGAAGTACCTATCCCAGCTATCTTAGAATTCCTGCAAAAGGGGTGTGAGTTGGGGCTGTCTGTTAATACATTGAAAGTCCAGGTTTCGACTTTAGGAGCCTTGTATAGTCAAGGCGTGACGGGCAATATATGGGTAGCTCGGTTTATCTCAGCTTGCCAGCGAGCAGACCCAGTCCATATACCGCAGGTGCCACCTTGGGACCTAAACTTGGTCTTAGATGCCTTAACGGAAGCCCCATTCGAGCTCTTCCATTCAGTCTCAATCAAATATGCCTCATTAAAGACCGCTTTACTAGTGGCCTTTTGTGTCGGCAAGAAGAGTGAGTGATCTCCACGCCCTATCAGTAGATCCTCCCTTCTTGTCAGTATTCCCTGACAGAATAGTATTGAAAACAGACCCGTCCTATCTACCTAAAGTGGTGACTAAATTTCATAGGTCTCAAGAAATCTACCTTCCCTCCTTTTATGATAACCCCACATCACCACAGGAAAAAAGATTTCACGCCTTAGATGTAAAGCAAGCCGTCTTAGCATATTTGGACAGGACTAGACCTTGGAGGCAGAGCAGGGCTCTCTGTGTCTTTTCAGGGTAACAGTAAGGGGTCAAAGTCACGAGATGCACGCTGTCTCGATGGATCAGAGACGCAATAGCACTGGCATATTTGGCAAAAGGGAAAGACCCACCGCAGGGCGTGAAGGCACATTCATCACTGGCCGTATCTTCCTCCTGGACTGAAAGAGCAGATGTCCCAATTAACCTTATATGTAAGGCCGCAACTTGGTCTTCTGGATCAACATGTTAGGGCAGGTTAGGATAGGATATGGGTTGAACTAGATGGACTTAAAGTCTTCCTTCAACCTTAATAACTATGTTACTATGTTCACCTTCTACCTTCTATAGCCACTATAGGCTAGACTTATCTTCTTCGACGGACTTAGTCTTTGATAGATCAGTTCTTGACACAGTGGTCCCTCCAAGTTGATTGTCTCTGAAAATCTCTCAGTGGGTGCTGTCGTGGCGAAGAGAAAAAAACGGAGTAATGCTCTTTTATAGAGTCCACGACAGCACCCACTCACTTCCCTCCCTTAGTTATAGTTACGGTGCATTTCGGTGGGTGAGGGGTTAATTGTATATAGATGGCTGTACATAGCTTAAGAGTGTAAATATGTATATATACTTTAAATTTATTACGAAGCAAATTGACAAACTTTTGTGGCGGTTCCTCTCATTCTCTGTAATCCAACTGGGGAGCAAGGGGGGCCGCCCTTTTATCTCTGTAGGTTTCCTGTTCCTAGGGGCGGATCCCCTCTCTCAGTGGGTGCTGTCGTGGACTCTATAAAAGAGCATTACCGGTAAGTAATCCGGTTTTTCTACTGTAAAACGCAGCTGAAAATTGGCATTAACGCATTTAAAAAAAAAAAGCTGCAAAAACGCCTAGTGTGAATTTAGCCTAAAACCGATTCTGTTAACAGATTTTTGCTGCAGGTTGGGATGCACAAGTCACATAGTCTGCTCACATGTGCACATTAAAAATCGCTCCAGTGTTCATCCTGAAAAGTTGGATGAGGGTGATGCGTATGTCATGCAAGTATGCGTTTTTTTTTCCTAATTGTACCGCTGGAGTGCTGCTTGAAATGTAATTCCCTGCAGCCGCCTTCAGCGATTCTTTCGGTCGGTCTCTGGAGAAATGTGACCTGCCGGCAGCTCCAGTGTTTCATGGAGTGCATCGGAGACCATTTTCTTGATACAAATCTGGGACCCTCATCCTGGCTCTCATAGAGTTGCATTGATCTTGTCATGTAACTTCTGACTTGCGGCCAGTCAAAACTTACGGGCTCAAGATGGCGTGATGGGACGGGAGCAGTGATAGTAAAAGGTGAAGTCACTGGAAGGTGAGTGTAAGAACGGGGCAGGGGGCTTACATTTAAAGCACCACTACGGTGCTGAAAAAATAAAACCGCTTGCGTCATGGTTTAAAGCTAGTTTGCTAAATTAATAAAGCAATCTTCTAGAAAGATATTAGACATATAGAATAGTTAGCTATCCTGCAGATTTATAATTTCACAACCGCCCTACATATTATAAACTTGCACCCTTTAGTGTCTTTCACGTGGAGTTAATTTTACATTTTTTTTAGGCTTGTTTAATTGAATGAAAACACATGGGGTCCCCTTATTTTTTGACAACAGCAAAGGTAAAGCAGGCAGCTGATATCAGGCTGGGAAAGTCCCTGGTTATTGGGCACTTCCGAGCCTAAAAATACAAGCCCGCAGATTTGATGTACCAATTCTGGCGCTTTGCCCAGCTCTTACCGATTGTCTTAGCGTTTTACCAATCGGGAATGGGGATTTGGGTTGATGTCCGCTGTGATTTGTCAAAAATCATAGCTGGCATCAAGTCCTGGGGTTAGTAATGGAGAGATGTCTATCAGACCCCTCATTACTGACCCATTAATAATAAAAAGAATAAAGCAGGCAGCATGACTCGGCGACTGAATGTTATTACTGACGTCAACACTGTTGAGAGCCACCGAGTCTCGTGAAGCGCAGATCAGGAGTAGCTGCTGCTAAAAGCCTATGGAGACTCCGAACAAGTTTCCATAGGCTTTTAATGATGGAATTGGAAATGTTGGGGAAGAGCTGGACTTCCTGTGTTAGCTCAGGTATCAGATGTGAGCCCCTGTCGTTTCTCTTACCATAAGGGTTCACTCACATTGACGTATAAATCGGACGAGTGCAATGCAGAAAAAAATCACATTGCACTCTGACCAATGTTATTCAATGAGTCAGTGCTGATCTGCAAGTTTTTACCCGGCTGTGATTGGGATAAGAAAAAAAATCGCAGCATTCTGCGAGTGGCCGTGTATATCGGACGAGACTTGCCAATGTAAGCTGATAGGTATGTGAAAATAAACAGACTGCACACAGACAATGCGTATGCCATCCGATTTTTACCCACACCTCAAAAGGAACCAAGAAATTGCATCAGCCAAGCACAGGAAGTTCACAGCTAGAAGCCTGAGGAGAGATAGAATGGGTAGATAACCTGCAGATATAGAATTTCTTAAGCCCCTTACATACAGTTGTGCTCAAAAGTTTACATACCCCAGCAGAATTTTTGCTTTCTTGGCCTTTTTTCAGAGAATATGAATGATAACACCACAACTTTTTCTCCACTCATGGTTAGTGGTTGAGTGAAGCCGTTTATTGTTCAACTACTGTGTTTTCTCTTTTTAAATCATAATTACAACTAGAGTTGAGCATTCCGATACCGCAAGTATCGGGTATCGGCCGATATTCGCTGTATCGGACTTTAGATACTTAGTTCCGATATTTTCCATATATCGTATACCGGAATCGGAAGTTCCCATAATTCTTTGAGAGGCAATGTGATTTTAGTCAGCCAATGAGGAATCCTAAGAAGTGTGGGCACATCCTGTACTGCTGCGGTCATGTTAACTAATGGCATGGCTGTGATTGGATGCTGAAATGATGTCAGAATGCACTATAAAAGGCGCCGCCGCCATTTTAGCGTCACTGTGCTGTGAATTCAGTTAGGGACAGAACGTTGCTCTGCTGACTCTGAGGGACAGTTAGAGATTGCGATTTTGTGTACTGTGCTTTAGGCAGGCTAGTTTAACAACCGCTGTGTAAAGCTTCCTTTAGCCTTGCAGTGTTGTTTTCACAGCTCTGCAAGGTCTGTGTGTGAGTGCAGGTGACGCGCTGCAGTTTGCTCTGCATCCAACGCTGTTTGTAGGCATCTGCACGTGTCACTCACAGACTCTTTTTTTTTTTTTTTCTTTAGTGTAATTCTTGCAGCTCCATTCAATTGAAATTATAGTGTGACGTGCTTCCATCCATATCCAATACATTGGTTGCAAACACTATAGAAGTCCACAAAGGAGCCTTTCAAAGATAGTGACCAGTTGTGTGCACTGCAGTGTTCACTCTAGTCTGTGATATATTTTTTTTTTGCTGAGTGCAGATCACGCTCCAGTTAGTTCTTAAACCACTGCTGGTTATAGTCTGCTGAACGTGTGTCACTGCCTCATCCTTGTCATTTTTCTATAATTGTTGCTGCTCCATTCTATTTAAAATAACTCCAATCTATTAGTGTGACGCGCTTCCATCCGTATACAATACATTGGTTGCAAACACTATAGAAGTCCACAAAGGAGCCTTTCACAGATAGTGACCAGTTGTGTGCACTGCAGTGTTCACTCTAGTCTGTGATATATTTTTTTTTTGCTGAGTGCAGATCACGCTCCAGTTAGTTCTTAAACCACTGCTGGTTATAGTCTGCTGAACGTGTGTCACTGCCTCATACTTGTCATTTTTCTATAATTGTTGCTGCTCCATTCTATTTAAAATAACTCCAATCTATTAGTGTGACGCGCTTCCATCCGTATAAAATACATTGGTTGCAAACACTATAGAAGTCCACAAAGGAGCCTTTCACAGATAGTGACCAGTTGTGTGCACTGCAGTGTTCACTCTAGTCTGTGATATATTTTTTTTTTTGCTGAGTGCAGATCACGCTCCAGTTAGTTCTTAAACCACTGCTGGTTATAGTCTGCTGAACGTGTGTCACTGCCTCATCCTTGTCATTTTTCTATAATTGTTGCTGCTCCATTCTATTTAAAATAACTCCAATCTATTAGTGTGACGCGCTTCCATCCGTATAAAATACATTGGTTGCAAACACTATAGAAGTCCACAAAGGAGCCTTTCACAGATAGTGACCAGTTGTGTGCACTGCAGTGTTCACTCTAGTCTGTGATATATTTTTTTTTTGCTGAGTGCAGATCACGCTCCAGTTAGTTCTTAAACCACTGCTGGTTATAGTCTGCTGAACGTGTGTCACTGCCTCATCCTTGTCATTTTTCTATAATTGTTGCTGCTCCATTCTATTTAAAATAACTCCAATCTATTAGTGTGACGCGCTTCCATCCGTATCCAATACATTGGTTGCAAACACTATAGAAGTCCACAAAGGAGCCTTTCACAGATAGTGACCAGTTGTGTGCACTGCAGTGTTCACTCTAGTCTGTGATATATTTTTTTTTTGCTGAGTGCAGATCACGCTTCAGTTAGTTCTTAACCCCTTCCCGACCTTTGACACAGCGTATGCGTCATGAAAGTCGGTGCCATTCCGACCTATGACGCATACCCTGCGTCATGAAAGGATCTCGTTCCTGCGGGCCGGGAGACCGGGGTCACTCAAAGGTCACCCGACCCGCAGTTACAGGACCCTTTGTGCTTCACCACAGGGGGGTTGGCTTAACCCCCCCGTGGCCACGATCGCTCTGATTGGCTGTTAAAAGTGAAACAGCCAATCAGAGCAATCTGTAATATTTCACCAATTTAATTGGTGAAATATTACAATCCAGCCATGGCCGATGCTGCAATAGCATCTGCCATGGCTGGACACCGAGACCTGACCCCCCACACCGAGTCACGGCGGCGATCGGCCGCCGCCACCGAAAGATGGCAGCGATCGGTCACCGCCGTCACTAACAGCTCCCCTCCTCCTTTGCTCCGGTGCCCCCACCTTCCGATCCCCCCCCCTAACCATCCGACCCCCCTACTCACCTCTCCCGATCCACCGATGTCCCTGGATCGGTCCCGGCGTCCGCCCGGGCCTCTTCATGGGCGCCGCCATCTTGGAAAATGGCGGGCGCATGCGCAGTGCGCCCGCCGGCCGGCGCATGCGCAGTGCGCCCCCCAGTGTCCAAAAATTTATTTTGATCACTGTGATAAACTGTCACAGTGATCAAAATAAAAAAAGTAAATGAACCCCCCCTTTATCATAGGTAGGGACAAATAAAAAAAAATAAAGTTTTTTTTTTTTTTTTTTTTTCCTATTAGGCCCTGTGCACACGTTGCGGATTTTGCTGCAGATCCGCGGCGTATTTTGCTGCGGATCCGCGGCGGATTTCGCTGCTGATCCGCGGCGGATCAGCAGCGAAATCAGCCGTGGATGCGCAGCGATATCCGCCGCAGATCAGCAGCGAAATCCGCCGCGGATCCGCAGCAAAATACGCCGCGGATCCGCAGCAAAATCCGCAACGTGTGGCGGATTTCGCTGCGGATCCGCGGCGGATTTCGCTGCTGATCCGCGGCGGATTTCGCTGCTGATCCGCGGCGGATTTCGCTGCGGATTCGCGGCGGATTTCGCTGCTGATCCGCGGCGGATTTCGCTGCTGATCCGCGGCGGATTTCGCTGCTGATCCGCGGCGGATGTCGCTGCTGATCCGCGGCGGATCCGCGGCTGATTTCGCTGCTGATTCGCGGCGGATTTCGCTGCTGATCCCCGACTGATTTTGCTGCTGATTCGCTGCGAATCCGCAGCGGATTTCGCTGCTGATCCGTGGCTGATTTCGCTGCTGATTTCGCTGCTGATCCGCGGCGGATTTTGCTGCTGATTCGCGGCGGATTTCGCTGCTGATCCCCGACTGATTTTGCTGCTGATTCGCTGCGAATCCGCAGCGGATTTCGCTGCTGATCCGCGGTTGATTTCACTGCTGATCCGCGGCTGATTTCGCTGCTGATCCGCGGCTGATTTCGCTGCTGATCCGCGGCGGATTTCGCTGCTGATTCGCTGCGGATCCGCGGCTGATTTTGCTGCTGATCCACGGCGGATTTCGCTGCTGATCCGTGACTGATTTTGCTGCTGATTCGCTGCAGATCCGCAGCGGATTTCGCTGCTGATCCGCGGCTGATTTCGCTGCTGATCCGCGGCTGATTTCGCTGCTGATCCGTGGCTGATTTCGCTGCTGATCCGCGGCGGATTTCGCTGCTGATTCGCTGCAGATCCGCGGCGGATTTTGCTGCGGATCCGCGGCTGATTATCTACTGATTCATCTGCGCTAGCGGGTATAGCATAACGCGATCGCGTTATGCTATACCGTTACCAGCCGGTCACCGCTACGTGTTGAACGGGCTGGTAAAACGCAATATGAACCCAGCCTTAGGGTTAGAACTAGGGTTAGGGTTAGCATTAGGGTTAAGGTTAGAATTACGGTTAGGGTTGGAATTTGGGTTAGGGTTGGAATTAGGGTTAGGGTTGGAATTAGGGTTAGGGTTGGAATTAGGGTTAGGCTTGTAGTTAGGTTTATGGTTAGAGTTGGGATTAGGGTTAGGGGTGTGTTGGCGTTAGGGTTATGATTAGGGTTTGTATTAGGGTTAGGTGTGTGTAGGGGTTAGGGTTGGGGTTAGGGGTGTGTTGGGGTTAGGGTTGGAGTTAGAATTGAGGGGTTTCCACTATTTAGGCACATCAGGGGGTCTCCATACGCGACATGGAGCCACCATTGATTCCTGCAAATTTTGCGTTCAAAAAGTCAAACAGTGCTCCCTTTATTCCAAGCCCCGACGTATGCCCAAACAGTGGTTTATCCCCACATATGAGGTATCAGCGTACTCGGGAAAAATTGCACAACAACTTTGGGGGTTCTAATTTCTCCTGTTAACATTGGGAAAAAAAATTGGGGACTAAAAATTATTTTTGTGGAAAAAAAATGATTTTATATTTTCACGGCTCTGCGTTATAAACTTCTGTGAAGGACTTGGAGATTCAAAGTGCTTATCACACATCTATAGGAGTTCCTTGGGGGATCTAGTTTCCAAAATGGGGTCACTTGTGGGGAGTTTCTACTGTTTAGGCACATCAGGGACTCTGCAAACGTAACATGACCCCCGAAGACCATTCCATCAAGTGGGCATTTCAAAACGTCGCTACTTCCCATCCGAGCCCCGACGTGTGCCCATACAGTAGTTTTCTCCCACATATGGGACATCAGCATACTCAGGACAAATTGGACAACAACTTTTGGGTCTAATTTCTCATGTTACCCTTGGGAAAATAAAAAAATTGGGGACTAAAAGATCCTGATTGTGGAAAAAATATGATTTTTTTATTTTCATGCCCGGGCGTTATAAACTTCTGTGTAGCCCTTGGGGGTTCAAAGTGCTCACCACACATCTAGATAAGTTCTTTGCCAGGTCTAGTTTCCAAAATGGGGTCACTTGTGGGGAGTTTCTACTGTTTAGGCACATCAGGGGCTCTGCAAACGTAACAAGATGCCCGCAGACCATTCCATCAAGTCGGCATTTCAAAGCCTCACTACATCCCTTCCGAGCCCTGACGTGTGCCCAAACAGTGGTTCCCCCCCACATATGGGGTACTAGCATACTCAGGAGAAACTGGACAACAACTTTTGGGGTCCAATTTCTCCTGTAACCATTGTGAAAATAAAAAACAGTGGGCTAAAAAATCATTTTTTGAGAAAAAAAAATGATTTTTTATTTTCGCGGCTCTGCGTTATAAACTTCTGTGAAGCACCTGGGGGTTCAAAGTGCTCACTATGCATCTAGATAAGTTCCTTAGGGCGTCTAGTTTCCAAAATGGGGTCACTTGTGGGGGAGCTCCAATGTTTAGGCACACAGGAACTCTCCAAATGCGACATGGCAACCGCTAAATATTCCAGCATATTTTCCATTCAAAAAGTCAAATGGCGCTCCTTCCCTTCTGAGCCCTGCAGTGCGCCCAAACAGTGGTTTATGACCACATATGAGGTATCTGTGTACTCAGGAGAAATTGCCCAACAAATTTTAGGATCCAATTTATACTGTTGCCCATGTGAAAATGAAAAAAACTGAGGCTAAAAGAAAATTTTTGTGAAAAAAAAGTACTTTCTTTTTTTTACGGATCAATTTGTGAAGCACCTGGGGTTCAAAGTGCTCACTATGCATCTAGATAAGTTCCTTAGGGGTCTAGTTTCCAAAATGGGGTCACTTGTGGGGGAGCTCCAATGTTTAGGCACACAGGGACTCTCCAAATGCGACATAGCAACCGCTAAATATTCCAGCATATTTTCCATTCAAAAAGTCAAATGGCGCTCCTTCCCTTCTGAGCCCTGCCGTGCGCCAAACAGTGGTTTATGACCACATATGAGGTATCTGTGTACTCAGGAGAAATTGCCCAACAAATTTTAGGATCCAATTTATACTGTTGCCCATGTGAAAATGAAAATAACTGAGGCTAAAAGAAAAGTTTTGTGAAAAAAAAGTACTTTCTTTTATTTACGGATCAATTTGTGAAGCACCTGGGAGTTCAAAGTGCTCACTATGCATCTAGATAAGTTCCTTAGGGGGTCTAGTTTCCAAAATGGGGTCACTTGTGGGGAGCTCCAATGTTTAGGCACACAGGGACTCTCCAAATGCGACATGGCAACCGCTAAATATTCCAGCATATTTTCTATTCAAAAAGTCAAATGGCGCTCCTTCCCTTCTGAGCCCTGCCGTGCGCCCAAACAGTGGTTTATGACCACATATGAGGTATCTGTGTACTCAGGAGAAATTGCCCAACAAATTTTAGGATCCAATTTATACTGTTGCCCATGTGAAAATGAAAAAAACTGAGGCTAAAAGAAAATTTTTGTGAAAAAAAAGTACTTTCTTTTTTTTACGGATCAATTTGTGAAGCACCTGGGGTTCAAAGTGCTCACTATGCATCTAGATAAGTTCCTTAGGGGGTCTAGTTTCCAAAATGGGGTCACTTGTGGGGGAGCTCCAATGTTTAGGCACACAGGGACTCTCCAAATGCGACATAGCAACCGCTAAATATTCCAGCATATTTTCCATTCAAAAAGTCAAATGGCGCTCCTTCCTTTCTGAGCCCTGCCGTGCGCCCAAACAGTGGTTTATGACCACATATGAGGTATCTGTGTACTCAGGAGAAATTGCCCAACAAATTTTAGGATCCAATTTATACTGTTGCCCATGTGAAAATGAAAATAACTGAGGCTAAAAGAAAATTTTTGTGAAAAAAAAGTACTTTCTTTTATTTACGGATCAATTTGTTAAGCACCTGGGAGTTCAAAGTGCTCACTATGCATCTAGATAAGTTCCTTAGGGGGTCTAGTTTCCAAAATGGGGTCACTTGTGGGGGAGCTCCAATGTTTAGGCACACAGGGACTCTCCAAATGCGACATGGCAACCGCTAAATATTCCAGCATATTTTCTATTCAAAAAGTCAAATGGCGCTCCTTCCCTTCTGAGCCCTGCCGTGCGCCCAAGCAGTGGTTTATGACCACATATGAGGTATCTGTCTACTCAGGAGAAATTGCCCAACAAATTTTAGGATCCAATTTATACTGTTGCCCATGTGAAAATGAAAAAAACTGAGGCTAAAAGAAAATTTTTGTGAAAAAAAAGTACTTTCTTTTTTTTACGGATCAATTTGTGAAGCACCTGGGGGTTCAAAGTGCTCACTATGCATCTAGATAAGTTCCTTAGGGGGTCTAGTTTCCAAAATGGGGTCACTTGTGGGGGAGCTCCAATGTTTAGGCACACAGGGACTCTCCAAATGCGACATGGCAACCGCTAAATATTCCAGCATATTTTCCATTCAAAAAGTCAAATGGCGCTCCTTCCCTTCTGAGCCCTGCCGTGCGCCCAAACAGTGGTTTATGACCACATATGAGGTATCTGTGTACTCAGGAGAAATTGCCCAACAAATTTTAGGATCCAATTTATACTGTTGCCCATGTGAAAATGAAAAAACTGAGGCTAAAAGAAAATTTTTGTGAAAAAAAAGTACTTTCTTTTTTTTACAGATCAATTTGTGAAGCACCTGGGAGTTCAAAGTGATCACTATGCATCTAGATAAGTTCCTTAGGGGGTCTAGTTTCCAAAATGGGGTCACTTGTGGGGGAGCTCCAATGTTTAGGCACACAGGAACTCTCCAAATGCGACATGGCAACCGCTAAATATTCCAGCATATTTTCCATTCAAAAAGTCAAATGGCGCTCCTTCCCTTCTGAGCCCTGCCGTGCGCCCATACAGTGGTTTATGACCACATATGAGGTATCTGTGTACTCAGGAGAAATTGCCCAACAAATTTTAGGATCCATTTTATCCTGATGCCCATGTAAAAATGAAAAAATTGATGCTAAAAAAAAATTTTTGTTGGAAAAATTAAAATGTCCATTTTTTCCTTCCACGTTGCTTTAGTTCCTGTGTCGCACCTGAAGGGTTAATAATCTTCTTGAATGTAGTTTTGAGTAGCTTGAGGGGTGCAGTTTTTATAAAGGTGTCACTTTTGGGTATTTTCTGCCATATAGACCCCTCAAAGTGACTTCAAATGTGAGGTGGTCCCTAAAAAAAATGGTTTTGTAAATTTTGCTGTAAAAATGAGAAATCGCTGGTCAACTTTTAACCCTTATAACTTCCTAACAAAAAAAAATGTTGTTCCCAAAATTGTGCTGATGTAAAGTAGACATGTGGGAAATGTTATTTATTAACTATTTTGTGCCACATAACTCTCTGGTTTAACAGAATAAAAATTAAAAATTTGAAAATTACAAAATTTTCAGAATTTTCGCCAAATTTCCATTTTTTTCACAAATAAACGCAAAAATTATCGACCTAAATTTACCACTAACATGAAGCCCAATATGTCACGAAAAAACAATCTCAGAATCGCTAGGATCCGTTGAAGCGTTCCTGAGTTATTACCTCATAAAGGGACACTGGTCAGAATTGCAAAAAATGGCAAGGTCTTTGAGGTCAAAATAGGCTGGGTCTTGAAGGGGTTAAACCACTGCTGGTTATAGTCTGCTGAACGTGTGTCACTGCCTCATCCTTGTCATTTTTCTATAATTGTTGCTGCTCCATTCTATTTAAAATAACTCCAATCTATTAGTGTGACGCGCTTCCATCCGTATACAATACATTGGTTGCAAACACTATAGAAGTCCACAAAGGAGCCTTTCACAGATAGTGACCAGTTGTGTGCACTGCAGTGTTCACTCTAGTCTGTGATATATATTTTTTTGCTGAGTGCAGATCACGCTCCAGTTAGTTCTTAAACCACTGCTGGTTATAGTCTGCTGAACGTGTGTCACTGCCTCATCCTTGTCATTTTTCTATAATTGTTGCTGCTCCATTCTATTTAAAATAACTCCAATCTATTAGTGTGACGCGCTTCCATCCGTATACAATACATTGGTTGCAAACACTATAGAAGTACACAAAGGGGCCTTTCACAGCTAGTGAACAGTTGTCTGCAGTGTTCACTGCAGTCTCTGCGGAATAACAACACTTAGGCCTTTTAACTTTTCTGACTTTCTTTATAAATCTACCAAGATGAAGAAGGCAGGGAGTAAGGCACGTGGCCGTGGAGTTTCAGCAGGGAGAGGACGTGGGGATTCTGTGGCTGCTGCCGCCCCCAGTGACACAGCATCCACCAGTTTTCCCCGTGAGCGTTCCTTTATGTGCAGTTTTGTAGGAGCTCGGCGTACCCCCCTGCTGCGGGAAGAACAAATTGAAGCCGTTGTTGATTGGATGGCAGCCAATGCATCGACTTCAATTGCTTCCACCTCCTCTCAGGACCACAACACTGTTGAGCAACCATCTGTCTGTTCACCGCCTGTCAAATTGCCCAGGCAGTCAGAGAGTTCTGAACTGGAGCCAGCTGAGTCTCTGCTTCTGTTCTCAGAATCTGTTGGCTTGCAAACAGGGGCCCAGCCAAGCAGCATTCTGGAATGTGAAGAAGAGGGAGTATGCAGTGATGCGCAACAGCTGTGTCTCTCTGAATCAGAAGAGGCGGGTGAGCCAGTGCCGATGGTCAGCACACCGCAGAACGCATCTGATGATGATGAGACTCAGGTGCCAGTTTCTGTTGAGCATGGTGCTGGCCAGACCACCCAACAGCAGCAGGTGTTGGAAGAGGGTAGTGGAGATGATGAGGTCCAAGACACAACATGGCGTGAGGGACAGGAAGGTGGTGGGAGCAGCTGTGAGGATGAGATTGTCCCAACGGTACAAACAGGAGGGAGAGGTAGGCTGCAGACTCGGTTGCCTGTAGCCTCCAGTTTGGCACCTGTTGGGAGCAGTTCTCTTCCAAAAGTCAAAATGGGCGCTCCCAGGACTTGCACTGCGTGGTCCTTTTTTGACAGACTTGCAGATATTTGCTATGTTAAATGCAAGCTGTGTAAGCAAAAAGTAAAAAGAGGTAAAAATTGCAGTAACCTCAATACCACAAATATGTGGAAACATGTGCGGACAAAGCACGTAGTTGAGTTACAAAGACACAGTGGAGATGTAGGCCAACCTACAGCAGCACCTACATCTTCAGGTCGTGTTGGAGCCTCTACCTCCAGCTCACACACAGCTGGTTCTGCTTCCTCACAGGATCGCCATGGAAGAACCTCGGTCACTGTTGTCCAGAGACAAAGTGTTATTCCACCCACAGCAGCAAGTTCCCTGTCATCCTCACACTCCCAGGCCACAAAACAGCCATCGGTACCACAGGCATGGGATAAAAGACGGCCATACTCGGCAAACCATCCACGAGCACAGGCTCTGAATGCTGGCATTGCAAAACTCCTGTCCCTTGAAATGCTGTCATTCAGGCTGGTGGAGACTGACAGTTTCCGTAACTTAATGGCATTGGCAGTCCCACAATACAATGTGCCAAGCCGATTTTATTTCAGCAGGCAAGCCGTCCCTTGTCTGCAAAAACATGTCGAGGGAAACATTAAACATGCGCTACTAAACGCCGTCTGTAGCAAGGACCACCTGACCACCGATGCATGGACCAGTACCCATGGCCAGGGACGATACCTTTCCCTCACTGCCCATTGGGTCAATGTTGTGGAGCCGGGTACAGATCTTGCGAGTGGCGCTGTACGTGTTCTGCCAACTCCAAGGATTGCAGGAATCAAGTCTGTACACATTGACTCCTCCTCCTACTCCAGTTCCTCAGAATCATCGCTGCAGGAGCCGTCACGGTCTACCTCCACATGGACCCGTGAACGCTTACCTGTTGTGAACGATATGAGCACAGCCGTGGCCAAACGTCAACAGGCCGTCCTGAAATTAATTTCAATGGGAATCGAAGCCACACAGCGCAGGAGGTCTGGAATGCCATCAAGCAGGAGAGCCACGTGTGGTTTTTGCCAGCGAATCTCCAGCCAGGCTTGGTAGTGTGTGACAATGGCCGAAATCTGGTGGCAGCTCTGGGCCTTGGCAACCTCACTCACATACCATGTCTGGCACATGTGCTCAACTTGGTCGTGCAGAGTTTTTTGAGGGACTATCCGGATCTTGCTGAACTGCTGCAGAAGGTCCGCCTAGAGTGCGCTCACTTGCGACGTTCCAGCATAGCCAGATCGCGCATTGCTGCTCTGCAACGCAGATTTCGCCTTCCTGAACATCGCATCATATGTGACGTACCCACCAGGTGGAATTCCACCTTACATATGTTGGAGCGGTTGTGTGAGCAACAGCCAGCAGTAATGGAGTATCAGCTGCATCAGGCGCAATCAACTCGCAATTTGCGCCGTTCACACTTCACCACTACTGAGTGGGCCTCTATGAAGGACATCTGCCACGTTTTGCGTGCGTTTGATGACTCAACGCGGATGGCGAGTGCAGATGATGCACTAGTCAGCCTGACTGTCCCCCTTATCTGCCTGCTTCAAAAAACACTGGAAGCACTAAAGGAAGAGGTTTTGGAAGAGGTGGAGGATGAGGAGATACGAATTCCAT
Organism: Oophaga sylvatica; assembly: GCA_033576555.1. Lineage (NCBI taxonomy): Eukaryota > Metazoa > Chordata > Amphibia > Anura > Dendrobatidae > Oophaga > Oophaga sylvatica. The sequence continues at coordinate 434,463,935 of JARQOD010000004.1, forward strand.
CACCTTTTGGACAGTCAGCGCAACGTGGTTCCTCCCAAAGGGCTTTGCAGGGCTCACTTTGTGAGGAGGATGAGGAGGAGTCAATGGAGGAGGAAGAAATCGCTACAGAGGGAGGTACACAACGCTCTAGTCAGTATGTAGAGCGAGGGTGGGGTGATGCAGAGCAGGTACAGATGACGCCTCTTACAGAGGACAGCGTTTGTTGGGCAGTTGGGAGTCTGCAGCACATGGTTGATTTCATGCTGCAGTGCCTGAGAAACGACCGCCGCATCGCCCACATTCTCACCACGTCTGATTATTGGGTGTACACCCTCCTAGACCCTCGCTACCGGGACAACTTACAAAGCCTCATCACACCGTTGAACCGGGAGCGTAAAATGCGGGAGTACCAAGACAGACTGGTGCAATCCATAATATTCTCCATTCCAGCCGAGAGCACTGCTGCTGCTACTGCTTTACAAAGAATCTCTGTGCGTCGAGGCAGTGGAGACACCTCTGCAACAAGATCGAGCACAAGCAGCACCTCTGCACAGGGCAAGAGCAGTATGTTACAAATGTGGCGAAGTTTTGTGTCAGCGCCACCAATGTCTACACCATCCGAGACGACTCCACTCACCATGAGGCAACGTTTACGTAAGATGGTGACAGACTACATGTCTTTCCCTCTCAGTGTACTCCCAGATGGCTCTTCCCCTTTCAAGTTTTGGGTCTCTAAGCTGGATACATGGCCAGAGCTTAGCCAGTATGCATTGGAGGTGCTGGCTTGCCCTGCTGCCAGTGTATTATCTGAGCGCGTCTTTAGTGCTGCAGGTGGTGTACTAACAGACCGTCGCATGCGACTATCCTCAGAGAATGTAGACCGGCTTACTTTTCTGAAAATGAACAAGGCATGGATCTCACCTGAATTTGCCTGTCCGTTTTCAGATTAAATAACTGTTTGCCAACATTTTCCATGTCTCCTGTTTAGAGTTGAGCGATACTTTCCGATATCCTAAAGTATCGGAATCGGAATGGTATCGCCGATATCACTAAAATATCGGCGATACCCGATACCGATACCGGAAGTCCCATGTAAGTCTATGGGAACAAAATATCGCAACTAAAAAAAACCCATTCTTTCCTTGTAAACACTAAATATACACACATAGAATACATATATATATATATATACATGTCATTGTGACATATATATATATACATATATGTATAGTTTATACACTTCTACATAGTAAAATATCCTCTGATTCAATTGCCCGGTAAAGCCGGCTTCAGTGAAAAGACAGAAGCACCCGACATGAAATGACACTTGGTGTACATAGGGTTAACCATGTCTTTTCATGTCGTTTGCTATCTGATTTGCACAAACAATTAAATCAGTCTATGTGTGCAAAATTTCACACCTGTAGGGGTTAATTAAAGGTGTAAATTCGTTGTAAAAAAAACGGACTTTTTTGCTACGAATTTACACCTTTAATTAACCCCTACAGGTGTGAAATTTTGCACACATAGTCTGATTTAATTGTTTGTGCAAATTAGATAGCAAAGGACATGAAAAGACATGGTTAACCCTATGTACACCAAGTGTCATTTCATGTCGGGTCATAGGTCATAGGTGTTCGGTCTGGATGCCGAACTTTACTGTTCGGGTTCGCCCATCTCTACTTGCAAAATCACCAATCTATAGCACTAGCTTCTCCAAGAGCAGTTCTCCTAATCACAGCTCTGACTATCCTGAGCTATGTGCTTGTTCAAGTGCCATTATCTCTATATGTACCGTAAATACAGTGATAGCAGTGTACATTATAAAACAAATCACTAATAGCTGAATGTGTTACAGCAGAACTTTATAGTTCTACTAATACTATAACTCAGCCTATCCTATCAGAAACAAAGAAGTAAAGAGCAACATAGCTCTGACCTGCTCCAGAGACAAATTGAGAATATTTCTTTAATTGTAACCACAACAATACCAGCACATTAAAAAGTTGTTGTTGTCCAATGTCCATATAGTACTATATTATGCTAAACAGTGGCCAGAGACCGCCATACCAAGCCACAATAGTCCCATAGTTTGTTTTCATAGGACAGTGCGATTCTGTGCCTGCACACAGCCATATACTTTGCATAAAGTACCATATTCTACCTGCAAAGAACCAAATTGTGTGTTTGCAGTCCTACAATGAGCCTATATTGCACCCAATAAACTACACATTAGACCCAAATTAGAGTAATACTTGCCCATGTACATAGATGCCAGAGAGAACCACGTTTGTAAGTTACTGTGTATAACAACGCACATTATTCCATATTGTGCCCTGTTTGATTGATCCGATTCCTAACTGAAGGTGGTTTTCCAATCCTTAAAGAAAACTTCAAACTTGCTCCAAATAGTAAAACATAATCTAATATATTCATGTTTTACCCTTACCCCTCCTGTGCTGCTGGCCACAGGACCAACCGTGTGTTGCTTTCCATTGCGCTTGACAGCAGTGATTGGCTGCCTGAGTGACATGGCATTCAATCGACCTCAAAGCATGGTTAACAACTCCTGAAGGTTCTCAGCTCCCAAAACTTTCATGAATGGGCTAATCTCTAAATCCCACCCTTGCCCACTCAAATTGTATAAAATATAGACATGCGGACCCTCGATTTTACCTGATCCGTAGACCATATTGTTTTATATCCATTCAGGAGTTAGGAACACTCTGGCACAACAAGATACTTCTCTTTTATATCCTAAATATGCATGCATGCTAATATTCTGTTACTTTTGATGATGCCAAACCCTATATAGATTTGTATAATCATTGGGTCACATGGCAAAACAAAAATAGGGACAAAGTCAAGTTTGACACCAAATCAGACAAATTCACATTTAGGAGAATCAAAGAACAATCAGACTAATGATCTGTTGAGACTGGGTACACCTTTAGAATACATATAGCCAGTGGCACAACATAAATCTTTTACACGTCAATGCAAAGTCAATAACATGGCCCTCTATAATTGAAAATAAAAATAGTTTGCGCACATAAAAACTACAAGACACAAAAGGATCTGTAGAAAAATAGGAATATGCATGTGTCAAATGGAAAACAATACATAAATTCAGACGCACTCTGTAGAACAGTTTGAGATGCAGATGTAATAATACAGTAATAAATAAATATTGCACTAAGACCCGTGAGAAAAAGGTGATGAGAAAAGCCTGTAGTCTATTATGTAGTAAACCCCAAACCAAAGGACTAAATAGTCATAATACGCATAAGGTATTTATTCATATGGGTATTAATATGGACAAACCCTGAAAAAGTAAAAGAGGTCCTCTTTTAACGATGGAGCAGAAAAACGCTGCAGAAATCCTAAAAAACCTTTTATGCAGAAAGGTCAGAAGAAATTGACACTGTCCCGCCGGTGACAGCTCAGATGAATGAGTATTAGTGGTGCACTGTGGAGAAAATAGTCCTGTTTGCACAGGTTTTACCTGACAACCCTGATGGGTCACTTGCAATAGAAAGTCAAATTTCAGCCTCCTCTGGCCTGCTGACAACCCCGATGGGTCACTTGCAGTAGAAAGTCCGACTTCAGCCTCCTATGGCCCGCAGACGAAACATCCGTTGATGAAAGCCGGTGATCTCTGGCCTCCGTGGCCAGATCAGGAACGCCGGCTGATGATGTTGAATCCTCACTAGGAAGAAGGATGTGGGCAGGACCTGTTGGTAAACTAGCCTGCCTCAAGCACAGTAGTACACAAAATCGCAATATCTAACTGTCCCTCAGAGTGAGCAGAGTAGCGTTCTGTCCCTAACTGAGTTCACAGCACAGTGACGCTAAAATGGCTGCGGCGCCTTTTATAGTGCATTCTGACATCATTTCAGCAGCCAATCACAGCCATGCCATTAGTTAAGATGACCGCAGCATTACAGGATGTGCCCACACTTCATAAGATTCATCATTGGCTGACTAACATCACATTGCCTCTCAAAGAATTATGGGAACTTCCGATTCCGGTATACGATATTGAAAAAGTATCGGAATTAAGTATCGGAATTCCGATAACGCGAATATCGGCCGATACCCGATACTTGCGGTATCGGAATGCTCAACACTACTCCTGTTATGTTCATCTTTCTACCACCTGAACTCTACTCCCTGGGCTACAACACTGCCAGTCACAGGGGAATGATCAGTTACAAAACAAAATGTTATCCCCAACAAATAGTAGCGCAACGACTCCAGTGCCCACTTTATCGCCAGGCAATCTCTCTCTACAATGCTGTATCTGTTTTTTTATGGAGTAAGCTTTTGACTCAGGAAACTAATGGGATGCTCATCCCCGTTAAGCTCCAGTCCTGAGACAACACGGCACCCAGACCTACCTCTGACGCATCAGTCTGGACAATGAATTCTCTTTTGAACTCGGGTGTGATCAAAAATGGTGACCCACACAGTGCCCCTTTTATTGCCCCTGTTGATGACCCCTTGCTGATTTATTAACCGGCCCCACCAGATCCATGGGTATTCTCTCAAACTCGAACTCTATAATTGTTAATGGCACTAAGGGACTCAGAAAATGATGCTGCGGACTGTGTAGCTTGCACACGCGACAATAGTTCCAATACCGTTTAACTTCTTCATAGACCCCTAGCCAGTAAAACCGTTGTATAATTCTGTGTAGGGTTTTCTTTTGACCCAAATGTCACCCTAGTACATGCGCATATACTATGTCCATTAACAACCTCCGATATGACTGCGGTAGCAGCAATTGCTCAAAAATTTCCACATGTATTTTATAAACCCGAAACAGCAAATCTTGGTTCAGCTCTAATCGGTCAAATACTGTAGCTGCCCTGGGGTGTTGGGGTTCCCCATTGACAACCAGTAACGAAGTTGCGCCGTACCAAAATTGTCACCTGACACATTTAAGTATTACAATTCTGGTCCCGGTGGCAAATCTTCCATCTCCCCAACTAACACTTCTATAGGAGAGGTGTTTTCCTCCTCCACCGAAGGCAAAGGTAATACTGACCACTGCACACATGTGTTATGCATAGTGAGACTGATAGTAGCCAAAGTTGTTGTCCGTGGGCTCAGTCAGGTGGGGGCAATCAGCTCTCACATGTCATGGTTCTTGGCACCGCCAACAGATTATGGGGCCCCTTTCGTTCCCCGACCCTTCCTGGGCGGCCCTCAGAGTCTCTGCTCGCCGAGCTGTGGGTGAAGGTTTGGTGAATTTAATTGGTAGCTTCCGGGTAGTCTCTCCCTGTATCTCCTTGGTAGGCCCATATCTTTCAATGAGGTCTACCATTTGGAGACCATCAGTAGGGGCTGCCTGTCCAACCCATGTTTGAAGGGTGTGGGGCAAAGTTCGCCCGAATTTATCAGTCACTATACGATCCATCATATCGCGGGGTGACAACACCTCAGGCTGAAAGCACTTTTCTATCAGGTGTATCAAGTCATAATACTGGGACCGAGCTGGCTCGGAAGGGGAAAACTTCCATTGTTGTACACGCTGGGCCAGGAAAAAAACATTTACCCCAAGACGTGCAAGTATCTCACCCTTCACGCTCTCATAGTCCTCCTGTTGCTGGGGGGTTAGGTCCCTATAGGCTTTAGCGGGTCCTGAAGTCAAAAACGGAGCCACGATCTCGGCCCACTGGTCCCGGGGCAGTCTCTCCCTTTTAGCCACGCCTTCAAACATCTCCAGCTACACCTCAACGTCATCTGATTGCTCCATCTTTTGGATCGCTGTACGCACCGCTTTCCGGACATCATGGCATCCCCGGGCAGCTCTTACTGTCTGCGGCGCTGTGATGTGCTGCATCAGTAAACTATTGGTTTCCTGTTACTGTCGATTAAATATCTGCTGCTACATAGCCTGCTGCTCTATAGCCTGCTGCCGCTACATAGCCTGCTGTTGTATAGCCTGCTGCTGCTGCATAGCCTGCTGTTGCTGCTGTGTAGCCTGCTGTTGCTGTCGCATGGCCTCCACTAGCATTTTTACTTTGTTCTCCATCTTCGGACAGTTATCCAGCCGGTTTTGGTGCACTTTCTAAAACCAGGACATTTACTGTCATGCATGAAAAACAGCCTGACCTCACTGCGTTGCCCGCATTCTCCACCAATTGTAGGGAACCGCTGTGGTAGGCAGGGCTGGGCCGCAGTAATGAGGCAAACACAGCCTTTTATTTCAAAGTTCAGTGATTTTAATCATGAGTTCAACAAAAAGTCCATATAACAAAATGAAAACAGAACATAAATCACTCCAGTTTGGAGAACCACTGGTCAGCTCTTACTGTCTGCGGCGCTGTGATGTGCTGCATCAGTAAACTATTGGTTTCCTGTTGCTGTCGATTAAATATCTGCTGCTACATAGCCTGCTGCTCTATAGCCTGCTGCCGCTACATAGCCTGCTGTTGTATAGCCTGCTGCTGCTGCTGCATAGCCTGCTGTTGCTGCTGTGTAGCCCGCTGTTGCTGTCGCATGGCCTCCACTAGCATTTTTACTTTGTTCTCCATCTTCGGACAGTTATCCAGCCGGTTTTGGTGCACTTTCTAAAACCAGGACATTTACTGTCATGCATGAAAAACAGCCTGACCTCACTGCGTTGCCCGCATTCACCACCAATTGTAGGGAACCGCTGTGGTAGGCAGGGCTGGGCCGCAGTAATGAGGCAAACACACAGCCTTTTATTTCAAAGTTCAGTGATTTTAATCATGAGTTCAACAAAAAGTCCATATAACAAAATGAAAACAGAACATAAATCACTCCAGTTTGGAGAACCACTGGTCACAGACTCACCCTTGCTTGTGACGGCCTTAACTAAGCGGCTGCAGGTCAGCTGAGACCGCCAGGTCACATTCCGGGTGGTCTGTTACTCGCTTCCTGGTGCACACTGCCACACAGTAACAAAACAATGTTCCAGGCTGACTACAGCCAAACTCCTTCCTTCCACACAACAACTACACCAGCTCCTTGTTTTATAGGCCTACAAAACACCATCAGGTGACGTACACATCAGCTGACCAGATCACGTGACTATGACCTCATCACAGGTCGTAGTAATCATGGAAAATCATGAGCAAACTTCTTTCTGGTTGAAGAAATATATCTCCCATCTTGTCAAATCAATTGTCTACCACCTCTTCTATAATATTACGCAGGCGATTTCTGTAGAAATAATGCACTTGTAGAGTTTCAATAAAGTGAGAAGGGGGCTAATTGAATTTTTCCATAATCTCTTTGGATGTCAGCCACCTACACTCTTTTAGGTGCATGAGATGGAATACTGTATGTATACCTTTAGTATGCCACGTCTCAAAAACGCGGTCTGTCACTCCCACTAGGAATTCTGGGTGAGCCCATAAAGGCATGTGTTTAGATAACTGAGAAGACAACCCATGCGCTCGTCTGGTTGCCTTACAGGCAATTACTGTATCGCGTAGTAGCGCTGATCACTATGACCGGGAGTTTACAAATCACAGTGTCAACACATGAGGCCAAAATACATCCCTCTGTCAGTCCAGATTCCAGCAATACATCTGAGTAGGACTAAGTCCCCTTAAACCAATCTCTCCCCACTCTGATCAAGCACGAAAAATTTATAACTCCTAACGTTTGGCACGGCCAGGCCCCCATCTTTTACTGCACGCATAATTTTTCGTATTGCTATTCTGGGCCGTTTTCCCTCAAGATGAATCTGGTCAATGCTTTTTTTATCCGTGAAACATCAGCTTTACGTAACAGGATTGGAATAGTCTGAAGCGGGTATAATAGCCTTCCAAAAATAATCATCTTAAGAAGGTGACAACGGCCCAGAAGAGACAGGGGCAAATCATGCCACCGCTCCAATTGACGTACAACCTTGTCCAATTAGGGTTCATAGTTAAGTTTGTATTGAGAACTAGAATCTCGTCCTATTTTGATTCACAGATATGTTATAAATAAAGGTTTTAATTACTTCTGTCCCCCATCAGTAAGCACACCAAAGTTCACGAGAATTAGGCTTTAACAATTGAAAAATTTCACTCTTGTAGTCTTTGAAGCGAAACCACAGAATTAGTTAAAAAAATTTTATCCAGTCTAATAGCCCTTTGAGATGGTCTTGGGGATGTGCCATATAAATGAGTATATCGTCTGCAAACAATGTGAGTTTGATCTGCCGACCCCCTACCTTTATACCGTCATATACTGTGTTATCCTCCACGTGTGTAACTAATGGCTCAAGGGCTATATCAAAAAGCAAAGGTGATAATGGACATCCCTGAGGAGTTCCCCTCTGTATTGTGAAAGTAGCCGAAAGGTGACCTGTGTTGTGTATTTGTGCCTGTGGGTTGGCGTAGACACCTGATAGGAAAGTCATAAACGTGCCTCTCATGGCAATTTTGTCCAGGACCATTGGCAACCAACTTCAGCTCACCCTATCAAATGCCTTATCGCCATCTAAGGATAGCATGACAGGACTCGACGTTGTCAGACAACGATATTTATCTACAACTGCTATTACTTTCCTAATGTTATTCATGGGCGATCTTGGTGTAACAAAGGCCACTTGTGATGGCCCTATCAGCGTAGGAAGAATGCTACTCAAACGATCTGCCATGATCCTGGACAAAAGCTTGATATCCTGGTCAATGAGTGAGAATGGACGATAGGATCCAGCCAGATGTGAAGGTTTGTTGGGTTTTAGTAGCACCTTCATGTGTGCCATGTTTGAATGGATGGGCAACCCTCCTGTCTCCAATATATGATTGAAGGTGCCTACCAATGTGGACAGGATATCCTCACTCAATAATTTTAATAATTTGGCTGTAAACCCGTCAGGTCCTGGAGCTTTCCCGGATTTAAAGTCACTTATCGCCGCTGTCACTTCCGTCACCTCAATTGGTTTTTTTAAAAGGAGAAGCTGATAGTTTGTGAAGGATGGTAACCGTATTCCATCTAGAAAGGTCTGACCCTCCGCACTATCCGTATGTTCCACCTTATATAAGTCTGAGTAGTATTCTTGTAGAATCGTGATTATGCTTCGAGGGTCTGTGTTCATGATCCCATGTTTATTCGTTAACGCAGTAATATGTTGATGACGAATGTGATTTCCTTTCGCTAGTCGTGCTAATAGTCTCCCTGATTTGCTACCATAACGATATACATCAGCTCTATAATTCATATTACTGCTTCTCTCTCGTCGATATACCCATACGTGTAAGTCAGCCTTAGCCTGCTTACATCTATTTTTATCCTGTGTTGATGAAGTTGTCTTGTTTGCCGTGTAGCTATCGCGTAATATCCTGCTAGCCTGCGAGTAGTTTGTCGCTATCTTCTTTTTTAGCGTTGTCTGATAACCTATTAGTTTCACGCGCATTAATGCCTTCCCTGCTGCCCATAAAAGTTCCGGCCTATCCCTACTATCTCCATTATCACTTACATATTCCAAACACCATTGCTTCACCTGATGTCGAAACTTCTCATCCATTAACAAATAGGTAGGAAGCGCCAAGTTTGGTCTGGCCCCATCTGAACCATATCTGGCAGGGTCACTGATACGGGCGCGTGGTCAGATATAGCTACGTTGTGCACATCTGCCTCTTCCACTCCCCTTACTAGCTCCTGTGATAGCAATATATTATCTCTTCTTGACCAAGAGTCATGTGGCGCCGAATAGAAGGAATATTCACTGCCATCTGGGTTCAGGTGTCTCCAAAATTCTACAAAGTTATTCGTGTCTAGCAAGGGTTATAAACGTGTGTCATGTGATCGCACATTCGTTCGCATCGACCTACAGTTCTTCACTGGTTCGATTCACCGTATTTAAGTCACGACCGGGGGTGGTTTTAATGCTCTCCTATCGGCCCGATATGCTTGGACACCTGGGAGAAATTCAGGAGCGTCTCCAAACTCCCTCCTCACATGTCAGCGCAGGAACCCGGAAGAGGGAACGTGCTTGTTTTGTTGCTCATAGGTGTAGTTTTATACAGTAAATGATTACTGCTGTCTTATTTTTTGTGTCCCTAGGGCATAATAAGGCTGCGTAAAGTCACATTTTAGAGACACTCATATAATAGACACACGCTACCCTACCCGTCACACAAGGAAGGTATTGTTACAGGATAAAGCCTTGCGCAACCAGACATGCTTTTACCCTCTTCAACATTCTACAAGCCAAAAATGCATGATTGCAGCCGCAGCCTTTATTGACGTACAGTATAACATCGACATTACCCATCAGAGGCTGCCCACTGTCTACAACAGACATAGTATATACCTTTGCTATCCATAGCCTTTGTTTCACCTCCACTTGCAGGCACCCACTTAAATTGTGACAATGTTTTTTTTTTAAAAAAATTTTTTTTTTTTTTTTTTATCGTACATTATTGCGTCATCTCATCACTTTGATGAGTCCATGCTGGACATGTAATAAATGCTGTCCGAAATAACAATTTTCGTGAGTGAAATAATTGAAATCTGTGTGACTGTCACAGATTTCTTGTAATGATGATGATGAGTGACTATTACAAAATCCATTGTCTTCACTATGTTATGGTTTAACATAGCGTTCCTTACGCATCATTCCTAAATACAAAAATGGACTTTTATTCCTAAATTTACATCACTATATTTTGTAAAAATAATTTTGGGTGGTGTGTTGTTCCATTTCTTGTTGCCATGTGCTTATATGCGTTTATATTTTAAGGGTGTTTATTTTTATTCTTGGAATTGAAATTCATCATTTTATTGTCCTAGTAAAACTTCATTTTTTATAGTTTGAAGTACATACATTTGCAATGGCCACGTAACAAGGCAATAACTCAATATTTAAATTTAAAACCCTTCTTGACCCTGGGCTTCAACAACGCCAGTTGCTGATCAGAAGTGTTGGATGCACAGATCAAAACAATCGCTGATGTGTTTGTGGGGTTCAGTAACGCCTGCTGTTCCCCTGCTGGGTGTCTGGCAAAAATTTTTGCTGCTAACTCCAAATTTAACTTCAAACATCTCATATTAGGCCTCTGCCTACACCCTCCTTGACCCTGGGCTCCAACACCGCCAGTTGTTGCTCGGAAGTTCTGTTAGCACAGTCAACACTTGCTCCTGTGTTACTGGGGTTCACTAATGTCAGCTGTTCCCTTGCTGTGTGTACGGCAAAAAGTCCTGCTGCCTCCACCCTGTTCTCTTCTCATCCCTGAATTATTTAAGAAATTAAATGAAATTAAATGGAAATTAAATTCAGGGAAATTAAATTCATAGAAAAAGGTTATACTTTACACTTTATGGGTTAATATGAAGAAGAATAATAGTTTAATAAGAACAATCTGAGTAATGTTAACAAAAAGATGAATAGCAAGAAGTTTAAGAAGAAGATAAAGAAGGTGAAGATGAAGAATAATTTGATGACAAAGATGATGCTGCTGAAGATTATGAAGGAGAAATTGTGGCAAAAGTTAAAAAGGTGAAGAGCATGGAAGTTTTGAAACATACATATTTGCCAAAATAGAAAAAAGGTTAACAACATTGTCAATTTCTTCGTCAATCCGAACGTATTTAAAAAAAATATATATTAATGCTATTCCATTGGATTGGGTTAAACATCTATGCCTTTAATGTCTCCTCAACCTCCCCCAATACATTCTACATTACTCTTTGTTGTTTTCCTTCATGTACAATTATCCAACAAGGCAAGAATGGGTTTTTTTTAATTCCGATATTTTGTTCCCATAGACTTACATTGGATTTCCGGTATCGGTATCGCCGATATTTTGTGTGTATCGGCGATACCATTCCGATCCGATACTTTTGGATATCGGAAAGTATCGCTCAACTCTAATTACAACCCAAAACATCCAAATGACCCTGATCAAAAATGTACATACCCTGGTGATTTTGGCCTGATAACATGGACAGAAGTTGACTCAAATGGATTTGAATGGCTATTAAAGGTAATATCCTCACCTGTGACCTTGTGACAAATGCCAGGAGAATTGTTCAGGATGCAAACAAAAACCCACAAACAACATCAGCTGAAATACTAGACTTTCTGAAAACTAGCGGTGTGGCTGTTTCAAAATGCACAATAAGGAGGCACTTGAAGAAAAATGGGCTGCATGGTCGAGTTGCCAGTAGAAAGCCAAATGACCCTGATCAACAGTTCACATACCCCATTTCTTAATACTGTGTATTGCCCCCTCCAACATCAATGACAGCTTGAAATATTTTGTGGTTGTTGTGGATGAGATTCTTTATTTTCTCAGATGGTAAAGCTGCCCACTCTTCTTGGCAAAAAGCCTCAAGTTTCTGTAAATTCCTGGGCTGTCTAGAATGAACTGCACGCTTGAGATCTTCCCAGAGTGGCTCAATGATATTGAGGTCAGGAGACTGAGATGGCCACTCCAGAACCTTCACTTTGTTCTGCTGTAGCCAATGACTTTGCTTTGTGTTTTGGATCATGGTCATGTTGGAACGTCCAAGTACGTCCCATGCGCAGCTTCCGAGCTGATGATTGCACATTTGCCTCCATTATTTGCTGATAACAAGCTGCATTCATCTTTCCTTCAACTTTGACCAAGTTTCCTGTGTCTTTGTAGCCCACACGTCCCCAAAACATCAGCGATCCACCTCCATGCTTTACAGTAGGAATGGTGTTCCTTTCATCATAGGTCTTGTTGACCTCTCTCCAAATGTAACGTTTATAGTTGTGGCCAAAAAGTTCAATTTTGGTCTCATCACTCCAAAATACCTTGTTCCAGAAGTTATGAGGCTTGTCTCTGTGCTGTTTTGCGTACTGTAGGCTAGATACTTTGTGGCATTAGTGCAGTAATGGCTTTCTTCTGGCGACTCGACCATGCAGCCCATTTTTCTTCAAGGGCCTCCTTATTGTGCATCTTGAAACAGCCACACCGCTAGTTTTCAGAGAGTTCAGTATTTCAGCTGATGTTATTTGTGGGTTTTTCTTTGCATGCCAAACAATTTTCATGGCATTTGTTACAGGTGAGGATGTTACCTTTAGTAGCCATTTAAACCCATTTGTGTCAACTTCTGTGCATGTTATGACAAAATCACCAGGGTATGTAAACTTTTGATCTGGGTCATTTGGATGTTTTGGGCTGTCATTATGATTTAAAAAGAGAAAACAGTAGTTTGACAATAAATGGCTTCACCCAACCACTAACTATGAGTGGAGAAAAAGTTTTGGTGTTATTCATATTCTCTGAAAAAAGGACAAGGAAGCAAAAATTCTGGCGGGGTATGTAAACGTTTGAGCACAACTGTATAATAATCTTGCACCCTTGAGTGCCTTTCATGTGGTATGTTTTCTGCCTTGTCTCCAGTCCTCTGGCATCATTCAAGTCAGTGAGGTCGGAGCACTAGCTGCCCCTGATCTTATATTTCACTGGCTTAATTATGATGAGCTCACAGGACTGGTGATGCGGCAGAAACGCTCGCTCATGTGATAAAACAGGCAGGGTAGTGTTTTTACCTGCAAAAACTGCAGCTGTGAGATCCTGCTATTTTGTCTGTATACTCTTATCATAAGCTTCAGCCCCTGGCCAGGAGTTTTTGTCTGTTCTTACAATGCTCTTATATGATTGAACGCAGCCATAACACCATACAGAGCAGAGGTGCATGGTTCAATACATTCAAGGTCAGCACAAACCACATTTTATTTATGAACTGGAAGCAATTACTCATCAATCTGTCTGTAATCTACATGTGGTTTGGCAGCTTTTTTGCAAATGCATTTTGTTGGTTTTTGGATTGCATGATCTCCTGTTTTTTTTAGTTTTTTTTTCTCCACTAATGCCATTTCTGTTCGCCATCTATAACTGAAGAGGTTAATATACTGTACTGTACAAAACTTAGGCAATTGCGGAAAAGTTATAATATTTTCCCAAATAGAAGTTTTAAAAGTTTATTTTTGTTACCAAAATGTAATGTGAATGACCAAAAAAAAAAAATCTAAACCAATATTTGATGTGACCGCCATTTGTACCAGAATTGATGCTATTTTGAAGTCAATTACCTTAAAGGGGTTGTCCACTACATTAAATTAACCCCCCAATGTATCACCTCGGGGCCCCTAATGAATTTTCTAAATACCTCATGTTGCCTATACTGCCTGTGAGCGACGCTATTGCTGGCCGCTCACAGGCAGCACTTGACCCAGCGCTGACGTCATGACAAGTGAGGCGTGACTCAGCGCTGAGTCCCTGCGGTGGCTGCTGGGTTGTGGGTGGGGCTACCCCCTGCGTCACACCCAGCATCCAAGGCGCGCTTTCTCAATAAATGGTCGCGCGGTGGATGCCGGGTGTGACGCGGGGGGATAACCATGCTCACAGCCTGACAGCCATGGCAGAAGGAGGAAGAGGGACCCCTGGCTGCTGCCAGCACTTGTCGGGACTTCAGCGGAAGCAAGAGTCGGCTGCAGCCGGGGGTCACGTGCTGTCTGTGAGCAGCCAGCGATAGCGCCACTCACAGGCAGTATAGGCAACATGAGGTATTTACAAAATTCATTAGGGGTGCCGGAGGATACATTGGGGAGTTAATTTAAAGTAGCATTTAAAGGTTGAAACAGTAATTAACACAAACAGCTGTGTTGGAGGATTAAAACTGGTTGACAAGCGGTCAAACTGCTACAAAGACAAGGTTGTAAAAGACCGTTTCATGGCATAGGTCATACACCATGGCATGACTGAGCGCAGCAGCAAGATGCATCAGAAAAGTTTTCCTTGCAAAGATTTTATAGCAGTCTGGAGTTTTAGGATGCGCTGTTCAATCTCTTTTGAAGAAGAATAAAAAAAAGGGCAACATTGAAGACGATACACTTGGTTGAACAAGGTAACTTAGTTCAGCAGATGAAAGACATGTTATACTTCCCTTCAAATCTGATGTCCAGCAGTGCCATCAGTTCAGAACTGGCAGTAACTTGTGGGACCTAGCTACACCCATCTTGTTCCAAGAAGACGGGCCAGTAGTGGTCTTCGTGGAGGAACTGCAGTCAAAGCTATGCCTTTAGAATGGAAACACAGCCAAATGACTCAACTATGCATGAAAACATAGGAACTGGGGTGCAGAAAAGTGGCAACCGGTTCAAACAACTGTTTATTCGCTAATGAATGTCTGCTGGCAACAGTGAAGCATGGTGGGAGGTTCCTGCCAAGTTTATGGTTGATCTTCATCAAATAGGGTTGGGAATGTGGTCAAGATTAATGGTGCATTCAGTGTGGAAAAATACAGACTTGTCTGATGAGTCTGTTTCTCAAAATTAATTTTTCTAAATGTATGGTACCTACAGTGAAACATGGTGGCAGTGTCCTTATGTGAGACTGCATGAGTTCTTCTGGTGTCGGTGAGCTACATTTCATTGATGGTGTCATGAATTCACAAATGTACTGCTCTATATTGAAAGAGAAGATGGTGCCATCACTCCATGCACTTTTCCATCATAATACAGTCTGAAGAGACACGTTAAGCATCACTCTCCATCCAACATTCAGGCTCTAAAAGATGTCGTTCTTGTAGATCGGAAAAAGATAGATGTTTTGCAATATGTTGCCAGCTTGTTCATTTTAGGCCTAGAAGACTTGGCACTTTCCTTAAAAATCATGGTGGTCTTACAAAATACTAGGTGTAGTAATTTTGATGTTGGGTCGATTCATTTTTGCGTCAATTAATTGTAGGAAGAATGAAGATTTTGCAATGAAAGTTATATTATCAACCTTCATGTTAGGGGTTAAAAAATGTTCTATGAAGTTCAGTCTTGTGAAAATTTTGGAAATTGTTCTGGTGTTGAGTGAGCGATTAAAATCTTTTCAAAGGGTGTGTATCTGTATATGTGGGGGACTATAGGAGTAAAGGGCTGGTCCAGTAGTGGCCAACCCCTGTAATATAATATCTGCCGTGAGTTTTCCTTGTGGGTTCTGCTATCACATCCTGTAGGCTACTATTTGACCACTCTAGTATTTTGCATCCTGAGCTGTTCCAGAGACTGATTTTTTTTTTATGGCTATACTACTGGTGTACGTGACGATGTGTTCCTCTACCTCTTGGTTTTTTTTGTCCATTTTTTGATGTACTAGTAATGATATATATATAGTTGTTCTTTTTATTTGGCCATGTGTCTTGTGCTTGGGTAATTGTAGCTGTTTGATTATTTGGTGTATAATTAAGTCCTGAGGCTTTTGTATTATTTTTTAATATTGGGTATGTCCCCTTTTTTTTAGAATGGCGTTACTTTCTGGAATTTCTAATCCTTGATCACTCATTAAATACCTCAATAAGTTTTGGAGTCTAATCATTATAAAACAATTTGTAATTCTTTTCACAATGTTTAACTGGAAGTGACCATAGACCATAGTAAAGAGATGCTGCTGTTTGTACTGCTGGACCCCATAGCAGTGCACAGACTAGCACTGAAGTGCTCACAATTCTGAATATTTTCTCTTTTCCCTATCCGAAAGCAGAAGAGATGGAACCGTGGGCAGTGTTTGCATTAATTGCTAGTTGAACACATTTGTCTAGCAGATTCATCTGGAAGTTTGATATAAATGTAGCGGTCATGTCTGAGTCTATGGTAATGCCGGTAATAGTCAGGCCTTGTAATATTATATAGGAGGCTTGAAGTGCTCTGTGGTCTCGTCCAGGTATGAATTCATCTTTGAGGACTGGAGCGGTTCCATCGATCACACGTTTCTCTTTGCATACATTAAGGAGCAGTGTTACAGATGCACGCTGTGCGGAGAAACACACTCTTATTTAGCCAAGACCATTTCTGAAATTCTGTATCCAGATCTTGCACTGACTGTTCCAGGTCAGAGATGCCGAGCAATCTGAAACCTCTGGATTGCAGACATAGTTGGGGTTTCCTTTTGGAGCCAGCCTGCCAGTCCTGAAAACTCCTCTATATTCTAGTCTGAAAGATTGTTCTGTTCTTAAACTATGCATTTTTTTGGATATATTACATACATTTTTCCTAGATTAACCACTTGTAGGTGCCATGAATCGCAGTCTTGTTACTTTAAAACTGCAGGTATTTTGTATGCCGCTAGGGGGCAGTGTGGATATTTGTTGGGAGGCTTACTAAGTACTTTCTTTCTTTACATTTTGATATTTCTACACTGAACATTTACAACTTACTCTAATAGCCATGCTCTTGATTAGAGTTGAGCGATACTTTCCGATATCCTAAAGTATCGGAATCGGAATGGTATCGCCGATATCACTAAAATATCGGCGATACCCGATACCGATACCGGAAGTCCCATGTAAGTCTATGGGAACAAAATATCGCAACTAAAAAAAAACCCATTCTTTCCTTGTAAACACTAAATATACACACATAGAATACATATATATATATATATATACATATCATTGTGACATATATATATACATATATGTATAGTTTATACACTTCTACATAGTAAAATATCCTCTGATTTAATTGCCGGGTAAAGCCGGCTTCAGTGAAAAGACAGAAGCACCCGACATGAAATGACACTTGGTGTACATAGGGTTAACCATGTCTTTTCATGTCCTTTGCTATCTAATTTGCACAAACAATTAAATCAGTCTATGTGTGCAAAATTTCACACCTGTAGGGGTTAATTAAAGGTGTAAATTCGTTGTAAAAAAAACGGACTTTTTTGCTACGAATTTACACCTTTAATTAACCTCTACAGGTGTGAAATTTTGCACACATAGACTGATTTAATTGTTTGTGCAAATTAGATAGCAAAGGACATGAAAAGACATGGTTAACCCTATGTACACCAAGTGTCATTTCATGTCGGGTTCTGCATTTTCACAAAAGCCGGCAATTGAATTAGCGGCTATTATACTATGTAGAAGTGTATGAACTACAAATATAAATATATATATATATGTGTCACAAATTCAATGACATGTATATATATATATGAGGTGTAAAATTGCTGAAAAAAAATGCGTGGGCTCCCGCCCTATTTTCGCAACCAGACAGACAAAGCCAGTGAGTGGGGGCAGATAATAATAGCCCAGAGAGGGACCATTATTTTTGCCCCCCCCCGGCTACTAACATCTGCCCCCAGACACCCCAGGAAAGACAAATCTATAATTAGATTCGCCCTTTCTGGCACTTTGCCCGTCTATTCCCATTGCCCTGTAGCGGTGGCGAATGGGTTAATATGGGGTTAAAGCCACCTTGCTATTGAAAGGTGACCTTAAGCCAGGTTAATAATTGAGAGCTGTCAATTAGACAACTATCAATTATTAATCCTATTGCATGAAATAAAAATAAAACACACACACTTTAATTAAAAATCATTTTAATGAAATAAAGACACATGTTTTTGACCATCTTTTATTTTACTGCAAAAACCATTTCCTGTAATAAAAATAAAATAAAAAAGCAAAATTATTCTTACCTATCCCATGCACAGTCAGGTCCCACGGTGTAATCCTCCAGAAAGGGTTAATGTTTACTGCAGGGACCGCAGCTAATGCTGCAGCCTCACAGTAAACCCCAAATGAATGAGTTCCTCTCCTGCCTGACAGGAGAGTAAAGGCTGGGTGTCACATAACGATACACCAGCGATCCCGACAACGATATGCACTTGTCAGGATCGCTGGTGTATCGCTACATGATCGCTGCTGAGCTGCCAAACAGGCAGCTCAGGCAGCGATCTGGGACAGCGACACTGCGGGTAACATCGCTTAAGGGCCCGTCTCACATAGCGATATCGCTACCGAGATCGCTGCTGAGTCACTAGTTTTGTGACGCAGCAGCGAGCTCACCAGCGATATCGCTGTGTGTGACATTCAGCGACGATCAGCCCCCTGCCGGGTATCGCTGATCGTCGCAGAAATGTCAGGACCTTTTTTTGATCGCTGGTTTCCCTCTGACAGGCATGCATCGCTGCGTGTGACAGGCGGGAGACCAGCGATCCGCTGGTAACCAAGGTACACAGCGGGTTTCCAGGCACCGCGCAGCGCTTGGAAACCCGCTGTGTACCTTGGATACCAGCTCCCTGCATCAGGGCGCTGGTATCCAAGGTACACAGCGGGTTTCTAGGCACAGCCCGCGCCTGGAAACCCGCTGTGTACCTTGGTTACCAGCGGATCGCTGGTCTCCCGCCTGTCACACGCAGCGATGTGTGCCTGTCAGCGGGAAACCAGCGATCAAAAAAAGGTCCTGACATTTCAGCGACGATCAGCGATACCCGGCAGGGGGGCTGATCGTCGCTGAATGTCACACACAGCGATATCGCTGGTGAGCTCGCTGCTGCGTCACAAAACTAGTGACTCAGCAGCGATCTCGGTAGCGATATCGCTATGTGAGACGGGCCCTTAAGTGGAAAGCTTAATTGATTGCTTTCCACTTTCACTTCAGGTCAGCCAGGGACACCATCAGTGATGTCAGAGGGAACTGATTAACCAAAATAGGGGTTCCCTTCGAAAAAAAAAATGGCGTGGGGTCCCCCCTATTTTTGTTAACCAGCCAGATGAAGCAGACCGCTGAGGCCTGGATTTTCAGGCTGTTAAGGAGCCAAGATCCATGGACCTTGCCAGCCTGATAATACCAGGCCACAGCAGTCTGCATATCTTGGCTGATTAACAAAAATAGGGGATCCCCTCGAAAAAAATTGGCGTGGGGTCCCCCCTATTTTTGTTAACCAGCCAGATGAAGCAGACCGCTGAGGACTGGTTTTTCAGGCTGGTAAGGATCCAATATCCATGGACCTTGCCAGCCTGATAATACCAGGCCACAGCAGTCTGCTTAGCTTGGCTGGTTAACAAAAATAGGGGATCCCCTCGAAAAAAAAACGGCGTGGGGATCCCCCCTATTTTTGTTAACCAGCCAAGTAAAATGCAGACTGCTGCGGCCTGGTATTAAAAGACTGTCAAGGCCCATGGATTTTGGCCCTCAACAGCCTGATAATACCAGGCTACAGCAGCCCCACATTTGGCGCATCAAAAGATGTGCCAATTGTGGCACTTTACCCGGCTCTTCCCACTTGCCCTGTAGCGGTGGCAAGCGGGGTAATAAGGGGTTAATGTCACCGTTGATTGCACGGTGACAATAAGCCCGGTTAATAATGGAGAGGCGTCAATAAGACACCGATCCATTATTAATCCCAAAGTTATTAAATGTTTAAAAAAAAGACAAAGCAAGAAAAAAGTCTTTTAATGAAATAAAAGAGACAACACAGTTTTCATTTCTTTTATTATACTCTCATTCCTGCGACGCCATCGATCTCCTGTAAAAAAAGAAAAAAAAACAAACCAACAGTATACCACCTGTCCGACGCAGTCCATAACGACAGTCCCACGACGATCCAACTCTGCTACATCGCAATGACAGGCAGAGCCTGTCATCGCGACGCAGCACAGCTGATTACCTGCTTCCCCGGCGGTGACGTCATCGGACTGACTGCTTTACGGCCGGGATTACCCAGCAGTCACTGCAGTTATCGCGAGAAACTGCATGTGACCGCCGGGGAAAGAAGATGGCGGCCATTAAGCAGCCCGGGATGTGACCGCCGGAGATCTTCTGCCAGGTAAGTGCCGCTGACTCCTGACAGACCCGACCGACGGACACTGACAGTGACAATCCCGATTCCGGTATCCGATAAGACGAAAATATCGGAACTCGGAATTGGAATTCCGATACAGCCAATATCGGCCGATACCCGATATTTGCAGTATCGGAATGCTCAACCCTACTCTTGATAGATCAAATCCAACAAATCTCTATCTCTTGAAACAATTTTTATATATATTTTTTTTATCATATCTTTATCTGATTACCTATTTTTGAATTGTGTGCACTGTTAAACGGAATTGGTCAACAGGTTTTTGCTACTTCACCTGAGAGCAGCATGATGTAGTGGCAGAGACCCTGATTCCAATGATGCGTCACTTACTGAGCTGTTTGCTGTCATTGTGATAAAATCCTTGTTTTTTCTGCTTCACATCTATCAGTTCTCTGATTGCTGAGCTCTGTATCACCCCGCCCCCACCACTGATTGGAAGCTTTATGCCTATGCACAGTGTACAGAGAAAGCTGCCAATCAGTGGTGGGGGTGGCGTTATACAGAGATCATAAATGTGGAGGACTACCTAGCAGGAGGATTTCTAGTCCTCCAAAGATAATCTGCTGACTAAAACAGAGCTTTTCTCAAAACTACACTAAGCATCGAGTAAGTTACACATCTCTGGAATCAAGATCTCTGCCCCTACATTATGCTGTTTTCAGATAGAGTGGCAAAAACCTGTTGACAGATTCCTATTAAATTGAAGCTACATTTACCATGAAAATACAAGTAAATCACCTCAAATTTTTGTACATCTTGGAAAAAAAAACACTACATCAAAATGGTAAATTTCAGAGAGCTGATGTAACGGAAAAAATAAAAATTAGACTTAAAATTGGCAACAAGAACCAACCTTTTTTCATAGAGTTCTGAATTTTGTAAAATGCAAACAATATAAATTTGTTAGCGCAGTAACCGTATCGACATGGAGAATCATGTTGTCAGATTATTTTTACTGTGCAATAAACGCCAGAAAAACAATGGAATTGTATGGGGTTTTTTCCACTCTTCTGCTACTTATCTTTTTTTCCCTACTTTTCAACTACAATCCAAAAAATAAAAATGGTCACAGTTGTAAAGTGATTTTAAGGGAACCGGTCAACTCAAAAATGCTATATACTTGCAGATTGACCCTATTAACCGCCATCTCTGCAGTATATCTGTACACAGTTGAGTCGCACAGCACCAGGGCTATGGGATACTCGGCACCGAGCCCGTTGAAGTCTATGGGAAAGGTCACAAGTAGCACAGCTCGGTCCGTGCCCTGGGCGCTCACTGTAATGTGGGATATTTACAGGTGACTTGGATAATGATATGGGGATTCGTGACGCCACTTGTGGTGCCTGGTCAGGATGACCAGCGCTGCTATGCAGATCCACTGGAGGGTTGATATTGGGCAGCTAGGTGTTAAGCCTTCCACAAGTAAGGCTGAGTGATCCTCCAGGGCAGATAGATATACAAAGGTGCAGGATCAACGGGGACCCGGCAGTCAGAGATAATAAGGGAGACACACACATAAGTCACTTTGGTACCTTTACTGTAGGTGTTGCAGATACTCCCCGGAGCACTGTAGGGTGAAGGATGCACATCGAGATTCCTCCACTGGTAGGTGTGTGGCCTCCTGTCTTCTGCCTTTGTGTGATAAAGTCCTGACCTGCCTGAAGCTAGGTCTAACTTGGTCTCCGTTTTGCACCTGGCTGATCTTGTGATTGGACCTTCTCCTGAAGCACACAGTCTCTATTTGCAGTGCCCTGCTAGACTCCGTTCTTCTGATCCAGCTACGTATCAGCTCTGTGGTACTCCTGGGACTTGTAGTCCTCCAGGAACTCCGGTGTTCTCCCAATGGGTCGTGGAGATCCCTATAGGCTCGGACCCCGGTGTCCGGTGAATACTTGCTGAGATGAGCTATTAAGGCTCCACTGTCTCATAAACTTTTCCACTTGCCTTCGGCCTACCTAGATCTCATACGATCACACACGCTGGCAGTTGGTGGGCTGCCTCTTCGCCGCTCTTTAAGCGTCGGCACGCTTTCTGCTGAGCTATGCTTCTGAATTCAGCTCTGACTAGGCTGGAGTGAAGTCTCTGTGTCACTCTTACTAGACTCCACTTGCAGACTGAGCTCTCTGAGCAGACTCCCTAGCAATGGCTGCTCTGCTCTCTCTCTGAGCTCTCTCTTTGAGCTCTCTCAGCAGACTCTCAGCAGACTCTGACCTTCTCTCAGAGATGACTGAGCAGAAACTGAAACTAAACTTCGTTTTATATGCCTAACACAGCTCCCTCTGGTGGTCTCTTAGGGTGAGCTGTACGTGTGTGTATGTGTAATGACCTCTAGTGGGATCTTCCTTCAGTGCACCCTTCTGGAAGATGTGGATTCAGTCACAGCTGGGCTCCACATACCCCCCTAGTAGAACTCAGCACTCCGGGCTGAAATACAAAAACAGATAACAATAAACAATTTATAAATAACTCTTCCTTTACAGGAGGTAAGGCACTCTTAAACGGTTGCTTAACGGTAAATAAACAACTATATACATTGACACAATGATGGGTTGAGGAATTTGAGCAACCCTAAAAGTCCCAGTCTCTTTTGGAAAAAGGATGCTCAAAAGGGGTAGAGAAAACAAGCAAAATAATGTCCATTCACTTGTTTCAATATAAAAAAAAAAAAGGAATAATAGGTTAATAAATAGCAGTATTACAAAGGCAATTATAACAATATATACAGTTATACACAGTGGTTCTTGATAATTATTTACATGGGTTAGGTCCTACTCTCTGTACCTAACAGGTAATTGCCCTCTCATTATGCGTACTGACCTACGTGGTGTAGTGGTAGGTGAGGTGTCAGTTACCCTGTTATCCCTGCGTGCAGGTAAGTTGTAGTACTGCCTTAGCCTCTCTAGGGATCTGGCAAGTATACTGGGAGTTGGATGAACTGGCTCAACTTCTGCAGGGGATCCTTCTTCTTGAGGTTCAACTTCTTGGGATTCCGCTTCTTGGGGTTCCCCTTGTTGGGGTTCTGCTGGGGCAGGTTCCTCTGGTACTGACTCTATTGCAACAACTGGTGCAACTGGATGTAGAGGTTCTTCTTGTGGTTGATCGAATTGAAGCACGGGAATGATTACAGCATCTCCAATTCTGGGCCAATCCGCGGGGAAATCTCCTAAGTCTGTATGGATGACTGGTTCCTCACGCTTTTCCTGATTGAGAACAGGTTCTTCTCTCTGAAGCTTTAATGGATTTGGACACAACTTTAGGTGATCTCGGGATACAGTTGCCGTCGTTCTTCCTCCATCCTTGCTAATTATGCACGTTTTCTTGTTATCAAACCTTGAATTCTGCATGATGTAGGGCTCTCTTTCCCATTGATCGTCGAGTTTGTGTAACCTCCTCTTTCTTTTTAGTACGACTTCACCTGGTGCGAAAGGTTCAGCTGGCGCACTTTTGTTGTAGCGATCTTCTTGTTTATCCCTGACCCGATTTAGACTTTCTTCAACGCAGGCTTGTACTTTTCTGTACTGTTCCTGTCTGTTTGTGTCCCAGTCCTCAGTAGTCACATCTGCTTCTGGTTCTACAACACCAAGCTCCAGATCCATGGGCAGTTTTCCTGGTCTTGCCCGCATGAGGTAGGCTGGGGTGCAGTTGGTGGAACTCACAGGTATGTGATTGTACAGATCTACCAGGTCAGGTAGTAAGTATGGCCACCGATTTCTCTCTTCAAGTGGTACTGTCTTCAACAGGTCAATGACGATGTGATTCATCTTCTCACAGAGACCATTGGTTTGGGGATGGTATGGTGTGGTTCTGATCTTCTTACACCCGTACAAGTGACAGAACTCTTTGAACAATTCGGCCTCGAAGGCTGGGCCTTGGTCAGTTAGCACCTGCTCAGGATATCCGTGTGGTCTGCATAAATACACTTGGAACGTCTTTGCTGCTGTTTCTGCCGTCAGATCTTTGACAGGAGCAACCACCAGGAGCCTGGAGTAATGATCCACCATAGTCAGGGCATAGGAGTATCCTGACCGGCTGGGTGACAACTTGACATGGTCCAGGGCCACGATCTCCAAGGGGCGAGTCGTCTTGATGGGTTGCAGGGGTGCCTTCTGACTGCTGTAGTCCTTTCTTCTGAGGCCACAGGGTCCACATTTCTGGCACCACCTCTCGATGGAGCTGCGCATTCCCACCCAGTAGAAACGACACTTCAACAGAGTCTCCAGCTTCTTCCAGCCAAAGTGTCCCGCTTGATCGTGGTAGGCTTCTAACACCATCTGGATGTCTGCTCTGGGGACTACTATCTGCCATACCATCTCATGGGTCCTTGGGTTGACGTACCTCCGACACAGCTTCTCACGGTAGATGAACAACCGGCTTCTCTCATTCCACAGCTGCCTTGCTTGTAGAGGCGCATCCTTCTCCAAGGAGGAACCTTCTTGAGTTATCAGCTCCTTGATTCGGCTGACAATTGGATCGCTGTACTGAGTCTCCTTCCAGCAGTGGTGAGGTAAAGGATTTAACGTCTTACCACGCGATCTCCTGCTGGCTTGTTGCTCATGGATCATCCCATTCCTGTGAAAGGCAGGTAGCTCGATCTTTTCCAGATCATCCACCTCTTCTTCTGTGTCCGATTCATGAGGCATCCTGGATAGGGCATCAGCATTGGCATTCTTGCGGCCTGCTCGGTACTTGATTGTGAATTGGTAATTGGACAGTCGAGCCATCCATCGTTGTTCCATGGCTCCCAGCTTAGCTGTTTCAAGATGCGTCAAGGGGTTGTTATCGGTGTAGGCAGTGAACTTGCTGGAGGCTAGGTAGTGCTTAAACCTCTCTGTGATGGCCCAGACCAATGCCAGGAACTCCAACTTGAAGCTGCTGTAGTTCTCTGGGTTCCTCTCGGTCGGGCGGAGCTTCCTGCTAGCATAGGCGATGACTTTCTCCAGGCCATTTTGCTTCTGACTGAGGACTGCTCCCAATCCTTCATTGCTGGCATCAATATACAGCAGGAACGGCTGGCTGTAGTCAGGATAGGCTAGGATCTCATCACCTGTCAGGATCTCCTTCATTTCCTTGAATGCTTCTGCCTGTTCTTTACCCCAATGGAATGGAGAATTTCTGCTTTTGAGGGACTGTCCCACCAGGAGGTCTTGCAGAGGCACTGCTTTCTTAGTGTAGTCCTTCACAAACCTCCGGTAGTACCCTGTCAGTCCCAGGAACTGTCGCACCTCCTTGAGATTTTTCGGCTCCGGCCATTTCTGGATGGCGGTGATCTTCTCAGGGTCTGGCGCTACTCCTTCTGAGCTGACAATATGTCCCAGGTACTGTACCTTCTGTTTGAGCAGATGGCACTTTGAAGGCTTCAGTTTCATCCCATACTTGGACAGTGACTCGAATACCTCCGCCAGGTGCTTCAAGTGATCTTCATACGTTTTGGAGTATACGATGACGTCGTCCAGGTACAGCAACACCATTTCAAAGTTGAGATGTCCCAGGCAGCTCTCCATCACTCTCTGGAACGTTCCAGGGGCACTGCTGAGTCCAAACGGCATTCTGTCAAACTCACAGAGTCCCATCGGGGTGGTGAAAGCCGTCTTCTCCAGATCCTCCTCAGCCACAGCTACTTGCAGTACCCACTAGTGAGGTCAAGGGTGGAAAAGTAGTTAGCAGTTTTTAATGCAGCTAAGGATTCCTCAATGCGTGGTAAAGGGTATGCATCTTTATGTGTAATGCGATTTACTTGTCTGTAATCTACACACATTCTCATGCTTCCATCCTTTTTCCTGACTAAGACTAGAGGTGCTGCCCAGGGACTACAACTATCCCTTATCACCCCTGCTTCCTTCATATCACGCAACATTTCCTTGGCTTTCTGGTAGTGTGCTGGAGGTATAGGCCTGTACCATTCTTTAATGGGAGGATGGTTGCCTGTGGGGATGTGATGTTGAACCCCTTTAATTTTCCCAAAGTCGAGTGGGTGTTTGCTGAATACCTGAGCATACTCCTGAACTACTCGATATACTCCTTGTTTCTGGTGGGCTGGGTGGTGTCTGTCCCGACATGGAGCTGCTGACACCAATCCTCCACCTGGGTGGTCGGACCGTTATCCTCCACTGGTTGTGGGGAGGTTAAGGGCTCCGTTGGGTGAATGGAGTTATTATCCACAGCATGTAACTTAGCAACAGTGGCATAACGTGGTAATTTGACTTCATCCTCTCCCCAGTTGAGAAGACGCACTGGCACCCTCCCATTATGTACCTCCACTACCCCTCTGGCAGTCAAGAGTGTAGGTCTGTGTTCTGAACAATGGGGCTCTACTACTGCTTGGTAGTTCTGTCCTCTCAGACCTATTGCTGCTCTACACCAAATAAGCATTTCACTCATTGGGGGTATCACAATGGGGTTCGGGTCTGTCACCCGTACATTACCAATCTCACCACCGGTCAGTTTCACTTGCTGCTGGCACATCAGGGTTCGGATCTCCTTCCGGATCTCTCCCTTTTGCTTTGGTCTGGCAATTTCAGCGAGCTGTTGGAGTAAAAACACAACCTCCTCCAAACAGTTACTAATAATGTTAGTGCCTAAAACCACATTCAACCCATTTTCCTCATTAACAGTCTTCACTACAAGAAGTCCCTGATTCTTTAGCTCCACTCTCCCCACTTTTACGTCTACATTTTTAGCCCCCAGTAAGTCAAGAGGGAGGCCATTAGAGGCGTATACGGCAAAGTCAGGGTTTGGGGTTGGAGACCGTCACTGGACCAGTATTTATTGTAAAGAACATCAGTATGACGGTTACCTGAGATCCAGTGTCCAGCAGGGCAGGGATTGCGATCCCGTCCAGTATGATGGACAGGTAAGGTCTTCCTCCCACAAACCTGCGGTTCCAGTCTGAGGGGCCTGAGGAGTCTATTCCTGGGTGTTGGCCCTCGGACCCAGGATTTGCTAGTTTAAAGGACACCGACGTGCTGGGTGACCTTCTCTGTGGCAGCGGTAGCAGATGATCTCTCGGCGGGGATGATGCTGGTCGCGGGTCCTTCCTGGGGGTGGCGTTGTCCTCCTCCTGTGGGGCGACATCCTCCCTCTCCTCCGGCGCATCCAAGGGACATCCTCTGGGCAGTCAGCTAGCAGGATCTTTCCTTCTTCCTCCGTCGACAGTTGCAGGGCACTCATTACAGTGGCCAGGTTTTTGGTCAACTGGCGCACTTCTGAGCGCAGACAGTCCAGCTCAGTAAGGGGCGCCACCTGCGTTTTGGCTTCCGCAACCAATGGGGAAAAGGGGGATGCTGCTGGCTGTAGGGTGGCTTCACTCGGGTGACACTGGGTTGCTATCCCGGGTGTTTCCAGGGGTCGCAGTCCTTTTATAGCCATGTCCTTAAGAGCATCAAATGTAGCATCAGGATGATCCAAGGACCACCAGTGCACAGTCCGGCTTTCAGCTTGGGACTTTAATCCCCGTACAAATTGTTCTTTTAACATTTTATTTTCGTTGGAGACACTCATGGGGTTAACTTGTTTGAGTGCTCGCAGGGCCCCTTGTAGTCGGCAGGCATAGTCCCTAATGCTGTCATCTGGTTTCTGGGAGCATTGGTAAAAACTCATCCGGAGATCTGTTTCAGTGCGGTCCTCAAAGATAGTCTGTAGCTTTAAGAAAATTGCAAGCACTGACTCCTGATCTGCAGCTGTCCAAGTTTCTACTTCTCTCTCTGCAGCTCCAGTTAACTGTCCCACTACCACCGCAGCTTTCTGCTTTTCTGTCATAGGGTACATGTCTATTATGCTGCATATTTTCCGTTTGAACCCTGACAGGGTGTCTTGCTTGCCGCTGTACTGAGGGAGCCACTTCGCTCCTGGCATGTATGGCAGCGTTAGCGGTACTATTGGGACCACAGGACCAGGTGAGGGGCCAGCATTTACAGCCTGTGCGGCACCGCCAAGGGGTAAGTGATTAGGGCTATCGGCCTGGGCCACATCGTCGACCTGGGCCGCGTTGTCGGCTGGCTGCGACATGTCTGAGCCCCCCTAGTTAATCGTAGCCTACCTTCTCTGAAGGCTGCAGCTCCGCAGGGCGCAGGGGTGTAGGAGGACCTGTGTCGCTGGCGCTCTGACGTCAGAGCTTTCACTGTAGCTCTTCACAGGACCTGCCGCCGCGTCAGCGCTGGGGGCGTGTCCAGGACTCAGCGCGCTTTTGCAGGTACGCCCACTAGTTTTCGCGCTGTGGCGCTGTAAATGGCGGGCAAATGGCGGGAAATCTTCACCACACACAAAACACAGTCTTTAGGCACACAGTACCCGGTGGCAAGGGGCACAAATTACTCCGTTGCTGCAGGGCACGAAATCCTGTTCGTGACGCCAGATAAAGATGAGTCGCACAACACCAGGGCTATGGGATACTCGGCACCGAGCCCGTTGAAGTCTATGGGAAAGGTCACAAGTAGCACAGCTCGGTCCGTGCCCTGGGCGCTCACTGTAATGTGGGATATTTACAGGTGACTTGGATAATGATATGGGGATTCGTGACGCCACTTGTGGTGCCTGGTCAGGATGACCAGCGCTGCTATGCAGATCCACTGGAGGGTTGATATTGGGCAGCTAGGTGTTAAGCCTTCCACAAGTAAGGCTGAGTGATCCTCCAGGGCAGATAGATATACAAAGGTTCAGGATCGACGGGGACCCGGCAGTCAGAGATAATAAGGGAGACACACACATAAGTCACTTTGGGTACCTTTACTGTAGGTGTTGCAGATACTCCCCGGAGCACTGTAGGGTGAAGGATGCACATCGAGATTCCTCCACTGGTAGGTGTGTGGCCTCCTGTCTTCTGCCTTTGTGTGATAAAGTCCTGACCTGCCTGAAGCTAGGTCTAACTTGGTCTCCGTTTTGCACCTGGCTGATCTTGTGATTGGACCTTCTCCTGAAGCACACAGTCTCTATTTGCAGTGCCCTGCTAGACTCCGTTCTTCTGATCCAGCTACGTATCAGCTCTGTGGTACTCCTGGGACTTGTAGTCCTCCAGGAACTCCGGTGTTCTCCCAATGGGTCGTGGAGATCCCTATAGGCTCGGACCCCGGTGTCCGGTGAATACTTGCTGAGATGAGCTATTAAGGCTCCACTGTCTCATAAACTTTTCCACTTGCCTTCGGTCTACCTAGATCTCACACGATCACACACGCTGGCAGTTGGTGGGCTGCCTCTTCGCCGCTCTTTAAGCGTCGGCACGCTTTCTGCTGAGCTATGCTTCTGAATTCAGCTCTGACTAGGCTGGAGTGATGTCTCTGTGTCACTCTTACTAGACTCCACTTGCAGACTGAGCTCTCTGAGCAGACTCCCTAGCAATGGCTGCTCTGCTCTCTCTCTGAGCTCTCTCTTTGAGCTCTCTAGCAGACTCTCAGCAGACTCTGACCTTCTCTCAGAGATACTGAGCAGAAACTGAAACTAAACTTCATTTTATATGCCTAACACAGCTCCCTCTGGTGGTCTCTTAGGGTGAGCTGTACGTGTGTGTATGTGTAATGACCTTTAGTGGGATCTTCCTTCAGTGCACCCTTCTGGAAGATGTGGATTCAGTCACAGCTGGGCTCCACACAGTGAGCTGTCAATCAAAGTGCCAGTGTGCGCTTACAGCAGCCGCTTACAACATAGTGAGCTCTGCGGTGAGCGGTGACTGTAGCCGCTCCATGCACACCATGGCTCCTGGGAGGAAATACGTTAATTTCCTCCCAGTAACTGCACTTTCAGCAAGGTGCACAAGCAACATTGTAATGCTATTTAGCTGCAGATTAACTCAATATCTGCAGTGTCCTTGCCCTTGATGCGGGCTCCGGCGCTGAGCCCGCAGCTTTCCCTCTAAGGCCAGGATCACACATGCGAGGAAAACGTTCGACACTCGCATGTGAAATCCCAGCTCTGGCGCCGGCACTCGGGAGTGGAGCGAGCGGCTGCATATAAATACATGCAGCCGCACACTCCACTCCCGAGTGTTGGCGCCAGAGCTGGGATTTCACATGCGAGCGTCGGACGTTTTCCTCGCATGTGTGATGCCGGCCTAACAGCTGCGGATGCATCCAAGATGCACCTGCGGCTGTCAACAAGTTAAAAGCCGCTATCAATCACTGAAAGCGGCATTTAGCATGCACGGCCGTAAATGTGTCACAAGTCCCGCCCATCAGCGCCAGTCACATGATCATGAGGTGCCAATGGCTTGTCATGACAGTTGAGGGTCTGCAGAAGACCCCCATGCCTATCTTTGTGAATCTCCTGTGAACGCTATGTATAGCACTATCCATAAGGGGACTATTAAAGTAAAAAGTGAAAAAAGAAATGTCAGAAATATAAAAAATAAACAAGTTCAAATTCTCCCTTTTTTGCCCCTTTTAAAATAAAACAAACAAAATACACATATTTGGTATCGCTGAGTTCAGAAATGTCAGATCAAAATATAATGTAAATTAATCCAATTGGTAAACTGCTTAACGAGAAAAAAATTCAAAATCCCAGAATTACGTCTTTTTGGTCGCCTCAACATTGCAATAACGGGCGATCAAATTATCGTATTTACCGCAAAATGGTATCAATAAAAACATCAGCTCGGGGCGCAAAAAATAAACCCTCGCTCAGCCGCAGATCATGAACATGAAAACGTTACGGGTCTTGGAATATGGTGACAAACGCAAAAACATTTTTGTCATGCATATTTCAGAATTCTTTTCACAGCATAAATAAAAATAAACTATACATGTTTGGTATCTGTGTACTCCTACTGTCATGGGGAATCATATTACCAGATCAGTTTTACCATATAGTGAACATGGTAAATAAGAACCCAAAAAACAATTGTGGAACTGCACTTCTTTTGCAATTTCACCGCACAATCAATGGTGTCATTCAACAGTACAACTCGTCCTGCAAAACCCAAGCCTCATACGGCTATATTGACTGAAATATAAAAAAGTTAAGGCTCTTGGAAGAAGGGGAGGAAAAAACGGAAGATCGCCTTGGGTTGAGGGGTTGTCCACCTTTGGGGCTAGTCTGATTTTTTTGTTACTTAAATGCATGTAGTTGTGGCTTAAAATATTTTTTGCAGTTGGGTTTCATTAAAAGTTTTGCCCCATTTGCCTTCTGTAGCCTCTGTGTTGCACTGTCATTTGTTGCCTGCAGAATAAATAATTAAAAATCTGCTAATCAGCCCCCTAAGATGGTCTGATAGCAAGTGTGTAACTTATCTATCTTTTTCTGAGCCCCTCTCAACTGATATAAGGCCACAAACCACATTAAACTTGTGTAAGGAAAGAAAGCGCCTGTAAAATCCAAAGGATGCAAAATCTTTAAAGGGAACCTGTCACCAAAAATAACACTGTTAACCTGCAGATATGGGGTTAATCTGCAGGTTAACAGCGTTATTATGCTGTGCAGCGCCTGCACACAGCAAGAAGAAAATGATCTTTATTCTCCCCGCAGCATTCAGTATTCTGTCATCGGGGCGGCGCCGATTCTGTCACCGCTCTGATTCAGCTGATTGGACAAACCAGGAGGGAAAGGGCTTCTACATAGGTGAGTATAATGTGCTGTATGCATCCATCCATCCATCCACACACACATCACTATAGACTGAGGTTCTGCAGCTGCTGAAATGTATTTTGAGGTACATACTGTATGTAGATTTATACACATACATCTCTACAGACTCTTCACCTTGTCAGGAGTAATATGGGGACATGTGATGCTCTATTGCCACTGTGGATGTGATGTGGGGGCATGTGATGCTCTATCACCACTGTGGATGTGATGTGGAGATATGTGAAGCCCTGTCATCACTGTGGATGTGATGTGTGATATGTGAAGCTCTGTCACCACTGTGGATGTGATGTGTGATATGTGAAGCTCTATCACCACTGTGGATGTGATGTGTGATATGTGAAGCTCTGTCATCACTGTGGATGTGATGTGGAGATATGTGAAGCTCTATCACCACTGTGGATGTGATGTGGAGATATGTGAAGCTCTATCACCACTGTGGATGTGATGTGGAGATATGTGAAGCTCTGTCACCACTGTGGATGTGATGTGGAGATATGTGAAGCTCTATCACCACTGTGGATGTGATGTGTGATATGTGAAGCTCTATCACCACTGTGGATGTGATGTGGAGATATGTGAAGCTCTATCACCACTGTGGATGTGATGTGGAGATATGTGAAGCTCTATCACCACTGTGGATGTGATGTGGAGATATGTGAAGCTCTATCACCACTGTGGATGTGATGTGGAGATATGTGAAGCTCTATCACCACTGTGGATGTGATGTGAAGATATGTGAAGCTCTGTCATCACTGTGGATGTGATGTGGAGATATGTTAAGCTCTATCACCACTGTGGATGTGATGTGTGATATGTGAAGCTCTATCACCACTGTGGATGTGATGTGGAGATATGTGAAGCTCTATCACCACTGTGGATGTGATGTGGAGATATGTGAAGCTCTATCACCACTGTGGATGTGATGTGGAGATATGTGAAGCTCTATCACCACTGTGGATGTGATGTGGAGATATGTGAAGCTCTATCACCACTGTGGATGTGATGTGGAGATATGTGAAGCTCTATCACCACTGTGGATGTGATGTGAAGATATGTGAAGCTCTGTCATCACTGTGGATGTGATGTGGAGATATGTGAAGCTCTATCACCACTGTGGATGTGATGTGAAGATATGTGAAGCTCTGTCATCACTGTGGATGTGATGTGGAGATATGTGAAGCTCTATCACCACTGTGGATGTGATGTGTGATATGTGAAGCTCTGTCACCACTGTGGATATGATGCGGAGACATGTGAAGCTCTGTCATCACTGTGGATGCGATGTGGAGACATGTGAAGCTCTGTCACCACTGTGGATGTGATGTGGAGACATGTGAAGCTCTGTCATCACTGTGGATGTGATGTGTGATATGTGAAGCTCTATCACCGCTGTGAATGTGATGTGGAGTATGTGAAGCTCTATCACCACTGTGGATGTGATGTGAGATATGTGAAGCTCTGTCACCACTGTGGATGTGATGTGGAGAATGTGAAGCTCTATCATCCACTGTGGATGGATGTGAGATATGTGAAGCTCTGTCACACTGTGGATGTGATGTGGAGATATGTGAAGCTCTGTCACCACTGTGGATGTGATGTGTGATATGTGAAGCTCTGTCACACTGTGGATGTGATGTGGATATGTGAAGCTTGGTGATATGTGAAGCTCTATCACCACTGTGGATGTGATGTGTGATATGTGAAGCTCTGTCACCACTGTGGATGTGATGTGGAGATATGTGAAGCTCTATCACCACTGTGGATGGATTGTGTGATATGTGAAGCTCTGTCACCACTGTGGATGTGATGTGGAGATATGTGAAGCTCTGTCACCACTGTGGATGTGATGTGTGATATGTGAAGCTCTTCACCACTGTGGATGTGATGTGGAGATATGTGAAGCTCTGTCATCACTGTGGATGTGATGTGAGAATGTGAAGCTCTATCACCACTGTGGATGTGATGTGTGATATGTGAAGCTCTTCATCCACTGTGGATGTGATGTGAGATATGTGAAGCTCTGTCACCACTGTGGATGTGATGTGAGATATGTGAAGCTCTTCACCACTGTGGATGTGATGTGAGATATGTGAAGCTCTGTCACCACTGTGGATGTGATGTGAGATATGTGAAGCTCTTCACCACTGTGGATGTGATGTGAGATATGTGAAGCTCTGTCACCACTGTGGATGTGATGTGGAGATATGTGAAGCTCTGTCACCACTGTGGATGTGATGTGTGATATGTGAAGCTCTGTCACCACTGTGGATGTGATGTGGATATGTGAAGCTCTGTCACCACTGTGGATGTGATGTGGATATGTGAAGCTCTGTCACACGTGGATGATGATGGAACTATGTGAAGCTCTGTCACACTGTGGATGTGATGTGGAGATATGTGAAGCTCTATCACCACTGTGGATGTGATGTGAGATATGTGAAGCTCTTCACCACTGTGGAGTGATGTGAGATATGTGAAGCTCTGTCACCACTGTGGAGTGTGGATTTGAGTGAATATATGTGAAGCTCTTCACCACTGTGGATGTGATGTGGAGATATGTGAAGCTCTGTCACCACTGTGGATGTGATGTGAGATATGTGAAGCTCTATACCACTGTGGATGTGATGTGAGATATGTGAAGCTCTGTCACCACTGTGGATGTGATGTGGAGATATGTGAAGCTCTAGTCACCACTGTGGATGTGATGTGGATATGTGAAGCTCTGTCACCACTGTGGATGTGATGTGGAGATATGTGAAGCTCTGTCACCACTGTGGATGTGATGTGGAGATATGTGAAGCTCTATCACCACGGTGTGATGGATATGTAGACTGTCACCTGTGGATTGATGGGATATGTGAAGCTCTATCACCACTGTGGATGTGATGTGGAGATATGTGAAGCTCTGTCACCACTGTGGATGTGATGTTGAGATATGTGAAGCTCTGTCACCACTGTGGATGTGATGTGGATAGTGAAGCTCTGTCATCACTGTGGATTGATGTGTGATATGTGAAGCTCTGTCACCACTGTGTGAGTGATGTGAGTGATAATGTGTAAGCTCTGTACACCACTGATGGATGTGATGGAGTAGGAGATACATGTGAAGCTCTGTCATCACTGTGGATGCTAATGTGGAGATAGGTGAAGCTCTATCACCACTGTGAATGTGATGTGTGATATGTGAAGCTCTATCACCACTGTGGAGTGATGTAGATATGTGAAGCTCTGTCACCACTGTGGATGTGATGTGTGATATGTGAAGCTCTGTCACCACTGTGGATTGATGTGGAGATCATGTGAAGCTCTGTCACCACTGTGGATGTGATGTGGAGAATGTGAAGCTCTGTCACCACTGTGGATGTGATGTGGAGACATGTGAAGCTCTGTCCACACTGTGGATGTGATGTGGAGATATGTGAAGCTCTATCACCACTGTGGATGTGATGTGTGATATGTGAAGCTCTGTCATCACTGTGGATGTGATGTGTGATATGTGAAGCTCTATCACCACTGTGGATGTGATGTGTGATATGTGAAGCTCTGTCACACTGTGGATGTGATGTGTGATATGTGAAGCTCATCACCGCTGTGGATGTGATGTGGAGATATGTGAAGCTCTGTCACCACTGTGGATGTGATGTGGAGATATGTGAAGCTCTATCACCACTGTGGATGTGATGTGGAGATATGTGAAGCTCTGTCACCACTGTGGATGTGATGTTGAGATATGTGAAGCTCTGTCACCACTGTGGATGTGATGTTGAGATATGTGAAGCTCTGTCACCACTGTGGATGTGATGTTGAGATATGTGAAGCTCTGTCACCACTGTGGATGTGATGTTGAGATATGTGAAGCTCTGTCACCACTGTGGATGTGATGTGGAGATATGTGAAGCTCTGTCACCCCTGTGGATGTGATGTTGAGATATGTGAAGCTCTGTCACCACTGTGGATGAGATGTGGAGATATGTGAAGCTCTGTCACCCCTGTGGATGTGATGTTGAGATATGTGAAGCTCTGTCACCACTGTGGATGTGATGTTGAGATATGTGAAGCTCTGTCATCACTGTGGATGTGATGTTGAGATATGTGAAGCTCTGTAACCACTGTGAATGTAGTGTGGAGTGCAGTAATTGTGCTGCTTTCCACAGACACAGGACAGAATAACGGCGTAAAAAAATAAATAAAACCAATTCTTTACCTGCTGTTGATTTGTTCACTCAAAGATAGCAATAAGGCTCGGCTCACATTTATACTGCGCTGAGCGCTTACACTGGGGTTTCCATGTTAATTTCTGATATACATGATTCAGACTAAACCCACAGCGGAAGATTCCCTATAATTAGGGAGATGGAGACACTTTGGACGTTGTGTAGCCTATGATCCGGCGGTGTCCATCTTTTTAGGCGTGCATAAATGTATTGTCGGGCACAGTTTTGTGCGCATCAGAAAAGGACACCGCTAAATAGAGGCCAGACAGAGTCCAAAGTAACTCTGCTGCCCCATTATAGTGAATGGATCCCTCAGAGGTGTCATCTGAATCACGTCATTCAGAGATTTAGATGGAAACCCCAATGTAAGTGCTCAGCATAGAGCGCAGGATAAACGTGATCCAAAATGTTATGTCTAATGTTCCTGATAAAAGCTTCAACTCAATCCACAAAAAAGGCAATTCCCCACTCAGGTCTGACATCTGGTAACAGAAATATAGGGGGCTTCCACGTTACTGGTAGTACAAAGGCTATGGAAAAGCGAAATGGCTCCTTGCCCGCCAAAAGAAATTCTGTAAATTCTGAACTCCCAAATCCAAATGCCCCCTCTCTTCTGAGCCCTACAGTGTACCTAAACTACATTTAGTGTCCACATGTTTGGCATGAGAGCGCACTTAGTTTACAGGGTGCATGTCTCCATAAGCACAAACTGGGGATAATGCACATGCACTACAACGACAGTTTTTGTGTAAATCAAGCTTTACTGAATAGCTGAGTAAGAATCATAAAGACAATCATGACTCTGAATAAGTATGTGATCCAAAAAGCTTACAAGAAACAATATAACAATAAACAGACATGTCGTTTCTAATTATTAAATACTCAAATGTTATCTCTGTTAATGCATTTCGTTCGTAGATCTCATGAAGGCAATAACACTTATAAAAAACTCGTGGTATTATATGATCCAAGGGTTTAGGGTCAATGATGGGAGTAAAGGGTATGCCACACTAAACAATATCGCTAACGGGATCGCTAAAAAACGTCACTATTTAGCGATCCCGTTAGCGATGTTGTTCAGTGCGGCATCTGCCAGCGACGAGCTTCCTGCTGTGATCTCGCTCGTCGCTGGAATCGTTCCGGACCCTATTTTCTCGTCGGCGCTCCCGCTGGGTAAGTATATATCGCTAGTGTGGCACCTTTTCTTAGCGATTTAGCGGTACTTTTGTACCGCTAAAGTCGTTAAGAAGATCGCTAACGGCGATAGCGTCGTTAACTATATCGCTAAATGTGGCCGCACTTAGCGATATAGAAACAATCCCGCTAGCGATCGCATTAGTATGCGTCGTTATCGTGATCGCTAGCGGGATTGTTTAGTGTGGCAGTACCTTAAGATAGAGAAAAATACAACAAGGGGAAGAGCTTAAGTGATGGAAGTGAGAGGAAAAGTAAGGAGAAAGATGGAAGGGGAGATAGGGAGATAGAAAAGAGGTAGAGTAGAGATGGGAAAGAGATAGAGATATCAATGTCCAAGACCCCCCCGGGGGCACCCCAGTCCCCCCCTCTGAAACAGAGAGGAAAACATATGAAAAATGGATGACTGAGCTGGGTTGTAAATTTGACGACAAGTCTTTCCGGGAGCCCACTATTCGTTTCAAAATTATCCAGGGCTACTTCAAAGGTTATTTAAGGTCCGGAGATCCAGGCCTCCAACTCTGGAGACTCCCTAAAAGCCAGCCACGGAATCCAAGTATTATATATTTTATCAGAGTCTCCTGTGGATTGTTGTATCAGCTGTTCCATACGATATATATCATTAAGTTCTGCTACAAACTCTGCCCTGGTAGGGGATTTTACCTGTTTCCAGTATCTAGGTATTAAATTCCTTGAAGCTGTGAGGAAATGTCTGAGTAGGTTCTTCTTGAATCTAGAGATTGACATGTCACATAATGACAAGAGAGCTAATTCCATGGTGGGTCTAATTTTGCGCAGAGATAGTCTGTTATATAGATCAAAAATAGATAGCCAAAAATTCTTTATGGGTGGACAGCCCCACCATGTGTGTATATATGATCCTTTATCTTTCAGATATCTCCAGCATGTATCTGGAATCACCGGAAACATAGTGTGTATCATGGACGAGCACCTGTACCACCTTGAGAGAACCTTGTAGCTCCTCTCCTGCGACACCGCATTCAGAGACGCCCTAAACGTGAATAAAAGGATTTTGTCTCTTTCCACTTGGTCTAGAGATCTCCCCAGATCACACTCCCACTTAGCGAAGAATATTGGGAAGCCTCGTGTCGGTAGTTGAGTTGTTTGAAACAAATTATACAGCAATGAGACCGTGTGGACAGGAGGATCCCCTGACACAAAGCTTCTCAAAGGGAGTTAATGGTCTAAAGAGATCTACTTGTTTGGAAGCTGTACTGATGAAACTCTTTAATTGTTCATGGAAAAACCAGGCCCTGCGGGTGGGTCCTCAGCCTGATATATTTCAGCTAGTGATTTTATATTAGACTGATTTATGTAATTGTATATGATAGGTCACATGCTTCTGCATTTATTTAAGAATAACTCCCGTTGAAAGCCTGCTGGAAAGTCAGGGTTATCATAAACTGGAGTTAATGGTCCAGGTGCTGTAGAGACCTGAAGACCCCCCCCTTCGCCTAATGAATGAGACCATGTTTCTGGTTAAGAATAATAGGTTCCCAAGACCCCCATTCCCCCTTTGGCCGACCATAAGATTATTTGCGGATCATGACCGACGAGATCACTTTCTAGTTTTACCCATTTCTTGTAGTTTCTGTTATAGTAAAGGTCTAGTATACAGTTACCAATCGCCGCACAGCTGTACACTAAGAAGTCTCATAATCCAAGTCCCCCACTCCATTTGGAACAACTGAGTAATAAATATGAAAAGCGTGCCAGTGTGTGTGACCAAACAAATCGAGTGATTGCCCTCTTGAGACGGGAGAAAAAAGAGGCTGGGAGAAGCATAGGGATTGTTTGAAAATAGTATAGGATACGTGGTAAGAGATCCATTTTGATCACGTTGACACTCCCTATCCATGATATTTTAAGATTATGCCATTTTTCCAAGTCTAGTTCAGCTTTATGTAAAACAGATTTATAATTCGCGTCATATAAATTGGAGGTTTTAGCTGGTAGCTTAATGCCTAAATATGTGAGAGAGTCAGAGCGCCATTTAAAAGGAAAAGCTGTACTCAGCTGTTCCACCGTGGGCGGTCATAAAGATACATTTAGTATTTCGGATTTGTGCGTATGTATTTTGAAGTTACTTAGGAGGCCAAAGGTATGGAGTTCTGACATGATATTTGGTAGACTTATTATGAGGGAAGTGACAAACGGGAGTACATCATCTGCGAAAAGAGCCAGTTTATGTTCCTCAGAATTATGCTTAATACCTTTGATGGAGGGATTGTTTCGTATTGCGGTAGCTAGGAATTCCATTGTTATAATATGCAGGAGCAGGGAGAGAGGGCACCCCTGTCTTGTGCCGTTTCCAACAGGGAAAGGGTCTGAGAGTGAGCCATTAACCTTAACCCGGGCACTAGGGGAGGTGTACAGAGCCGAGATCATTTGAAGCATAACTTCGCCCAGGCCGATCTCCCTTAAGGCTTGGAACATGAATTCCCAGTGTACCCTGTCGAAGGCTTTCTCGGCATCAATCGACAGGATACACATGGGATCCCCCCCCCCGCCCCATCTATCAGCGAAATGGCCCTTATGGTATTGTCTCTAGCCTCTCTCCCTTGAACAAAACCAACTTGGTCCTGATTTATTAATTTTGGTAGGAGAAGACCCAGTCTCCTCGCAATCATCTTTGCATACATTTTAATATCTAGGTTTATCAGTGATATCGGACGATAGTTGCAGCAAAGCGAGGGGTCTTTACCAGTTTTGGGTAATACTGTGATATGGGCCGTCAATGTTTGAGAGGAGAAGGTTCCCCCTGAAGAGATAGAATTACATACTTCCAAAAACACTAGGCTCAGCAAGGTAGAGAATTGTTTGTAAAAACCAGCTGAGAACCCATCCGGGCCGGGGCTCTTCCCTTGCTTCAGACCACCAATGGTATCGGACACTTCCTCTAATGAAAATTCTTTTTCTAATTCCATCAAATCATCTTCTGATAAAGAGGGGATTTTATTTCGCTGCATATAAGTACTAATTTTATGAGGAAGTGAGGAGACCGGCATGTCTTTGTAATGGCTCTCTATATTGTATAGTGTTTTGTAGTAATCGCTAAATCCCAAAAGAATATCTTTAGTGCTGTATACTTTCCTTCCCTCCTTATTTTTAATAAAGGGGATGAATGTGGTAGGGTTACGTGGCTTAATCGCTCTGGCCAGTAACTTGCCACTTTTGTTGCCAAGCTGGTAAAAACGATTTCTAAGGCGCTCTCTAAAGCACCTCGACTTCTGATCCAGTATTGAAAACATATTTTGTCTTACTGTAGAGAGGAGCGCAAATGTATTTGGATCTAGATCTCGCTTATGCTTAATTTCCAGCCTATGTAATTGATCTGACAAGGCAGCAAGCTCAGCAATTTTCTTTTTTTTTAAGCGAGCTCCATGTGAAATAAATGTACCTCGCACCACACTCTTTAGGGCCTCCCACTTGACAGAGGGGGACGTTGGGTCGATTCCATGGTCAGATATGAAGTGAGATATGGTTTGTTCCACCTCATTTTTTCAAATGGCGTCTTGAAGTAAATTTTCGTTCAAATGCCAGGAGAAGCCCGATCTGGTGGTTGAATACAGTGCAATTGTAAGGTATATGGGGGCATGATTTGACCAAAGAATCGAACCCACGTCAGCCTCCATAGGTAAATCTAATAAGTTGTGGGATATAAAGAAATAATCTATCCTGCTGTAAATATTATGTGTGTAGCCCTGGTATGTAAGGCACACAATACCAGGAGGATGAGTGGAGAGGTAACGGTTAAGGGCTCTACATCACTCACATACACCCAGACACACCCAGCAGGGGTGTATAGGGGAGTGTCCTGTAGGACAGGAGGAGTCTGAAAGCGTCTCCTGAGTGTGGAGGGAGTCAGGACTAGTGCCTGTTGGAGAGCCGAGATTCCTGTCAATACAGAGAGACGGTACAAAAGTGGAGGCTAGTACGGATAACCGAATATTATCCTAGTCTAGTCAGTGCTGATATTAAGAGTGTGAGCAGGGCGAAGGGCGCAGAGGAAGGAATTATAGAAGTGCCTTAAGGATTGAACTATCCTGCATTGATCACCGGTCACTGGGGACCGAAGTGTCGCTACAGCTTCAGGCGTAGTGATAAGAAAAACCAGAGTTTCGCTGGACTTCAGGTCACAGGAACAAGCCCATTTTCGGTACGTAACTGGAGTCTGGGAGAGTGGGAACCTTGAGTCGATGCAGGACAACAGTAGGAACTCAGCTCTCTCACATTATATGGAAGGCTCCGACCACTATGCTGAACGGGCAGTACAGCTACAGAAAAAGCTGGAGTTTTGAGTGAACTTAGCTCTATGCTAGTTGGACTCGTTATATTGAAAATTAAGGAGGCCTCTAACCTGCTCAGCCGTTACCTCGAAACGCATCCTCCATCCACCCCAACAGCTTCCCGGGACCTGCCTGAACAACTTGAAAGTAAAAGGTATGGAAAGACGCTGGATGGTGTGAGACTGATTCATTTATCTGCACCCTACATCATTAATACCATAGACTTTGAGGGACCAGTCCCACCTGTGGGGGACCCGTCATCTAGCTGCCACAACATCCCCTCAGAGATTTACCGCAGCGCTGGTCTTAGTGATCAGACAACTACAGGTGGCGTCACGAACTGTTATATACCAAATCCCCTGTAAATAAACCCCAACATACGCCTGACCGCCAGGGCCACAGACCGAGCCGCCGCTACCTGTGACAACCCCATAGACTTCCATGGGCTCGGCTCTGAGTACCCCATTGCTCTGGTAACCCACAATTGTGGTGCGGGTCAACACATATGTGTTGAAGAAAAGAAACTATAATCCCTAGTGTCAGGGTGTGTGATTCTCCATATGTCCACCAGTCTCAAGCTGTGCATCTGCCTCTTTATTTGACTAAGAGTAGATGGGGAGTATGAGGTCTTACCCGAGGAGACATCCACTGAAGGGTCCAAAGGGACGTTGAAGTCGCCGCCTAGTATCACAGGAGAGGAGCCCGCAAAGGTCCCAAGGCGCCTTTTACACTCGGCTCCAAACTTCTTCTGCCCTTGATTGGGGAAATATAAGTTAGCTAAAACTAATTCTTGTGCAGCCCATGAAATACGGAGAAAAATAAACCTGCCCTCTGTATCAACTAAGGAATCCCGGATTTCGGGCATAAAAGTTTTGTGGAAAGCTATCGAGACCCCTTTGGATTTGGAGTATGGATTGGAACTATGGTACCACTTAGGGTAGTGGGTGGAGGTGCATTGTGGGATGGAACCAGTCTTGAAATGTGTTTCTTGTAGCATCAAAACCGCGACTTTTTGTCTATGGTTTGAAAACATAACTCGTCGTCGTTTTTCAGGTATATTTAGCCCCTTCACATTGAAGGAGCAAAATTTTATCTTATCCATTATCTAGGATGGTATTGACATTGCTAATTTCTAGAGGAGCCCCGCAGAAAGGGAGTCCCGGACACCGAAGAAAAGATAAGTCGTAGGAGGGGTAAGAAGAGAAAAAGAGACAAAAGAAAGGATTGGATGCAGGTGATCAAGAAAATCGCATAAAAGGAAGGAAAAAGTTCAAAGACCGTCAAGGTTATATTGAAGCGATAGCTCCAAGAACCTTGCGTTGCTAACATAGATTTCGGTAGCATTCTACCTAGACACTCTGCCAAGGGAGAGGAAGCTCAGATAGGTGTCTCGCCTCTCCCCCATGCCCATATATAAAAGAAGGATGAAGAACAACAATAATCATCAATAAAAAAAAAAAAGGGGGGGAGGAGAAGGGGTGTGGGGAGTGAAAAACACAACATCAGAGCAGGCAATAAAAATAGAGATGATTCAGTGTTGAGAGCAAAATTATCAACTAAGTCATTCTTGATACTTGTATTATGCCCAGTTGGTCAAGTACCATCTATAATAACTTGCCAGGTATATTCCAACAGTACCTGAGAAATTATCCCTATTCTAGTTTAGTAGGAAGGAATCTGGAAATGCAAAATAATAAATCCTTATCCATTTAAACTTATTCATATACGGTGAACTAAATAACTGTAAATACTGACGAATCAACCTGTTCCGTAAGGAAAGAGAAAAAGAAAGTAAAAAAAGGGGGGGGAGAACATGTTATATGAACCAGCAAACATTGTTAGATATTTCTGGACCAACTGAAAACATCAGTCGGAAGGGTCAACTATAATAGATCGGGTCTGAAAAATAATTCAAATAAAGGATAAAGAAGAAACTTCATGTTTTGCTAGATGAGTCTCCACCACTGTTCCCCTTGTTAGGCTGTTTAACTTTGAGCCACCTTGGCGGAGTAATTGGAAGCATAGGACTCGTGGGCCAATCTGGGAGACCTATTAATAGAAGTTCAAAAGTTCCCAGAAAGTTGATCAGGTCGCTGATCCTTCTGAAGGACGCCGATTTGCCGCCCTTAAATGCTGTTAGCTGGAAGGGATATCCCCACCTAAATGGAATATCTTTTTCTTTGAGTACAGAAAGCAGTGGTTTTAGGGCTCTACGCAATAATAGTGTGTGCCTGGACAGGTCAGATAAGATTAGAATTGAATGACCATCATAGGTAATCGACCCTTTTTCCTTGAGGCTGTAATTATGGCTTCTTTAATTTTGTAAAAGTGAACTCTGCAAATGACGTCTCGGGGACGAGTATCGGAGTTGGGTCTGGGACCAAGTGATCTGTGAATTCTATCAAATTCAATAGTATTTCCTTCAGTATCATCTAAAATGTCCAAGAAGATCTTCTGCACAGTATGATCTAGCTCAGAGGGACTGATAGATTCTGGTAGGCCCCGTATGCGTATGTTGTTCCGTCTGTTATGGTTTTCCAGGTCCTCCAGGCCATATGAAAGGTCCTCTAGTTTAAGCGT